>OY744558.1:4989772-5309804 GCA_963556235.1 Cryptophagus acutangulus | reverse complement strand
GGACATATTTATATATTTGATTTTTTCTAAATTTTATTTGTAATATGAATGGTGTGGAAATATAAAAAAACAAAAAACAAAGAACTGCGCATGATAAGCTAAAAAACATGCCAAAAATGCCAAAATCAAAAAAAAAATGATGCATCCAGTTAATCCTCTATAAAGTTGCAGATCGCTTTTGATCAAATATTGAGCATATATGTTTCGTGTACCCCCAACTGCTAAATGCTTTTAAAAAATCTGGATTTTTTTAAAGTGTTACATTTTTGTTAAGGGTAGAAGGGCTAAAAAGTTGTAAAAATTAGTAATTTGTAACGCTAATATACCTGTGTCAGAAATGAATATTTGATTTGAATCAAATATTCAATATACATATATGGGCACATTGAAAAAAAATGCTGATGAAAACAAACCCTTAAAAATAATAGCCCTTGTTGGCTATTATTATTATTGGCCCTTTACATTAATTGTTCAAAATTGACGCTGTTGTGATTCTTATATGACCCCACAGGGTCACTGTTGCATCACGCAACAATGCCATCTATCAATGGCTTGCCGTAACTGAAAAAAAATTGCTTGCGTGATTTAACTCAGACAAGTAGACTAGAAAGAAGTAACTTTGGCGTGCTTTTTGGGATAAGACCTGATAGGAAACGCAAAGTAACGCAAAAAACAGAATTATAGATTGCAGAAATTATCAGTACACGTTGTATATCTAGTTGCATACTCATTTTTATAGAAAATGAGTTGTAACTCATTTGGATAAGTGAGTTTAGTGACCAGAGTTTTGCAAACAATGTATAATAAGTTGCATAACCAAACCCAAAATATTAAATTGACATTCATCATTTGTGTGTTGGAGTATAGATGGTGCCACTAACACTAATAATAATAACAATTTATATCCTATCTCTTAGCAAACAACCAACTATTTGCAATATTCCACAAACTTAAACTAATCAGTAAAACGCAACTAAACTAATCACAACCAAAAATAAAACCATTTCCATATGTAAAGGTTGGCATTCGTAAACAATGGCGTTGACAGACGACGAACAGTAATGGTGGCCTTTAGCAACTGTGGGTCAAATCAATTTTTCAATAATAAGTGACCAATTTTGCCATCACTATGCCATCACCCTATCAACAGCCTACTGCAATACTAATATGAAGTGACATATCATTAAATCAGCGCTTGCACCGGTCAACAAGCAAACGATGTAAAAAATGGCTTCAAACTCTTACAGGTACATATCAATCAATATTTAATCGACACACCCCACATCGACGAACCCCTTCTGCATTCTAGGGTCGAATGGGTGGAGATAATCGAGCCGAAAACGCAAGAGCATATGTACGCCAATTTGGCGACGGGCGAATGTGTCTGGGATCCACCAGAAGGCGTCCCTGTCAAACGTACCGACTCGAACCAATGGTGGGAGCTGTTCGATCAAAACACGGCACGATTCTACTACTACAATGCCACCTCGCAGCGAACCGTGTGGCACAAGCCGCAAAACTCCGACATCATACCGCTCGCCAAGCTGCAAACACTCAAACACAACACGGATTGCAGCCCGTCGTCAACTACCACTCAAGCCACGCAAACCGGCGACCATGCGAACCGCGGCCAACTACTCAGCCTCTCAGCCAGCACGCCGCAATTGCGCCGCAAGCCGAGCGATCTGTGTCGCAGCAGCAGTTTCAGCCAAAGAGGCGCTGAGGCACCCCTCTATTCCAACTGGCACGATTCGCACTTATTGCCGTTGGAACACTTCCTCCTGAACAACAGTCGCGACTCGGAGAGTGACCATTCGGACAGCGGCAGCGAAAGTCTGACGGGTCACGAGCCCGATAACGAGGATTCCGACCAGTCCGAGGGCAGCTATCTGCCGCACCGATTGTCGCATCGACCCGTTGAGTATCTCAATTTGCCCACGGCGGCGATCGAGCCCAAAGATCGGGAGTCGATCAATCGGCCGGTCGTGTCGATCTTGAAGCCGCTGGCTGAGCCGCCGATGCAGCCGGAACGCGAGGCCGATATGGAAAAGTTTGCGGCGGACAATCTGAACTTGGGCGGGCGAGGCTTGTTCAAGCGGAAAGCGAGCGTCCGAGATTTGTTGAGCTGGTCCGCTCGCAGGTTGCAAAGGCCGTTGCTGGCGTCTAGCAAGCCAGTGGCGCGATTGGCGATAGACATGTTTCGACAAGTACAAATGTATATGGGTGATAGGAAGGCGAGGCCGGGGGTTTCGCTGAATTCGCTGTTGATGGAGATTTTGGGCACGGCACATTCGCAGGCGTTGTTGCGAGATGAGCTGTTCGTGCAACTTTGTCGACAGACGACGGAGAATCCGCGACGTGAGTCGCTTTTGCACGGCTGGGAGTTGTTGACGATTGCGTTGGCGTTTGTGCCTCCTAGTCCGGTGTTTCAGCCTGCGCTGTTGGGCTATTTGAATCGGCATAGGGATCCGACGTTTTCCAAAGTTTTTCCCGATGTCAATCGGTGGCCTATACATGTACAAGTAAGTTGATGGGTTTAAATATTGGGATACATACATTTCTAACAACTTGTACGCTAACATTACAAGGTGGTTGACCTCTCGCGCGCATGCTTATTATAGTACAAATTAGAGCTGCGAATTTTATTCAATTTGACGACTATTCGAATTATTTGAATAAATTAGTAAACATTTATTCGATATTAGTGACCGACTGTCCAAATTTTCGTGACTATTCGAATATTCGTACGAATTCGGTTTTCAAATTAAAAAAGTGGCGAAAATGTGAACTATTTCTAGATGTACAGTTTTCGCTGGTTTGTTTACGTTTGCTTTGTTATTGTTTTTACATAAGTGTTTTATAGTAAAATTTTACGGTTGTTTTGTGATGGTATTAAATTGTGATTAATATGCATATATTAATTTACGACATTCAAGCATTTTTAAATGCTACATCACCCATATGCAGAAATTTTGTGGAAGGCGAAGCATTGTTCAAATTCAAACTTGTTTATTCATTTAGTTACAAAAAAAATGAACTGATTGAACCGATTGTGTCGCCATCTACACTATGCATCGCAACTAATACTAGATGTACTAGCAGTGACAATATTTTAATTACCAATTCGAATAATGGTCGAATAGTCATGAATATTCGAATATTTGTGACTGTTCGAATATTTGTCGACTAGTCATAAATATTCAATTATTCGAATATTCATGACTATTTCATTATTCGAACCTACGTGACTTTTAGAATGTTCGTTCAATAGTCTTGAATAATCCGATTCTTCGAATATTTGTCGAATATTCATAAGTGTTGATTATTCGAATGTCCGTAACTATAGTCTGTCTATTAATTATGAACTATTGGGCGTCAACATTGTGCGCCTGCATCAAATCAATTTAAGGCCAGGTTAAATGTTTACGTCGGTTGATTTCAGTGTTATTCGAACTCGGCAGTTGAACGAGTCTTCGTAAATCGTGATATTTGACTTTTGATACTCTTGGTACAGATGTCGCCCTCTGGCGGCATTTCTTAAAATGTCTCATACACCTATGTTCGCACACCATCGGAAACTTTTGGGTGTAGGAATTTATATTACTATTTTATGTCATCACTTTGTCTGGTGATTCAACGCTCAAAAATGTACAATAGATAGAATTATATTAATAGTTGCTTTTTTTTCTGAAGTGCGTATAAAATTCGCAGATGAGAATTTTATATTTTATTACAAAAAATTGGAGTGACAAAATAAGTGTTCAAAACTTTACTAGTTGAATACAAAAGTTTGGGAACTGAGTAACGTGAAGTCTGCACGTGCACATTTTTGTCTTATCAAGAATAAAGTTTTCTGAGAAATGAAAAAGTTTTTCCTATTGTTAACTCAATCTGGAGACATAATGTGTCATTAATTTCAATTTATGATCAAATGAAAATTGATGAAAACTTACCTACTCTATAGCGAAATCTTGTAAAGCAGAATATAATTTTCGATTAAAAATGATTCGATCTAAATTTTACACGTATTTATTTATTTCACTGCACTGTAGTGTATGAGATAACTGATTTTATCAACAGTATATTATCATAAATCAATACCCAAAAGTATGATTTTGTGGAAAAAATTGATTTGTTTTCTACGACATATTGAATGAGCTAATCTTATTGCAACTTATGTAAAGAATTAGATAAACAAATTTGGATAGCGGATATAGGAAAGCACATATACTCTATTGAAAAACTCACCCCCGAGAAAATAGCAGTTTTTTTGCTTATAACGGTTTTTAGTTTTGGCGCTTGGATCTTGAGCTCTACATCAGCTGCTTCACAGGACATTTTATTCGCGTATAATCGTATTTCATCGATACTTATGCTTTTTGATCTATGTAGGTCTATGTAGATGTTTTCTGGGACTTCCTAACCGAACTCGAAAGTCTCAAATGAAATAATGATCGCATAATTTACTTGATTTCCAGGTGAACCATTACGCAACAGTTGCATGTCAAAGGTTGGAGCGAATTGGAGCCGGCGGCAAACGAATAGCCCGTCGACCTCAAATGGATGAGATTGAATCAGCCCGTAAACAAATATTTCAAGCTAGTCTTTTCGGTAATACATTACGTGAAGTGATGCAACTCCAAGCGAGCCGTTGGCCATCCAGACGGCTACCTTGGCCCCAAATTGAGCTGTCTCAGCAAGTGTTGAAACTGCAAGGATTAACCACGGAAGGCATCTTCCGGGTGTCGGCTGACGTCGACGAAGTCAATCGATTGAAAGCACAAATGGACAAATGGGAAATTAGTGAAGCAAGCGATGCTCACGTACCCGCAAATCTACTTAAATTATGGCTGAGAGAGTTGTATGAACCCCTAATTCCCGATTCCTTGTATCCGGAATGTGTTGCTGAGCCAATGACCGCCCGGCGTGCATGTGATTTAGTTCTTCGTTTGCCCACATTGCATCGTCTTGTGTTATGCTATCTAATACGATTCTTACAGACCTTTAATAAGCCTGACGTCATACAGTATACTAAAATGGATGCGTCGAATCTGGCGATGGTGTTCGCGCCAAATTGCCTCCGTTGCATGGCTAGTGATCCTCGCACTATGTTTGATAATGCACGTAAGGAGATGGCATTTATGCGATGCCTCATCCAAGAACTTGATACTGAATGTGTTCGGGACATGATCTGACCTCAAATTTCGAATGTAAATACCATATTTATACAAACATACCATAAACAACATTTTTTACTACGAGAAACAATAATAGGTTTGATTTCATCTTTATTATTATAATTATATTATTATACCTATACATTACAAATTGTGATTTAAATTATATAAATAAAAATTGTTTTCTTACGAAAATAACAAATTATACCTAACATCGTTTTTTACATTGCTTTGGCTATTTTAACAATTCAGCTTTATGCGGCAGATCTGATGCGGCGAACTAACTTTGATGAAATCCACTGCTTAAATGAATGTACTTATAGCCAGTATATCTGAAAAAAATAATAATATTTTAGGTTTTAAGAGGGCGAGTTTATTAAATATATAGCTCAACCAGTAAGCTAGGGAAAAATCTAGCTGGACCAGCAGGCTCAGATGGCGCAGCGGTTCAGGTACCGACTTGCGATCTGAGACTCGTCTGTTCAAATACCACTAAGAATTCGATGCTTTATGATTGTGACAATAGGTAAGCATTTGATATTTTTCCTGTAGATTCAGTAGCTACTGGATGTGCTATATATGTAATGAACTAGCTCCCTTACGGGTCTAGTTATTTGTTTATTATCGGATGTAAAAAAATTGATAAAAAATATTAGGCCAGTGGAATCGATATATTTGTTTCTATTGGTTGTATTACTTTCATTAATGGTTAAATTGGAATAAAAAAAGTTAATTGAGATTTTATTTGTAAGATAACAAAAACGATATAAAATTAAGTCTTCCCTATTATTTGCTCAACAAATTGTATTTGTATATCAATAGATCAATATTAATTTAAATTTGAAATGAATAATTATTTATTATTTTTAATTATTGTTAATTTGATTAATTGATCAATTAATATTCTTGTGTCAAATTATTTTATAGTATTTTGGAGGAAATCGTATGATCTTAATTATATTCTTGAAAACCTAAAAACAATTTTCAGGAATCGACAACGTCTTCAAGTTAAAACTAAATGATTGTATAACATCTGATCAAAATGGTTAGCTGGTGGTAAATTTCCAAAATTGAGAAGATCATCAAGATTTGGGGTCAAGAAGATCAACACTAAACTTTATTCTTGGAGAAGAAGAAAGGAATCCAGGAAGTTTGGACGAGATTAGGTTTCAATCTCTAACGGATTTGTTCTGAACTAGCTAAAAAAGCGATAGGTACTTATCAGACAAGTGTTTGTTGTTTACTAATAGTTCGAATAAAGCAATAAACACAATAATCGCAAACAACACCAGCTACAGCCAAACTCAACGTAAACAAACGCTCATGCGTGGAAGAAGTGAGTTCCAAAAACGGCCACTCAATTTTTAATTCTCAATAGCGACAGGTAGACTTCATTTTTGTCATCTATGTTCTGAAACCTTACAATGCAGATTCGGCCATCCGTCAGGTCAACTTTTTCCCTATCTGCGAGTCAAGTAAAAATACTATCAATCGATATCTAATTTGGAGGAAGTGTTTACTTTGAAAAATATTCTAAGAGCGCTTGCGTTAAATAACGCGCGTGTTTAAAATAGAATCCAAGTTTTTCGTCTACGCAAATGTTTGTTCAGTGAAACGAATTCGCTGGCAATTATTTGTAAATTTCGCGCCGGATTTCTTTTTCCCACATTTCGCTTTTGCGAAGCATTTTTGCGCGCTTATAATTTTGCGACTTTCAATCGTCTTCCGGAAGTTTCATCTCTATTTTAATTATAAAATAGCGCTAATAAGAATAGATTCAGAAAACTGGAAAAATACAGTCATGCGCCCGGCATTCACTTTATTGAATTGAGGTTTAGCAGGACTTGAAACTTGTTCTCATCATCTGTTCATATTCTGTTTGCTTCGGCAGGCGCGTGTTATTGCGAGAGCCACTTTTCAAATACTTAACGACGCCAATTACAAATGTAAGCCAATAATTCTTTTTATTCATTATACTTATTATTTTCACTGTAATTAATTAGCGCGCTATTAAAGATATTTCGAGCAAACTATTGATTTTACTTCCACTATTATAACCTAACATTTTTTTACCACGTGGAATAAACGAATCGATTTCGATGGATTGCATTATCCTGAGCGAATTCAGATCCGTCACATTCAATTCAGTGCATGTGGCTGGATGTTGCGGTTGAATTGAATTTTTGGTCAAGCGGAATTATGGGAAACGCACCTTTTTTGAGTGTCATTTTTTGAAACTGATCGCACATTCCATTTATTTATTTATTCATTTATTTGAAATTGTGTTGCACAGATGGGTGATCCCAAAATTATTTTTGAAAATAATATTGAAGCTGATTTAGAAGATGGCAAGTCTGCCCATGAAATAATTAATAACGGGAGTGGACTCACCTACAAGTATGTGAAAGACATGTTTTCCATTCAAATGCTGAGATTCTAATGATTTCCTTAATTTCTAGTGACTTTATTATTTTGCCTGGATTTATTGATTTCGCGGCCGATGAAGTAGTAAGTGATCAGAAAAGCACGGAGAGGAACCCGTTTCATATAGGCATTTTTCGTTTCAGAATTTGTCCAGCCAGTTGACGAAAAAAATTACCCTCAAAGCCCCCTTAGTGTCTTCACCAATGGACACAGTAACAGAAGCGGATATGGCTATTGCTATGGCTGTAAGTTTATTTTATTTAATTTATATTTTAAAATTGCCAATATTTTTTAAATCGTCAAGGTTGCCCAAAAAATATTTTTTTTCGCAAATATTTATATATTTATTTTAGCAAATATAAAATATACTAGCTGATCGTACTCGCGAAAAATGTTTTTAGGCGGTCATTTATTTTGTTACTTTTTTGGAGATATTAAAATTTCCCGCCAAATTTATATATATATTGCAAATATTTATTAATTAGTCTGAAATAATGAAATCCGCAATATTCGTACAATGATGAGATGCTTAAAAATAATTGATTGATTCAACATGTTCTGTAGATTTATTATTTGTTTTGCTATTTTTAAGATTGGTCAATTTCGCGCAAGTTTCATAATAACATCATAACAACAAACATTTATTTGTGCTGTCTTTTGAATTCTGTAATCTTGTTTTAGATTATATATAAATAATAGTATATACAACTATTGACTTGATACAGAATGTTTCACATTTTTATAGATATATCTCGTGAGTCTTCATACAAAAATAATGAACCAACGCTTTTATGAACATGGGTCCGGAAATGCTTCGTTAGCGATTTGTTTTTAATATGAAAAGAATTACAAAAAAACTCGATTTTTAGCAATGTAGCAACATTGAGATTATGCACGTAATTTTCGAACGCGCTATTTAGTTTGCATTTTTAACCACCTGCTGCACATAATAAAATTTGATACAAGTTTTCCTTTTTTTATACTTTTGCTATATTTTTTTTTTGTTTTTTTTTTGAACTCAATATTAGTGTTTGATTTTCTTGGCTTAATACATATACAAATATAGTAGCTATTTATGTAATAAGTTGCAAAATAAACTAGAAAAATTTGCACTAGACGTAAAATTTGTCCTACTCCCTGCGCTCGTTGGACAAATTTCACGTCTAGAGCAAAAATACGTAGTATATTTTGCAAGAAGTGAAAATATCGTTTTTTTTTTCGTGAGTGCATATTACACACAAAAAAAACGTATTTCACTTCGAGTAGCAAATACTATTTTTTCTAAACGCATTTATGTATGCTGCTTCTTTGATGCTTGGTAATGGCGACAATTAAATTAATTTCTAAATATGTACAAATAAATTTATTATATAAGTATCACTAACTTCACATAAGTTTTTTAGATTTGATCTAATAACTATCTAATAAACTTGAATTTTACATTCTGATTCCATTGGCTAGAATTAACAAATGGATTTAAATATTTGAAACTACTCTAACCTCACTTTAATTCAAAATAAAATGGCAAATACTAATTTGTCATCTTGCATGGGTGCGTTCGAGTAGCAAGTGAGTCAGAGATTTTTTTTTTAAATATAATTCGCTTTAATACCATACAAAATGTAAATAAACTTAAAACATAATTAATTCTAATATACGAAGAAAAATATAATTATAAGATATAATTTGATAAATAAATGTTCAACAAACAAAAATATATACACAAAATATTGCTCGAGATTTCTAGAAAGTTGCTGGTAAAGCATATTACAGTCAATCAATGCGTTCGGTAAAGCGAAGTTCTTGAATAAAACATGGTTTTACTAGCACTGAAGGCAAGCCAGGTAAACATTTTCAAATTAAATTTTTTTATTGCTAAAAATAGAGTTATTATGTACCTTTTAATCTATACTAATATACGGGATGTCTGGAAATTATGAGCAAAAAAACAGGGGTTGATTTTACATCAAAAATTAATTCCACACGGTTCTAAACATTTTTTCTCGAAAACCAAGTTATTGTTTTTTTTGGATCAATTTTTGTTTATTATTTTTATTGCAAGTGCATTTATTATCTTAAAATTTGGTACATTTATCATTTATGTTCTTTTGCATTGTTCGTTCAAATTTGGCGTAAATTTCTCAACGGCAAAGGGCCTAAACTACTAGGGTAAACTATATTTGACCTTCAACAAATGACTTATAATGTTTTTAGTTAGTTTTTTGTTTAAATTTTGAAGGCGTTCATTTATAGAACATCAAAAAGTCTTCAAATAAGTCCTATGGTTCTATCACGACAAAGCGAGCGTTTTCAAAACAAACTTTTTTGAAAATGTTCTTGCACTGAATGAATAACCTTAATTAAGATCATTTTCAACATTAACAAAGTGAGTTTGTTAAAGATGCTGAAATATAACTCCGAAAGTACGGCTCTGTATGACGGTTTGCATAAAATTGCATAAAAAGTTGAGGAAGACTATAATGAACTTGCATATACTTGCTTAATTTTGTTCCTATTAGTTGTATTTGGAAAGTGATTATTTAATACAAGCCTTATTTAAACAACAATATCGTTTTAGATTTAATTAATGATAGAGTTTCCGTGTTGGATCGCATGTTTCTCTGTAGTAATTTAGCTTTCGTGTTATAATGAAGTATGGGATGTTTCATTGTATTAATAATGATTGTAATCGTAATATAGTCTATCCAAAGATAGAAGATCGTTACGTCATGAATGTGAAATAATGACGTACTTAATACCAACCTAAAATTTTAAAAAAAACTAACATAATCAAAATGAATTTAAGCATAAATTCTTCATTTAGTACTAATATTAACATTGCTATAAGAATAAAGTCATTATATGAGGTATTAAGCGAGAAAATGCGTTAGAAAGTTTTTTTTTTAGGGATTATAGTGGCTTAGGTTGCACCTGGCTAATGAAGGGTTTACCCCCAAAAATTTCACAATTTCACAAATAATCGATTGTGTATTGCTGGCAATCTAGATCGATTGTCAGTTACACTGCTTAAATCATAGCATAAAGTCAGGTTAAGTTTTGTGACTATTGCTATTCTTGTGCTAAGTTTTGTGAGTATTAAGTGACTGTTTTGTCGATAATCGATTCATAGTCATATCGCTTTGTAATAAAAGTAAGTAATAATTTTGGCAACATTCAATACAAATTGCACATTGAAAAATATTGATGTAAATAGACCTTAAGCCTACGTCATATAGCATTAATGACGTAACGATCTTCTAACTTTGGATAGACCGTATGTTCTTCTAATCGATTGTAATAGTTAGTCAAAAGACACGATATTCTAATACTTGACATCAAATGACATGCACGATATCAATAAACTATTTGCAATAATATATTCAATATTGTATCACAAGTGAGGCAAATGAATCTTTGAATAGGAGTGTGATTTTGCAGCGCCAGCGATAGCGAGTGCTGCAAAACCACAAGAATATTGCAATGAAACATTCCATGCGTTCCAACTTTGGTTTAGATGTAAGGTTGTGGAAGTCGTTCACTTCCAAGAGGTTTCCAATTGCTAAAGTTATCGACATTCTAACTCATCTTGCCCAAGCAAGATTTGCAATCGCTGTAGGGAAGGAATATATATGGTAATTTGACCAATGTTGTGTTCAGCGATGAACATGATTTCTGTTCGGCTATGCATGTTCACAAATTTGTAAATCGGTCGGTAGACCAACGTTTTAACCAAAATTATGTGAGAAATGAAGCAAAACGACCGAAGTTTCTTAGCATATTGGGGATCGATATCATCTCATCCTATGGATAGGTGATTTGCTCAAAATTTCTTGACGACTTTCTTGAGTGGACCAAATTATGCAAATATATATATATTAAATTTATGGCTATGGACCTTCGTCTTTCTGCCAATTATGCAATGATATTAGAATATTTACTTTTATTAACAGTGGCTTATGTCACTCACATACACATATTCTGTCATCGGTCCCAATTGCAGAATCGTGGAGGAGTTATACTAGGTTTTGACCCCTTGATCTGCGATCCCAAGGGTTTAATCAAGCGACACTTTTGATTTTCCTAGGATAGACGCTTTAAAATCCTTATAAGTTTCATTAATTAAACGCAATCTAGAATATGTCTCCTCGGTCTGGAATCCCTACTATGAGGTTTACATAAATAAGATTGAAAACGTCCAGAAAAAAATCTTAAATTATATTGCTTCTAAATTGAATAAGCGAAAGGATCTAGTTGACAAGTTCTCAAGTTACCTTTTTTAAAGGTTCAACGATGAAACGATGACGTAACCCTTTTGTTACTTAATAAGTTATTTTGAAATAATAACCTTTTTGATGATTTATAATTTGCGTAATTAATTTATCTTGAATAATCCTTCATAGTCATACATTGAAATTGAAAAAAAAAAACAAACATCTTCTTTGTGTCGAGAACATTTTATGAAACGTTAGCGGAATCTTTGAAAAATGAAGTATTGCAGAACGTGCTTATTGCAATTTGCTGATTAAATATTTGTGAACTTTTAATTACTAAAACTTTATGTATCGCTTTTCGTAAAGATTTTGTCATTTTAACTTTTTGATTTCCTTGGAACTATTAAGTAATGTACATTTTGTATATCTGTCTATAAATACGTTATAGGTTTCGGCTCCTATCGCCGTCTTTGATGTGAATTGTGAATAGCCTAAATAAAGACGGTATTTATTTATATTTCAGAAAGTGTGTCTACCTGTCATCGAAAGTACTTCCAAATTAATACCTACATATAAATAAACCTGTAAGGATAGCTATTTTTGTAATTTTGATTTTTCTTAAAAACGAGGATTTCGAGTTTGTGAGAAATATTGAACGCAGATCTGAAAGTTCTTTCCAGTATAATTTAAAAACGCCCCAATAGATTCTGTCTAAATTTCTTGCACGTATCTATAAAACTTAAAGAATAGGCTATTCTACATCTGATTGACCTAGCTCGTTATAATTTTTGCGGAAAATTTTTACCGAACTTTCCACATTAAGGAATTGAAAATCTTTGATCATTTATGATTTATAAAAAGAATAGCTTTAGATGGCAAAGATCCTGTCGGGTCGGTATTTAAGTTTCTAGAGTTGTATTATTTGATACCCGATCGTAAATTCTCACATCGTAAGATAAAATTGCGCACCAAGAATAAACTAATAAGTTATCAATATTATTTCCTAGCTTTGTGGTGGAATTGGAATCATTCATCACAATTGCCTACCAACGTATCAAGCGAACGAAGTATTGAAGGTGAAAAAGTACAAGCATGGATTCATTCACGATCCAGTTGTACTGTGTCCAAAAAATACGGTTTCAGCAGTTTTGACTGTGAAGAAAGAACACGGTTTCTGTGGCGTACCAGTAACTGAAAACGGAAAACTAGGAGGTCGATTAGTGGGCATTGTTACATCTCGCGACATCGATTTTTTAGAAGACAAAGATCATGATACTACTACGTTAGATCAAATTATGACAAAACTAAACGACCTAGTAACTGCCAAATCCGGTGTAACACTATCTGAGGCCAATTCAATATTGGAGAAGAGTAAAAAGGGCAAGTTACCAATTGTAAATGCTCACGGAAATTTAATTGCTTTAATGGCGAGGACAGATTTAAAAAAATCTAAAAGTTACCCAATTGCATCAAAGGACGACAATAAACAACTGATTGTTGGTGCAGCAATTGGAACCAGAGACGAAGACAAACCTAGATTATCGTTACTTGCACAAGCAGGTGTGGATGTAGTCATATTAGATTCTTCGCAAGGGAATTCCAGTTATCAAATCGACATGATTAGATTTATAAAATCAAATTATCCCAACTTGCAAGTAATTGCCGGAAATGTAGTAACTGTCAAGCAAGCGAAGAATCTTATTGATGCAGGCGCTGATGCTCTTCGAGTAGGAATGGGTAGTGGCAGTATTTGTATTACACAGGAAGTAATGGCTGTGGGTCGGCCTCAGGCTACTGCCGTTTACAAAGTATCAGAATACGCTAGAAGGTTTAACGTACCTGTTATTGCTGATGGAGGCATTCAATCAATAGGACACATCATCAAAGCACTGTCTTTGGGTGCCTCCACTGTAATGATGGGTTCTTTATTAGCTGGAACGTCGGAAGCTCCGGGAGAATACTTCTTTTCCGATGGTGTCAGGCTGAAGAAGTACAGAGGGATGGGCAGTATTGAAGCCATGGACCGGAAGGACGCCATGGGATCTGCCATGAATAGATATTTTCATAAGTAAGTTTATCTGCATGTTACAACTGAAATTAATTATTGTGTTTTTCCTTTGATAGCGAGGTTGATAAATTAAAAGTAGCACAAGGAGTCAGCGGCAGTATTGTGGATAAAGGTTCCGTTTTACGTTTTGTTCCATATTTACAATGTGGCATTAGACACGGTTGCCAAGATATTGGTACGAAGTCTTTAATTGATCTTAGGTAACACGATTCAATATCATTCACATGGACAATCTATTAATGTTTTTATTGCAGAAATAGGATGTACAACGGAGATTTGAGATTTGAGCTCAGATCGCATTCAGCTCAGTTGGAAGGCAACGTTCACAGTTTGTTTTCATATGAAAAACGATTGTTTTAAAACCAAATAAGAAATCATCCATTCCTAAAAGTGTAACTACAGTGAACGTCACAGTTTTTTTTTTATTTTTAGAACATGCATTTTAGAGTTGGCTTTAATTGCGTAAAACGTACATTGTGATTGATAAGACTAAAAGCTACTAAGCAATTTTTATTTTTGGAATCATATTTTTCAAACATTACTGACCAAAATGTATACTTTTAAAGTTGGGTTTATACAGGCCACGATTTGGTAGAATTTTGGTATAACTATGGAAATCGAAGTGACAATTGATGCAATATAATATTATATTAATACGATTAATTGAAATTAATGATGATTAATTTATTTATTGAAAACTGTTTATGGTTTATGGTTTATTGTAATTTTATTTTTATAATTGGATTTTTTTAATATTGGTTAAGAGTGCTGTATAGTCAGGCAGGATTTGGCAAGGCATATATTTTTTTTACAACTGTCAAATACACAAAACGCATTTTTCATATCACCTGCCGTTTATTAATTTTTTTGTATGGCAATCCAATTCATGTTCTATAATGTTACTCTGAGAAACTAAAAAGAAGGCTATTTTTTCGACAAGAAACCTAGATATGCTATTGTCGCTTTGACATACAGAATACAAACAGGAAAGGATACAAATTGTATACAAAAGGGCACCCTGATTTTATCAGATTTTATCATTTCAAATCATTCAGTGGATTGTCTTGTCGAATACAAGTGGATTGTCTCGTGGCAGCAATCGTTTGGTCATTTTTATCAGTCAGATTAACTCGTAGCTGTTGCCTCTAGACAATCGCCACGAGCGCTTCAGCGCGAGTGGCGATGCATTTTTATCAATGGCACTGCATTTTTGTCAATTTAACAGCGACAAAAGTTTGCCCTAACTTTTTCATCCAATAATCTCTATACTACCTTTTACATCGTAGTAACTTTTACTAAACAAACGTCAGAATAAATTATGACTTTTTTGGGTGAATCAAATCAATTCAAGGCCAAGTAAAATGTTTACCAGTAGCGTATCGTATCTTCAAAGCAGCAGCGACACGCTAAAACAAAACTAAAAGAAGATATTCGAGCGACGCCACTGAACCAGAAAAACTACAAAATCATACGTCTAACTTTTTTGTTATCACATTGATTGTGAGATTGTATTCAAAAACGCTGTATGACTGTATGCGTCGTGACTCTTGCCCCCAAAGAGACTGCTCTGTGGGGCAAAGCCTCAATTATGGTTTCAATAAGGTACTCTTTGGTGGTCATTTATTTTCACTCTCCCACTAATCTTCAAGTTCGAACTGAACTGTGGTTTTCCACAAAAGTGATCAGTTCTCTATGGTTAGCATAGACCTTTAGAAGGATATGATTTTTTTTCTTTACTTATATTTATATCAAATTAGCTTTTGTTACAGTTACAAAAAGTTCTTTTTTTTTTAAGTTTTCACAGAATTTCTATAAAATATTTCCCCCAAATAGTCTGTGTCAACAAGGTGTGCCCTTCCCGCTTCCAATAGGCAATTGATCTCTGTTTTTTGCGCAGTCCATTTCTGACCGAAACCAAGTCATGCTGGAGTGGAACGACGTTCTCAATATTTGAATATTTTATTATCTATATTTTGAACTTATACCTATTAATTATACCTGGTATATCGAAATTAACATATACATTTTCTATTTGGTATTGTTGCGCCAATTTTCTACTCTGGAGTTCTACTAAGGACTTATCTAATCTTTGCATAATTTCGCAACATTTTAAACATTTCAGAATGTTAAGAATTTTATTTTAATTGTAATAAATTTAAATTGTATATATTGATATTATTGACAAATCACATGAAACTGATGTGCGCCCTCCCCCACCCTACTATATATAATGACTTTTTACATATATTTGGAAAGCAAAAGCAAAATTAATTACTGAACATTGAACTGTCCCAAATTTAGATGTTTTCGCGTCGTACAGCACTCCTAAACATTCACACACTGTTTCAATTTTCGTATAAATTAACACATTTGAAAAATAAGATTTACTGTTTTTCAATGTGTACTACATGAATGTACAAATTATCGTTACCACTACGTGAGCAATATATAAACTCAGCTTTATTACTTAGAAAAAACTCACCTTCATGAATTAATTATTGTATTAAAAATTTACATGGCTATTGTCTCATATTAGTTTATTTATTCAAAATGGAAGAAATATTCTAGAAGGCGATAAGAATAATCTTATAGAAATAACTGTTTGTCACATTTATTTTAGGTTTACTCTTATTACATATTTTTTATACAATTTATTAATTGTTACAAATGTGAAATTCATATCAAATTAAACATTATGCATTTGAATTTGGTATTCTTTTTAAAAATTCCTTTTTCGAATTAAACGTAAATCTGATCACTATTACCATAAAGTTTACTATAGTTTGGTATTTGGATCTTGAGGTCTACGTCACGAACGTAATAAAACTTAATCAAACCAATCCAAGACCGAGCAACTTTAGACAAAAACTTTTGTATAGAAATATAATTGACAACTTAATCGCTTATCTAGCATTTTTAGTTCACGGGCACATTTTATGTAGTGGTTCAGAATCAAAACCATTTCTTCTTTAAACAAACTTTAACCAGATTCAGAAAATGGCATATCTGTGAATAACTGGACCAATCTCTACAACGGTAAGTGTGTAGTTCTACATATTCTGTTGAACGTTCATTCCGACACCTATCCACTATCAACTAATTATGCCATTAGAGTGGGAGACCAGGAAAACTGCAAAAAGAGAGCTAAGAAATGTTTAGTAAATCTAAAGTCAATTTGTGGAATCTGTTACAAAACCAGAAAAAAAAACTGTAAAAGAGCAACTAAGAGCAAAAGATTAGTCTTAGCTCTTAGGAACGAGGAGGGTGCTTCAAGTAGGTACGAGACTGATGTGTCTTCTATCTTTAAGGATTATGAAGTTTTTTCTGATACTATTGTGCTTAGGTGACAAGCAAAATTGTCAAAATTGGTCCAAAGGAGAGAGAGGAGAAAGGAGGGAGAAAGGAGTGTTTTTCAGACCGTATATGAGCAGTATGTTTAGTTGCATACTCAACTGAAATTTAAAATATATTGAAAAAGGTTAAATATATTTGAAACTTAAAAATAGCATAGCATTTAAATATAATACTTATTTTATTAATTATAATTGCATATTAAAATTACTTTTCGCTAGTTTTATTTGAGTATGAAGCTAAACGTTTATTTTTGAATTTAAATATGCAAAATATTTTTTTTTTTGGTATAGCACCCTTCTACATTTGTAAATTACAAAAATATATATAATATCCAAATCGAGATGCAAATGCTACACAAGAAATTTAAAACGTACACAAAGTCTACTATTTCGATGAATTACGATGAGCCCTCTGAGTCGATGACAAACATGTATAGTGATGATCATTTTTCAAGAAATTCTTTCCAAAAAAATCAAAAATTTCTTGATACCTTTTAGAAATCTCTAATCAATAATTATCGACGTTCAAAACTTGATTATAGAAAAAATTGGCACGTTTAAATAAATTGTAGTAATCCTTTGATTTTAACAAATTTGTCTTCAACAAATTGTTTATTTTAGTTCTTCGTATATTTGTCTATTTGTTCAGTCAATTTTTTTTCAAATATTTAACTGTTTTTTATTTTTGATGTAAACTTATATGTAGTTAATCGGACATACCGTTTTCGAGATATGTACAAAAAATAGCTTCTCATAGGTAAATAAAGCAATTCGGTATAATAGGTGAATTTAGTCCAATCGACTTACTTCCCCCTAAATAGCTGTGGTCGTTCTAATACCATACGGAATTTTGGGACAACGTGTGTAATTAGATGAGAATTAAACTTAGAAGAAGCAAATAAATTCTAATCTAACTTTGATCATTAGATCAGAATTTGTAGGATTGGATAGTAAGGCTGTAATAAATATAACTTCAAATATATATAAGCAAATTTAATGTTTTAAATATTTTTATTATTTAAGACGCAACAATGTGCCAGCGATTGCATTGAATTGTAACAAAGTTTTAATTAAGTACATTTAATTTACGTTATGCCATTTTTTCGGTTTCTCTTCCTAATCGAGGTGAATATGGCGATAAACGCCGGCCCAGTCTTGGTGCAAATGGTGGAGATCGCTGTGACATTATTTCCCCACTTAAATCTGGATCTTGCATCCATCGATCATTACTAATCATTTGTTCACCAGATTCTCTTCCTAATCGAGGTGTGAAACCAACTGTATGTCTCTTACCTTCTAATAGCAATTTAATTTAAACATCACTGAAATACAAGAATGCAATATTTTACCATTCACCGCAACTATGGCCCATGGCGAGTCCTGAATAACATCTAAAAGCGTTGCAATTTGTTCACGTTCTCTTTCAATGTCGGGGTTTGGGTTCCGGTACTCATCAGTCGGGGCACGCTTTTTCCGTCCCAGTCTGGGCCCAAACCACAAATACTTTTTATCTTCATCCTGATTCCGCTTATTTGTTTCTAACGCGTTTGAATCATACTAAAAACCAAAAAACTCAATAGTATTATGTTGTATGGACCAGAGCCGACGATACAAACATTGTGAGGCACGGCAAGCACAGCTTCATAGCACAATGTTATCGTAAGAAGCACCACACAGTTCACTAAAATGATACGTTCCATTGTTCGTTCTGGAGGATTCCTTCGGATCCTCTGCCATTTATACGATTTTGTGACGCAGCACAATCACCAGGAGGTCTTTGCGATAACAACCCCTGCTGGCCAGCAAAGCCCTTAAATTAATCTCGCTGCACATCAACATCTCTAACTTATTGAAACAGATTCAAAATCAACACAGCAACGCCAGAACTACTGTTTCAATCGTCATTAATCCACATTAATTTAATTTGTTATGATTATATCCTTGTCGTGGAAAATGTGTTAATCATAATAAAAACAGTATAAGATCGGGAGATCGGAAGCATGAACGCTCTGAATTTCCTTTCCCCTTTTCTTATAGCGTCACGGTTCATATCGCGATAGAAACCAGAAGCCCTCGGTAATCAACTAAATAAAGATCACCTCTCCAACCGCAAAGCAACATCTGTACTATTATAAACTCCTACACAACTAAACAAACGTCTTCCGAAATTTCGATTAAATCAATTTCTTCAAGACACTTTTCCACTTATAAATTATTAGTCTATGTCTATTGTTCATTCATGTTGAAGGTGTCATTTAAACTATTAGTTAGTCTAGCACCCACAAAGTTACACAAATGTGTGCAGACATTATAGACGCCAGGAGCCAAAAGATCGTCTTCCTAAGAGATACGAGTACATGACATAAGTGACAAGTTTGACAACCATTTTTGTTCGAGCGGTAGCTTTATTATGTAATTTATATCTCGAGAAATTGATACATAAACATTTCAAACACTTAAACAAAAAAATTAAGCATCTCTTTTAGTTCGATTGAACTGCTTTTTTTCATTGGTTTTTATCTCATAGAAAAGTATCAGAAAATATAAAAAAAAAATTTGATAGATATACTATATCTAATAATTTGTATTAATAATGAATTAATTATTGATTAGATTTTAATAGTATGAAGTAGCATATAAGTCACTAGTGGGTTACAGTTTTGAGCTATACAGTAAACTTTAACCACTCTTTGTGTTTAACCGAGTTTTTTGCAATTTTTTTTATTGTTTTCATATATAAAGCTTTCCCAGTTTTCTAAACAAAGCTTCAGCAGAACAGAACAACAGAATGATGACAATTTACAAGTATGTATTGATGACCGTTTTTGGTAAAATTTTGTATTTTGGCACGTCAGTTTATTTGCCGAAATTCGCCCACTGGCCTCTTCAAAAATCCATATACAAAAATTCAAAAATCTGTTTTAGAGAAAAGTGTATACAATACAAATTATAATTGCCAAAAAATATCTGAATCTACTTACACGTTTTTAATAAATTTTACAAAAAGTAAATATTTAATTAATTATTAACAAATAAACAATACGAGTATTATTTGATTTTTGTAAATATAATAAGTAAGCAAAAATATATTTAGAGCATATTCTCAATATGTTTTTTATATAAAAACGATATATTGTTTTTAACTTATACAAACAAATGAAAAGTTGTTTGCTTGTATTTGAAGATTATATATGAAGAATGAAAGTGTTTTTTAGGCGAGTTTCAGACAAATGGCAAACATATTTTTGTGTAGACAATATACGTCAATTATTGTCCTGAAGTGGACATAAATTAAATTTAATGTAATACTTTCAGTACTAGTGTCCATGGTCAGACCTATGGGCCTCTGGCGCCATGTACACACATGTCTGTGGCGTTCCCACATTATACACTAAAGGCTCCACTTGAAAAACTTTAGATAAATACTACTCTAATATATTTAGTACGATATTTTCTTATCATACAATTTCTTAAAAAAGCTTTTACTTTGCTCTGAAGCTTTCTCAAAATTATCTTGATATTTAATCTTTTTAAGCACATTTTTGCAATTTATTATTTCGATATTCTGATTCATCTCATGTTACGTAGAAATATTGTGAGTAATACAAAATAGTTAATAAGGTTAGAGGACTTTACATGTTAATCGTAGATCTTTCTCACTTTATTATTAACTAAGTGAAAAATTACCAAATATTGAGTGCATTAGAAGCTATTATGTTTCTGAAAATCTTATTCAGTATGTCCAAACCTTAGTTTTTGGAAAAAAGTTTGGAAATTACTTCAGGATAGTATAAGTTTATCTAAATTCAAATTGAAAAGTAATTTTTAAGAATAATTCTCAAAATATCGAAGATAGTTGAGGGACTAAGATTTTAGTCAAAATGACAAATTGGCCAAACTTCTGTATCTTCACATATCTCCATAAATCCAAAAATTAAATTATTGCTGACTTCCTAAATATGGATGAAAATATAACCAAAATTAATCTTAATACACCCTTACAAAGTGAATCATATACGAAATAATTTGCAATTGTCTGTTGCCAATCATAAAAAATTATTGATTTTAGTTAATCCACTATGGGAGGATCGGTGAACAGATCCTCCCAAATGTCATCATCTGAGCAATGCGAGATTCTGGATTCTAAGCATTGCTCCGCCTTCAGAATCAAAATTAGAGATCAACCACAAAGTTACAGAAGTATTAGTACAAAACAGCCTCAGGCTACAAACTTTTGTTCTTAATTAACGCGTGTCTCATTAATAATATTTTTTTTTGTATTGTGAACTTAATAACAAATTTGAAAAAATAGTGTAAACTTATTGTTGATTTACTTGTTATGGCTTATAACACTTCACCTCCGGAGCACCAAGAAGTTTTTCAGTACGCTTATCCACCACATTCATATCATTACATATCAGGTATGTTAACAATTGGTTTGTATACAAATATGTTTCGCGTAATATCTAGATTAAGAAATGCTGAAATGCTGAAAATCTCCGCTGCAATGATTTTCCGGTGGCATAGACGTATAAGAAATTGTTTGTTTACTTTATTATTTTTAATAATTTCGAATATTTTTATATGGTTGACACATTTGTCGAACAACTGCATATGAGTTTTGTTTATAAAAATTAACAAAAATAAACACCAACAACATTTGTTTCAATAAAATTAAGTATTAATATGTACAAAAAGTATACAGATACATTTATATGATGGCACTTTTTGTCTTTAGAAACTCAAAGAATGAGATTATTTGCGTAATTTACACAGGGGCGGGGTGTCACATCGGAATAATACTAAAGTAAATTTATTAAATGCGAATAAATTAGTTGATTCGTTTTCAGAATTATAAATTGAAATAAAATTGAGTCGTAAAATACAGAAAAAATCCATAATTGCCAAAATCTAATAATGACTTATAGAAGGAATATTTATGTTCTGACGCCCTTTATAAAGCATTTTAACAGAAGTAGTAGATCTTAGATGTGACATTGAGTACACAAAAAAATATAGTAATTTCACATTTGGTAATCTTTTTAGTTAAAAAGGGTTTATGAAAAAGGGCCTTGGAGTATTAGAAAAAGTATATATTTATTGTGTTCTATTTTGGTAATAAATTTACAAATATAACATAATCTTTGTAAAATAATATTTAGTTGGAAGATTAAAAAAAATATATAAAATTACCGCCAATTTGGAATAAAACATAATTTCTAAAATATTTAAGAATCATAAACTGTTTGGAGTTGAAAGTCTCTGTTAGAAAGACTAATATTAGAATAATAAGTTTTGAATATTCAAATTCAGGTGTATTGTACAAAAATTATCATTTTTAGATGGCAGTACTGCCGGTGGGGATGACACGAACTTTTGGTCAAATAGTCCAACTCGATCAGATTCACCTCCACCAAACCAAATAGGGGGCTCTTATCAGATTTTTAGTCCAGTTGGTGGATGTTCGGTGCCAAATCGTTATTCGCATTATAGAAATAGTTAGTATTTGCGATTTTTTTAAGTGGAACTTGCTGAATTATTGTGTAGCTTATAGCGCGACGGAAACCGAGGTTCAGAACCATATAAATGGTGGTCCTTATGTGAGGGTTGTAAAGCGACGAACGACGGCGAATAAAAAAGAACGCCGCCGCACGCAATCGATCAACAACGCATACGCGGATTTAAGAGATTGCATCCCGAATGTACCAGTTGATACCAAATTGTCCAAGGTAAATTTTAAATGAATGAAAAAATAAATGGGAACAAATGAAAATAAATCGCACTCTTTGAATTTAGATAAAAACATTGAGGCTGGCTACAAGCTATATATCGTATTTGACAAGAGCTTTGGAAACAGATGACCCAGCGGGTGGTTTTAAAGCAGAATTGGGGTCAATCTCTAGGAAATCAACAAGTCATCCCGTGCAAGTCAATGATTGCACTACCATCGGCCAAGTCTCACCTAAAAGCGACAGTTCGGTAAGTTAATTATTTTTTCGCACAAGTCACATTTAGAATATTTAGATCCATTAAACCTCTATAATCAAATTATTGAAATAAACTACTTGAGGGCACCCCCCTTTCTATTGAACTGCGGTTAAGTTAATTCATTGAATATCAAAAATCTAACATCTAAAAGTACTTAGTTTTATTAGAGGGGTGCCCGGCACCATGCATCCAAAATTGATAATTATCACCCTTCCATAAATACTTAGTAATTGTTCGGGATGAAAAATGTGGCTCACTGCCAATGAATGACAGTGGATCGGAAGAGGTTGTTTATACTTGCATATGCATAAAGTCAGTTTTTTTTGTTTTTGTAAACAGGAAGATATGGGCTCGAACTCGAGGAAGGCAAAAGGGCGTACAGGTTGGCCGCAGCACGTGTGGGCTCTGGAATTAAAACAGGAGCAGTCACTTTAATGTTGCATATAAAATCATTTTACAACCTGGAAGTCAATATTTTCTTTTTAGTTTTAATTAAGATATTTCGTAAAATTTGTGTATAATAATCTATTTTAGTCGGAACCACATGGCCCTCTTTTGTATACATTTACCTCTACACCTTTAGAAGCTATACATATAATATTATTATATAGGATAGCATATAATTAGACGATTATTTACGTTATATGCATATATGAATATTTTATTTGTTAATATTATTTTCAACTAACAGTGTATTTATTAATAAAATTAGTAGCAAGTTGTAATTAAAAAAAAATACCTTTTTTGGAAGACTGGTGGAAGGCGAGTTCATCATTACACTTCACCACACTTTGCACTCAACACACCATTTTCATCAGCGATATTAGTATTACCACCTCGATATCCACCACATATCCATATCTTATCGTTAGCCATAACTCATACAATAAGGAAAATAAACAAAATGTTGGCGGATTTTTATAAAGTATTCCTCCATGCCGATATTGTTTATTAAAACAAAATAATCATTTATCTCGCTAACTAATAGAATCAGCATTTCGTTTTATATTTACAAGAATACATCTTTGAATAAAAAACACATTTTTGAAGAATTGGTCAAGTTTGAATTTTTTTCCAAATTAATTAATGGAACTTTTTGATACCAAGATATGAAAAATTATTTTGAACACGGGTGGTTCTGAAATGAAGAACGTCCACTTCAGCTTAGATCATCTTTTTGAAATTTTTCTTTCAGTGTTTTTATAGCTATCTGCATGTTAGATATTATATTCCCAAATTATGAATAATTTAAAAGAGCACAACATGTCAAAAATATGAAAGTTTTATCTTGTGTGGCGAAATCCATTATTCAAAAAACTACTTATAATAAGAAAACTTTACTTGAGCTTGTCAAGTATTTTTGAATATAAATCTAATCAAAAAATTTTCAAAATGGATGATATGAGCAAAGACAAAGGTTTTCGATTCCAGAATCTCCTTTAATCCAAATAATTTTTCATATCTTGGTATAAAAAGAATGAACATTTTTGGGTGGCTCCGATGAAGCTGTAACCACTTGATGTGTGAGTTCATTTTTTTACAAATACTTAAAATAGGCAAAATTATAATTTGTGTTTTTGTAATATGTTATTAATATGCCTTTTGGGACCCAATTAAGATAACATTTATTTTCATAATCTAGGTGAATGTATCTATTGATGTTATTGTTTTTTTTTTTTTAATATGTGATATATCTATATTTATTTTGAACGATGAGTACATCTGACATCGGATATTTATTTAAATTAAGTAAGGGAATTCGACTAAAACACGCCCATCGACATTTTTACTGCTAAATGTGTGAAACAAAGATTTACATTGATTGGAGCGCCGGTATTATATTTCAGCATCTCCGATGACGTTTTCCAATTGACTTTGAACATTATCACATCATTTACACTAATTATCATTCTTTCAGATAGATTTAATTGGACGTAAATGTGTAAACATTTTAATTTATTCAAATTTAGATTTATTTTTAATGTATCGTCATAAATTTAAGAAGTATTTTTTCTTCAGCGTCAATTAGTCAATTTCGGATTCAAATAAAAACGTTAAGTGGATAATTTTTTTGTGTTCATACCATGTGTTACTTTATAAACCAATTAGAGGAACCATCGGAATATAATACACAAATAGAATGAATATATTTTATGAGTATAAATTACTCCTTTATATTCAGTTGATAAAGCAAGGTACAATTTATTTGAACGTGGGACATTGAGTTTTCTGATGAGAACTTGAAATAATTGGAAAATTAACTTTTCGAAACCAATATTTAATATTTCTTTAATGTAAAAATCGAATTGAATCTATAGGTATAAATACAATTTATGCATTTCACTTTCAATATAATAAATAAATACTATTACAATTAAATTCGGTTATAATTTATTATGGCAGATGAGATTTCTTATGAATTATGGCAGATATTTTATATAAGCCTATATATCTATTTATAATTAATAACACTAATTAAATTGATTATTTCAAATTTCTATTTATCCAAGGTAAGAATTTTTCTACTCTTGTGTAAACTCCTGGATATTGTCCTTTGCCACAGCCAATTCCCCAAGATACAATACCAGCTTGAGTCCATCTTCCTGAGTTGACCATTAATGGTCCTCCACTATCACCCTGCACAAAAATAGTTAATAAAAAATAAAGTGAAACATTATAGGTAATACATACACTACAAGAATCTCTATTTGCCTGTCCTGCACACAACATATGTTCTACAATTCCTCCGGGAGCAGCATGTCCATATTTGATTTGACAATCTCGATTACTCCAAACAGGAATACTAACTTCTTGAAGTTCGGCAGGTTGCGGACCACTTTCTCTCAAACTACCCCATCCAATAACAGTAGCGGTATGACCAGAAAAATCAGTACTACTAGCACTTGGTAAACATACAGGTCGAATTTGTTTAGAGAATGTAACAGGACTGTCCAGAGTTAAAATTGCAATATCATTGTACTAAAACAAATGAATGGTAAAAAAGGACTTTTTTTGCAATTCGCAAAAATACCAAAGTTCTGGAATCAAAACCTCTATGTCTAACAACTCTTTTAACGCGTTTTTCGACATGACGAATCTCGGAATTGGTTTTAATGTTATGATCACCCAATCGAACAGTTAACCGAGCAACATCCCATGAACTCATGCTAGAATGTTTCCAAATTAAAATGGACAAAATCATGCATATTTTAACACATACTGAGCAACACAGTGAGCAGCAGATAAAATGTGAATATTATCAATCAGCGAACCACCACAAAATTGTCGACCTCCGTTAAAAAGTGCAGCTATCCATGGCCATTCATTGACATCAGCTTTGTGACCTCCAACAATTCGTTCTTGATCTTGATAACCATTTTTGGCGCCGCAGGACAAATCAGCAGCTGGTGCAGCTGGTGCAACTGGGGTTGGTCTTGGTGTTGGTCTTGGTGTTGGTTTAACTGTAGGTCTATAAGGTGGTTGTGTGACTGGTTTATATGTTGGTTTTACTGTTGGTTTTGTTGCGGGTGGCCAAACACTCACACTAGTAGTGAATCCTGGATATCCGGGAGAAGGAGGATGTGTGGGTAGTGGTGGGATTGTATGATCTGGTGGATGTGTTGGAATTGGTGGTGGCCAATTTGCGAGTTGAGGAAAAACAGGTTGTTTAACCGTTTCCCCAACAGACGATGAGCTATCAGTGATGTTGTTTTGATTGCTATTATCTTCAGGTTCAATTATGGGAGTTGATGTCGTTGACGGTTCAGACGGGTTTCCTGGGTTTGTGCAACAAACACCAAACATCTAAAAACAATTTTTACCTGAAGTTGTACGAATCCCTTCTTGTTTATGTTCAAATTTGAGATAAAATTATCTTACTTGTCTTCCTTGAACTGTGAAGTAGCTGCATGTATCATACATTCCTAATACCCAGCTATCCCAATTGTTCAGTTCTGGTAATTTAAAGTATGGATAACATGTTCTGAAAGACGTACATTTGCCAAGAAGACCTTTACTTGTAAAGCATGGTCCTGTTGTTGCTAAGGGAGCATTATTAATTTCAGTTGGTATTAAGAAAGAACTGTAGGGTGGATATGCTGCACCAGGAAATATCAGTTGGCGACTACTTCTTTTGGAATTTGGCAAAGGTTGTGCTAAAAATACAAATCCGAATGAGCACAGTTAATGTAGACTTTTCCAAATATTTTGTATTTTTAATGGCAACTGGTTTCAGTAACGGTAAACTTTTTGAATTGATACATTAATTATACATTCAAATTTGTGCAAATTATATAGTGCAAAACAGGTTTTCATATACTGATCAATTATGATTTGAATCTTTTTTTGATAAACAAACCATTATCCGCTCCAAGGGGCTTATATACATTATCCCCTGGGCAAAACTTGAATTTATATTAACGTGTGCTGAATCACAAGTACTTGGCATTATTCGCTTAATTAAATCATTACGAATTTTTGTGGTGTAACCAGAAGAATAAATATATCAATACTTTGGTCCAAAGGTGAACGTTCTTCGCGACCTTGACAGTAGCATTGCCGCGTTCTGCAGGTGCCACCAAAGTTGAGTTTCTTAAGACAATGCTTCAGGTATTGATGTATCGATAATCAATTTAATTTGGTAGTAGGTAGAATTAATAATAGCATTGAAATCGTTAGTTTCGCATGATGAATATCAATTACTCTCCGATTTATCTACGATTTTTTCACAAAGATCATTCAACTATCAACATTTTTGAATGTTTTAATATTTTGGATACGGGCTGTCATAAATCAATTTACATATAAAAGGATCGCATTATAAATTCATAATAATAATTTAATTAATACCTAAACTTGATCCAAATAAGCGATTCTGTTACAGTTATAAAATTTAAATTAAAAAAATTAATTTTTTTTTAATTAATTAATGATTTATTTTGGCGGACTGCAATTATATAATTAGTTTTTAAAGTACCTTCAATAACTATTGAGTCATCATCGACCAATTCTGAGAAAATCAAATTGAATTGAAGCACAAAAATTAAGCACAAAAAACTTGAAATTATTTTCAACCCCATATCACTATAGATACAGGGAGATCAGTTAAATTATTTGAAGACACAAATTTTGATACTATAAGTTAAGGTAGCCAGTTGTACGCGTAATGTTTTCTATTTTGTAAAGTTGGACTTATAAAAGGTGCTCCATGTATTTTCCCCTTCCCTTTTTTAAAGGCTTAAGCAGTATTAAGCCAAAAGATCTTGTCAAGAAGTCAATCAAGGATAAGAAGAATTAGCAAGATGCAACACTTGCAATATATTTTTTTGAATGCGATTTCAGATAAATCATCCCCATTCTCTTGCATATCCCTGAATTGTTTGGATACAGCTCTGGCCAAGATAACCATTTACCTTGTTTGTTGCAAATAAGAAAAGTGGTTCTATAAAATCTTCTACGTCTTTATTTTCAAAAATGTATACCAACCGTTGAAATTTCTGAAACTGATTCGCATTCTTATTAATCGTATTTCGGATTAGTTTTACAGCTATGTGTTCATAAATTATAAGTTTGTCATTGAGATTCGTGTATTATAATGAAAAAAGTCATTGTTAAAACTGATATAAGATTATTGAACTTTTAAGAGGACATTTAAGACATATGAAAAACTTGATCCAAATTAGACTATGTCCGAGGCGGATTAATTTAACCCACACATAAAATTTTTGCAATTCTTCATTTAGTTTTAAATATTTTCTCTAAGGACCTATGTGTCATTTAAACCTTATATGTAGTTAAGAATTAATTATTAAGATTTTAATCTAGAAATCAGTGGCGGCTCGTGGTTTTTGAGAATGGGGAGGCAAGTGTCAAATTTAGCAACAGAAGTAGAGACCGGAGGTTCTGGGAGGTATGGATTACTACCCAGGGGTGGGGGGTTTGGTGTGGGGGTGCAACTCCCGATTTTTTTTTTTTTGAAAAATTAACAATGAATTGATACATTTTTTGAGTATTTTATGCAATTTTATAGGTTATTTTATTAAGTAGTTATAAAAATAAAGATAAATTAAAATTTTAAACCAAAAACGAATTTATTTAAAATAAAGAGTAAATTTCAACATAACCGATATATTTCATTTCGGTTTATTCAACATAAACCGAATAGTTTTTATAAACAAGCTCATACTCGCAAAAAATATCGGCAGACCGGCAGAATAGGTACAGGGCTCATAGGAGCGAAGCTCGGTGCAGAGACAATCATCTGATTTGTCTCCGCACGATAATAATGCATGAAAATACAAAATAAATAACATTAAATAAAAGCGATCTAAATTATTAGATTAAATTTATTTTTTTAAAATATATGTATATAAAATGATTCATTAATTTTAATTTTGTTTATAATATTTTTTTAAGTATATAAAATTTCTACTTTTATCTGTGATATAGACATTATTATTGTTAAATACTGTTCAGCATTCATAGTGCAGTCAAAATATATTTCTGTTATGTTATATTTCAGAATATTTAAAATAATATTGGACTGTGTAAAATACAATTTGAATTTATTATATGTATTTATCTACATAGTAATTAAATTATATTTCAACTTATCAGAGAATTTTATATTTCAATTGATGAGGCCCTTAAATAATTTAGTAAATATCGTTCGTTATTAATACACATTTTTTTTTTATTATTTTTATTCATATTTTATGTTTTATTTAATAAACAAGGTACAGCGGAGACATACCTTTGCCTTTGTCTCCGCGGAGTGGCTGAATCAGCTGACTGTGTACTGACTAGCTCTCATTTTACGCAGCTTTTTACCCAAAAGCAACGACGTTCGGGAGTCAAACTTTCAATTAGACTCCGAGGCCCCACATACCAATTTCATTTTTGAATATGCATTAAAATTATTTTTCTAACAATTACAATATTATTATCAATATTATTATAGCGTTTCGACATTATTAGTATTATTAAATAATAATTAATTGTTATAAAAATTAAATATTTTTTTGAATTGGATCAAATAAATGTGAAGCCAATACTTGGGAGGCACTGCCTCCTGTGCCTCCTCTGACGAGCCGCCACTGCTAGAAATGGAAGCAGATGATCAAAAATTTTGGTCACCATTTTCTCATATTTTGAGCGGTGGAAGAGGGTAGGTATAATTATTATTTAAATGTTTTTTGTTTAATTACAGTTTGTTTCAGATCTATCGATAAAAGCATGTTCAATTAATTCAGAAGTCCAGAAGATTCTGGATTAAGAAGATGGATAATATTCTCTGCGGACCAATACTTTAGTGGAAAAAAATGCTAGTCAGATAATAACTGATTCAGTCTAAGGGTGGCTTAGTTTTACTTAATCGACAATAAAACTGTACATTTAAAACAAATTTAAGAAAAACTTACACTTTTCTTAAGTAAATCTTAAAGAATATTTATGAATTCCACCCTTAATTTTTAAGAAATATAGGTTTATTATTTCACTTTTAGTACCAGGCAACGTTAGAGGAGCCTGACTCGTACAGTATCTAATATTTATTTGATATTCTTAGTTAAATTTCAAATGTTACTTGATGATGACGAAATCTAATTTTATATTGCATGTTCTGAAACTGCAAAATATATTTCAGACATTAATTTATGCATCATTAAAACGATATTGAAATAATTCAAATTAAGTTTATATTAATTTTTTTGGAGATAACAATTATCTTCCCAAATTAAAAAAATTATAAAAATTCTATGTAATTAATTAATAAAAAAAATCCGGGTACGCGATCGGTTCAAAATTGTGTTAGTTTTCTTAAAATATTATTAGATTTCTTTGTGCAGAGCTGGATACAAGACATTTGGGCAAAGTTAGCATAAGCTCCCTGAGCATTTTAGCCTATGTCTCACGCAAATTCACGCAGTTCCACAACTATACTATATGTATACTTCACTGAAACCGCACTCTTAAAAAAAATAATTTTTTGATTTGCAAATTTTGTAGCTACCGGACCGGACGTGCTATATATTTACAGACTCATAAGTTCAATAGGAGTATCCATATACAGCACCTTCGGTTTTTGAGATGTGGAGTGCTCCATAAAATACTTTTCTTTTCCTCTTTACAACTTTATGAACGGACTTTTATTAAAGGACAACTCATATTTTACCTACTAAACTTCTTTCAGCTCTTAACAGATATTACTCAAAATATTTTCAAATTTAGTTTTAAGTAGTAATTTCATTAATGTTTATATAAATAAATATTTAATTTGATTGCAAGAAATAGCACTCAAAAGACAAAAAAAAACTACCATGGAAATTATATGTTGTTCACATTCTTAGTAATTTGTCATGTTTTCTTTATTTACTATATTGATAATATATGCAGCATTTCTGATCAACCCGATTAATTTGGCCGGCTCATCCTTCATCATCATTTCACGTAGCGAATAAGAAAAGACCGAATTATTGTCGTTTTTATTTTTTATTTTGGCTCGTCTGCTACTTTAGAAATATGTGTTTTGTTTTTATAATAAACTGGATACATAAAAAGATTTTTTTTATTTGCGGCTTTGTTGGGAATTTTGTTGAAGGGCTCAATAGATATTTAATCGCATTTGCCTATACACGGTTATTTTTATCTGATTGCTAAACTACTTATTATTTTTTATTGGTATTCTGATTATACCCAATTTGGCCAGCGCCAGTCGCAAACCAAAGTTCATCAGCGGACATGTGAAAAACATCATCAGAGGCGGAACAATGAATGCTCCAAAATTAAGTCAAAATTTTGTTCTATTGGCGGTTACTTTTTATTTAATTAATAGAAAAAAATTTCACATATTAAGAATATGTCAAATTTTAAATAATAAATATTTTAAGTTGTTTCGTTAAAAATCTGTTATTTAAATGTTTCTTATACTAAAAATGTCATTTGTCAATAAACGAAAGAAGTATCACGAGTATGCATTTTAAGATATTTTTTATTAATTCTATCAATGCTGCCCAGGTACGCTACTGATTTTAATACACATTTTATTAAAAAAAAAGTAACAGTGATGTTAATTAAGTGATATTAGATGTCACACATAGATATGAAATAATAAAAATCTAAATAGTCTAAACTTGATTTTTATTTATACGTACGTATATTTTAATATTTTTGCATAATTTAAATTATAGTAGCTTTTTATTAGTTTGTCTACTCTATACAGTGTGTTTTACTTTTCTTGAAAACACCGACAATATCAATTAATTTGAAACCAATTATGAGCATTTCTTAAGCTGTGTTTTAGTTTTACGTCTGGTAAAAGTAGCAAAATACATAAGGTATTTGGCAAAATTATAAATATATTTTCTTATTGCTGTATCTGAATGTACCCGCAATTAGTTTTTTTCTTATCATCAAAGAATCACTATGTTTTCAATATTTTATTTAGATGAACCACATAAGAAGAAACCTGAACTCCAACTGCAACCCATTGTCACAATAAATATTAATGTTGTGGGTGCTCATCCTAACGAAACCAAGAGCAACTATGATTCCCAGAATGTACCTCAAGATCTAATGGCGAATCTAAAATATCATTTCGATCGAATGCAAGTTTCGAAAGAAGTCTGAAAAGGACAACTAGAAGAATATTGATAATGAACGTTCACCAGAAGAGTGAACAACAAATTCAAAAACTAACCTAATGATTCTGAAAAAACTTTTATGAATAAATTAATATTTTAAGACTTAATTTTATTATTAGTAAAATACAACACATTTAACAATTCTACATTTATTAAAGTAAATAATTTTTTTTTTCTGAATGAGAAAATTATTCTAATTTTGACCCTTACCATCAATTTGCCCATTTTTTGCATGTTTTCCGCTTATAATGCGCAGGTCTTTGAGGATTTTATAATTTTTTTTTCTTCGACATTATTTATGGGCAGATAGAAAAAAAACAACGCAAATTGTGTTTTAATCGTTGAAATTAGTAAATATAATTTTCGTAATCAACGTATTCTAAAAAGCAAAAAAAAATAAAAAGTGAAAGTTAGGAAAAAACATTTTCAGGATACTTCCTCTACGAAAGAAGTAAAAATCGAAGATAGAGAGAGAAGTGAAATAATTTTAAACAGTATTTTTAGAATTCTGGCTAGATTCCTATTCCAGAAAATAAGAATTCTTAATGTATAATGAGTAGTATACCTACTCTATAAGAGAGGTCACTGTGGTCGCTTATTTAAATTAATTGTGAACAAATATTGAAGTTTTAGATATTGTTTAGAAAAACGCTATTGTTATTTTAATTTTGTACCAAAATAATAATATTAAAATTGCGGAAAAGTTCTTCTGTTTTGTCAATATTTATTCTAGGGCACAATTTTTTAGCTGCGGGTTTGTTGTATTGTTTAAAATTAGTATTTAAATCAATATTGAAACATAAAGCATAATCAAATAATAGCTAATAAATAATTTTTAAATCTTAAATTGGAGTTCAATGTAAACTGACACCAACATTATCTAAAAGTTTTTCTCCAAAGAATAGATGTATACCAATGCAATAAATAAATAATGTAAATAAAAAATTAGTGGTATAACTGAGATTCATACTCTCGGATGCCCTAATTGTTACCTAAAACTGATTCAACATAAGAAGGATAAACTTGGAGGGGTAACGCAAAACCCAAAGTATGTCATGAGTCCTCTGTTACATTATTGGAGAGATGTCATTTGTCCCGCATTTAGTAGTTCGAATCAAAATAAATGTTGTTGTTGTTATCTCTAATTTAAATATAAATTTTATGAATTAATGAATTTGTACTATAAATTTAATTATTAATCAGTGGGAGAAGGCACTAATTATTATGCTTTTTTAACTTTTTGATTATCTATATAAATTCTGAGAGGTGTATTGTTCTATACATAAGTAAATTCTATTTTATTCCATTTTATTTCCTGGCACACTTTTTCTGGGGTCAACATGTATTTAATTAACTATACAAAAATAGAAGTGTAAATCACATATTCATCAATTTTGATCACGATGAGCAGTATATGGTGAGTATGGTGAGTATGGTGAAAATGAAAAATGGGATTTTTTTAAATATTTCAAAGCAATGATCGTCAACTAACACATTAAAAAACCGCAGAATGCTTTTATGAAAAATACACCGTTTTTATTTGTGCACATGTGTGCTGAGCTTTGAAACTGAGTTGCGGTACTTGCAGCAGTATTTACGTGTTTGAACGAGATAAAGGATCACTGGTCGTGCGGTCCTGCCTCTCGTCCTGCTCCAGCTAGTCCTGCTGTACCAAGCGGCAGGGATTTCCACCAAGCCAGTCTTTCATTTACTCTCTACAAACTATCATCCACTTAAACCTAGTTATTCCTGCGCTCTATTTTTTTTTTCTTCGGAGGTACGTGACTTTTTATACAATGAGATTTATAAGCATGAGTTATAATTAACGTCGCAACGCTACCTCAACGCCAACCTCTCCACTATTACTTTTTCGCTCTCTTCAATATTGTTACTTTCAACTGTTTGACACAATTTATAATTTCTTTGCAAATTCTTGACTTTAATATACAGAAACTTTAAATCTCTAAGGACCACTGCTTGATAACGCTCCACGTATATACGTAATTTATTTAGATTATGTAGCGACTTTTATGTATTTTTATCTTATAGCTGGTTTGTTTTTTGTTTGCAAATTTAGTTGATCTCTATTAAACCGCATAGATTTTCTTTTAATTGACAAAGCGGCATTTGGCAGAGCATGTTGTAGTTTGTAGTGGAAACAAATGAAGCAAAATGACTCTTTAATTTTCCAGGTCATTTCAGACAAGTGGTTGATAAAATGAGTCGGAACTGTTTCAGACGTTTGTACATTTGTAAAATAATCTCTAATAATTTCAGAATAATTTTGACATTTACTAGTTACATTTTCAAAGTCAGAATAAGTTCATTAATACAACATAAATTTCATAATTTATTTGTGCGTTCTTTAAAGCTGCAATGGCGAAGCTTTTGTTTTTACTCGGGTTCTCATTCGGATATCAACAAAAGAGAGTTTTCGAACTAATATAAGCCAATTTTGCCTTATTAACCGTAATGACTGCTTGTATAATTATTTCTGTTCACGCTCTAAATGCAAAACGATTTGAGCAAATATTCAGATAAGTAGAAAGTAATTTATGTGAAACTGTTAAAGACATTTATACCATTAAAAATACGACCACTTTTAATGGAATATTTCAAAATAAATCTTCCAGTGTATGTATAGATATAGGTTTAATGTATTTTGCATTTTTCGCACCGTCTAAACATGTGATTCATTATAATTTTATGTGCACAAACGATTTAACATTTTTCTGCTAAATAAATCACATACTGAATAGAATATTTTTGAAATCTAATATAGCCGATATTTTTCAATAATTGAATTATTTGTTTATCTAATATATGTATGCATAGATGATATCTGGATCTAGTAAATCAAACCAGAACATTACAGACTATAATTTGTCGCATAATAGTCAAAACAGTAATTCTGCAGATTTATCAGAAGATTTACCTTTATCGTTTATAACTTGTCACCCACGTGATTAATGTATCGATCTATTTCAGATTTTCGTAATGTATCGCTACTTTATATTAGCGCATACGTATTTCTTGAACACAGGAATACGTATGTCGATGAACGCAAGTAGCCCGCTACGTCAGTAGTGACGTGGGTGACAATCTGGCAAAAATTAGAAAAAGTGAAACCTATTAATCATTTTTTTTAAATTTTAAAAATCGCTTGTTCAAACATTCTAGGTCCACTTATTTGAATATTTCAAAACCGGCTGTATGATGTATGACACCGGAGGTAGAAAACCGCATATTCCAATGTCTGAAAGTCGGATATTTGAATATCCAAAAATTGGTTGTTCGGTCGGATACTCAAAAATCTAGTATTTAGCTAACATCTTTGGAATTTGGTCTTTGAAATCAATTAATCGTTTCGCCTAATATTTGGTTACTTCAATATCGGATTATTCAATTAACTGTTTGCTCAAATATTCAAAAATATGGTTATCAGAATTATTGCGATTATTCGGTTTTTCAAATAACCAGTTCAGTTACTCAAAGGCCCTTTTTTGTAAAAAGATTTTTGAATAACCGTTCAATGGGCTTACCAAACAACCGATTTCAATTGCCAGAATAATTGAAACTATATTGACAATTACATAAATATTATTACCTCGGTTGCTACATATTTATTGTCATAGGGTCATCAATCAAAACCATTCGCAATTAATTCATCACTTGTTAAAAATTTATTGATGTGAGCAAATTGCTTTTTCACAATTAATTTAATCGTGAGTTTCTTCTGTATTCGACAAATAACAAATACAGTATCAAATTCAAAATATTGTTTTATAAAGAATTTATTATGATTGTTTTAAAACATCCTGATTTATTGAAACTGATATAGTAATATATTGATGTTATTTGTTATTCACAATAAATTTATTATTTAAAATAAATTAAAAATTTGGATATAAAATAGTAAGCCAGTATAACTTCAATATCCGTTTAACATACATGATTTTAGAAGATCATTTTTTATTATTATTAATATTATATAGTAAACATATAGAGTAGCGCAATTGGCTATTAGAAAAAGGAAAGAACTAAGTCTTTTATGGAGAGCATTTACAAATTTACACGCATGTTTTTGTATTAGAAAAAGCATCGTAGATTTGCAGCGCTTGACCTCACATTGTTTTGGGGAAACCAAAGCACAAATGATAATAATAACTGTGTTTAGTAGTAAGTAGCCCATTTTCTTCGGAGTGGTCAATTTTTTATTTTTTATTAATGATTTTTAAGAGATTTATATAAACACAGGGTGATCTAGAAGTCACGACTCAGAAACCACCCCAAATTGAACTAATAGAAGACGGGATCGGGATCTAATTTTACTTTTACTTTTGGCAATGCGTAGAATACGAAAATTATTCCTTAATTTTGATTGGTCGGTGACCTGCGCATTATAGGCCAAAAACATACCAAAAATAGCCAAATGAGAGCATCCACTTAATCTTCTAAAGTTGCAGGCCGATTGTGACCAAACATTGAACATATGTTTCGCGTACCTCACGGGTGGTAAGTGTTTCAAATAGTTGTAATGCTTTACACGTTGAACCAGCAGATTGTTTCATTTTCATTAACTATTTCTAAATAATTTACCATAAAATGAATGCTTATAAACGCATATGCCAGTGATAGTACATATTTCAAACATGGTTACTGGCAAAGAGTATCTATGTTTGTTTGGAACTCAAGTCAGTAACATCTTGTTGCTATCATCATGGTAACATATTTCTGATTTCTTAACTTCTTAAAAAATTCTTAAAAAATAATATTCGACCTAAATTAGTTTCGATGATTAATGAGAACGAATCAACAAACAAAGGTTCTTGGCATTTTAACAAATAAGTTTGTTATTGCGTTTCCACACTGAGCATTCGTTAGATGAACTCAGAAAAAGTCACTAACGAATAAAGCCAGCGACCGCATTGTATAAAATTGTATTCAAAAATATCCTAAAGCAATTCCGTCATAATATGTCAATAAAAAATGTACTTTGACTTCAGCAAATACGCGAGCGAGAGCTCTTTTAAAATCACTCTTTCAGATACTGGCATAAAAAATTTAAAACATTTTTTTGTCTGTTTATTTTGATTCTGAAGCATATGTGGTTGATCTGGTAAATGGATCAGAATAATTTGAAATTTTATAGGAAACTACGACTTTGTACAATACTCTTAAATAATTGTATTTTCTTAACGAGAATGATGAAAGCATTTTTCTTTCAAAATTTGTGCTAAATCATTTTAAAAGATCAATTTAACGAAGCTCTGGATAGAATAGTAGTCTGTATAGAAATCGAATGCCGTGTGGGTCATCGTTGAGGTTAGCTAAACTGCAAAATAAAAGCAAAAAGCTTTCCTGCAATTGTACCTGATCTTTTTTTTGCGCGCGTTTAAGTAAAATTGCTTTTACAGTAACTTATGGCAAATTGTCTATAATCTTTTTCAGGAACTATTCTTAGACTATTGAGCAAATGAAAGTAAAGTGCAAAACATTTCTTATCATTAGAATGTATGTTTGAAAATACTCCTGAAACGTTTATTCAAGTCTATTATGCATTTTTGTTTTTAAATGTTCTTTTATGTGAGCAAGATGAACTTTATTCATATTTTACAAGGATGCCTTGAGGTCACTTTATTTACTAAAACAAAATACATACATCTAACATGTGTACAAAAATTCTAACATAAATTTTTAACGAGTATTCAATGTTGACAGTGACTGGATGGATTGTAATTAATAACGGTTAGAGAAAACGATATCTATTTTGACGGGATTTTCTAAGTCTACAGCCTTCCAAACTAGTGCTATTTATTTCATTAGCGAAACATTTTTGTTTCCAATTAATTATCGCTTTGTTCACTGTAGGTTTTCTCACATCTATGGTAATTTCGATCGATTCTCTATTTTAAATTTTGCAAAAACGTAATGGAACAATGGAAAATGTTAGTTTTTTTTTGAAGTTTTATGAAAAATAATAAAAAATGTGTATGGTTAAAATGAAAATATTCTATAACATCATACATTTTGGACTTTACATAATGCTGTTTGCATATTTTGACCATACGTAGCAGTTTTTATATAACAATCTGATTGGAGTATTTAAAGCTAAACTAACTAAAAAATAATAGTTTTAAAATGTGTATAAAATTTTCAGGTATTATTTTGCATTATATTTATTTTAGGCTTAGTATAACAATTTTTACCAGAACATGTACCGCTCTGGAAAATAGGAAAAAGGTTTAAATTCTTTAAGCTATGAAATTCCTTTTTGGCATTAGGTAGATTAATATCCAACATTTTTTGCAAACATACTTACAGTACAACTGTATTAATAAATAACAAAAATATATGCGTTATTCACCAAAATTACACAGGTATTTAAATAGCAGAAGAATCATTAATAAACAAACCATTTTAAATGTATCTATGGACATTGGTTTTTAGATTCATATTATTTTTAAAACATCATTTAACATTCGTGAATTCTGCCAGTGACGTCTTATAATCAACAAAACATAGAAGAATAGATAAATCATTCCTAATTTCAGTAAGTTAAATGAGCTGCAATCTGAATTGTATAATGCCTAGAACGTGTTGGTGTTGAGAACTTAATTTTAAATTACTTGATTCACAGACCATTTAGTTTTTTGAGGTAATTTAGCGGAAAAATGTTTGTCAAGAAAAACTAAATCTAACAATTTAATATTGTTTTAAATTGTAATCAAATAATTTACCGACATTCGCATGTTTCAATATATTCTCTGAAAAGAAGTAACATTTGTATTATTTATAATCTATTTTATAGATGTTTATATACCTATTTTGATGTCATAATAAAATTTATTTTAATTTTATAGATAAATCTATAAATTAATTAAATTGAATTAACTAGATCCAGCAAATGATGACGTGACCGTCACCTTTTTTCAGAAACTATAGCGCTGAAAGGTGACGTTTGTCGCAGACCAACACTTTGCCGCGACTACTCTGAAAGTAAGATTTTCAGATAAGGAACCGAAAAAAAGATTTTTTTTCAAATTTTAAATCATTAATTTTAGTCAATAGTTTATTAATAAAACAAATATTGTTTATATAGTGCTTAACAAAATATTTTGGCACCTTGAAACTTGAGCTTTCTGAACAGCTACGCTGTTTTACGTATATGTATATCATATAACAGTATATAATAACAATGAACTCGCCCCTTTAAGTTTCACTTTTTCCTGTATTACAATTTCGCCATCGGGCAGGCACATTGAAGATCACATTGAATGAAACTGAAGGTTTCAAAATCTAAATACAAATAATTATAAACTATTATTACTGCAATATCAATTTATTAAGCAGCTGTTATCCTTTTTATCTTATAAAATAAATCAGGACTATAATAAATTCATTAGTGTATTCAATCTAATAATTATTATTTATGTTATACTTATAAGGATCATAATTTACTAGATAATTTAAATGTATATGGTACGTCGTGATTATTATCGTTATAACACGACGTGGTCCATAAAACATTGATAACAATCAGAATTGCAAAAATCGTTATATCAAACGAAAAAGTCACAAAACTAGAAAAATATATTCGAACGACGCCAAGGAAGGAAGACAAGCAATACGTTTATGTCATTTCTTTGTCGATTTATTCATAATCCATGCGAGGGCTTGTCGTAGCGTCGAAAGACATACGTATGACTGAATGCGTGCATGTAATATAATGCGCCGATACAGCGTAGCAACACAATACGAACGTCGGAGTTACATTGCTACATGCGTGACATAGAGCTCAAGATCCAAGCGCCGTACCGTACGATAATAGATATTTGCAACACGAGTGAGATATGGACATTATCTCACGTGTATGGTATATTTGATCTTTGCTCTTCGATAAGTGAAAATAGAAGCGAGTCGTATAAGAAGCTTTTATCTCACGCGCGTTGATAAAGTATGTTATTCTGATAATGAAATCGGTGATATAATAATACAATTTATGTGAACAGTCTGTCTGGCTTGCAAATAGACATATTCCTTAGAAAAGGGGTGTAGAACCGCAGAATAAAGCAGAGATACAATAAACTATAATTAATTATAGAAGAATTTACTGCACCAAAAAATGGTTCGTTCACGTAATTAATGATTCTCTAGCTAGATATAAAGAACTTACAGTCTCGTAAATCTTACATTTTAAAAAGTTTTAAGGTCAAAAATTATATTTAAATCTAAATAAAACCATATAGTTGCATGTAACTTGTTAGAGAATGAAAACAGGTAGTGGTTGTGTAGTACTTATCTGCATTTATGCAATTTATATCAATTTTCTGTTTTGATTTGTTACCAATTTTTAATGCCATTATAGATAGAGAGCTCGAAATAAATTGATCATTTATAATCTGCGGCTGAGGATATTTAATATTTAAATCTCTGCGCAGTAAACAAGGATAATCTGCATTCTACAATGTACAGTGTAGTGGCCCACCAAACTTTCAGAAAACGCAGATCGTCACACTCGCACTCCTCAACAGATGGCGGTTGCGATAACAAAGACCATAGAAGACAATCTGTTTATCAGCGGGTTTATTCATATCTGCGACAACAATTCCATGATGAACAAGGTATTTATTATTAATCATTTATTTTGATAGAAGACTTTTTATAAAGTGATGGGTGAAATTGTGGTAGTCGGCAATAGGTGGTGCTGCCACTTTTAGTTCGCAACCTAGTCTAACAATAAGCTTGCTTGTTTAGACGGAAGAGGCCAGCAATTTATCCAAATCGATTCAAAAAAGTGGTAAACAGTGTATGTTTAGTTGTATACACATTCTTAAAAGCTCTTAGTGTAAAGACGACTCAAAGCTAACCGTTTTATCACACAATATTCAGGCTATGCTAAAAATTCAGATCCATCTAAAATAAATTGAATATTGATTATAGTTAAAAAGTTTTAATAATCGTTACTTAACATTAATTTGTTTTAATTATATAATAACAAATTAATATTAAAAAAATTAACAAACTATGAACCAATGTTGAAATAACGAATCTAATCTAAAGGGTAAGTTAGGTTGGATTGGAATTGGAAACCTCAGGGTGTACATCAGTTCAAAATTTTGTTGCCTTTCTAAAAAATATCATTGGATTGCTTGCAATATAAAAATTTTGAAAATGAGATTCAAAGGCGTTCCTCTATTGTGAAATATTCAATGGAGTTATTAAAAATTGTGATTAAAATTCTATCTAGAAAATTTGAAACAAATCTGAGCGATAAAATTAAAGCGGGACGGGTGTATTAAGAACTGAAAAAGTGAAAAAAATGTTTATTACATCTATTGTGTACAGACAATGTTCAAGGTATCAAGGTTGCACATTTGATAACCATTCTACTACTTCAGGTGTAGAATTATTATTATTATTATTGGTTCTTACTACGTTAGCCGGTTCGAATTCAGTTTAAACTACACCACAGTCTTATTGTGGGTAGGTCGAAACCTGGAACCTTTTGAATTGGAACCTGGAACCCTGGAACCTTTCCCATTGTTCTTGCCACAGTTTCTTTGCAAAAATGTATGTTGTAAATCTTCTTGCCAACACGGTTTTCTCATTTAAATCTAATATTTTTCTTAATTAAGTTGTATGTACTAGCATCGTACTACCTTGGCTCCTAGACGCTTTAATAACCATGAGCGTACGATAATGCAAGATGTGTACAAGTAGGCAGTCAGAACCTGTGCGCAGCATGGGGGGAGAAACTGAGATACCAAGGGCATGCATTTTCATAACTTCTACAAACCCTACCACGTTTTACTTGATACATGAATAAAAAATATTTTGCACATTAATTGCCCATGCTGTCACATCGAATTTGAAGCATAGATTTTTGACAACTGGATTAAAGTAACCCAACCTTATGTCACTTACAAGCAACTATCAATCTTGCATTAATTTCTCCTTCTTTACAGACGATTGAATCAACTTCTCAACGATAAAGAGTAATGAACAGCGTATCTATATCTATCCACTTGGCTAGATCCACTATTAGCTTTTTTAAGATTTAACGAAAACGTAATACCTACTTGATTTAATAGACGAACATCAGACCCCATAGACTACATAGTGATATTATTAACAAGTCAACAGGTAGAGGAAAATTTCAAATACATCAAATAGGATCAAATTCCAGTCATATCAAATAGCATTCCGGTTTTAAATTAGATAAATTCCAATAGCACAGTGAATATTGTAATTGAGATTTTCTATTAATCTTAACTTGATCAGTAAATAAATTAATTAAATTATTGATGATTACAAAAAATTATAATTCCAATATCGGTAGTCAACTTTAATTAAAGTTTGATCTTCCGCCTTAAATATTCTTTGTCAGTAATGCTCTAATCATCATGTATTAACCTTTATAATAAACTTGATACTCAATTTACATAACATAATATAATTTTAAATTTACTCAAGATTTGTTGCTATCTGGAAATATCCTTCGAAGAAACGCCAATAAAGGAAAATCACAGAAAGCTGTTGCGATTTGGTCATGCTTTTTCCACCCGAGATATTTCCGTTGCAACAAATCTTTAATATTAAAAGGAAATTATTCTCTAAAAATTCAATTGATTGCATATTTACCCTCATTTAATAACCCTTTTAGCCCTTCAAACACCCGTTTGACCTTTATTGCTCAGATTTCCTTCATACTTTGGTTTCGAATAGTATTTTACAAACATCCTTTAAATACATACTACGTACTACAAATATTGTACGTTGAATTGTTAATTGAATTAGTTAACATGAACTAACTATTTTATTAAAATCTGGATTTTGTCCCTCTTGCGAGGGCAAGGCGAGTAAATTTCTCCATTTTGCCTTACAATACTAATTTCTCTCTGGACGCCACAAAAAACCTTGCTCTTTCGCGGGATTTGAATCTGCGACCTCCGACTGCCAGACAGTATGAGCTAGCACTCGTCCACCGTAGTCGGCTCTTATTAATCCTAATAATCAATGATCAATGTAAATGTTTTTCTTTCACATATTTGAAATATTTTAGTTCCTGTAGGATAGGGCTTTAAATCGCGGTACACATTGCAATAAATTATTAGAGTTGATTCATTACAATTTAGGCATCCCTTATCTTTTTTATTTGTATAAAATAATATATATTTGTTTTGAAATAACGTAATATTTTATTAAAACACTCGATCATCATTTGAGAATGCCAGAATGGATCTCTAGAATGGATTACATGAACTACAGTATTTTCATAAATGCAATTCATGTATCTATTATTCAGTTTCAAGTGATTTTTGAACATTGTTCAAATCTAAAGTACCTAATTCAAATTTATTGATTTATTTGCCACATATAGTCAATTAGTAACAAATATTTAGTGATTAAATTATGATAAGTTTTAAGTTAGTCTTCCGATTATACCATTATTGGAAAACTGCAGTTATTTAGTATTCACCGAGGTATTCACTTACAGCCCTAGACCGTTGAATGAATACTAAGTCATTACCGCATTACGATTAGTTCAGAGTGTTAGAAATACTTAACCACGTATTCGGAAGTTCAATAAATATCTAGTTGAAATTCCTGGATTCATTTGGATGGTTTAACTACTGTTATTGACTTATTGATTTAATCTGGCATTTAAATAAAAGTGCTATTTAATTTAAATAAGGGTCGTTGCTGAAAATGTGGTCTGTACTAATGGTCCACCAACCCAGAAGATTAAGTGAAGCCTTAATCTGAATCACTTGTTTCATGTCTTATTAACTTCAAGTAATATTCACTTTTTGAGTCTGTGTTCAAAGATCCGAATAATAAGTCCTATTATTAATTGAAAAATCGATCAAAGAACTTAGCTGAAGTTCAGGTATGTTACAAAACAGTGGAAAGTATTTTATGTGTACTGTTGTTCCTTCTAGATTCCTCCAACATAAGACTTTCTCAATGGCTGCTATAGACCTTTGTTTAGTTAACTTTGAAAATCTCTATGGTTTGGATTCTTCTTATAATTTGCCTGAGTAGTAAGGTTTCTATATCTGGATCAACTTTTGGAAGATTCAGTAACTTACAATTATTTGGGATACTGTGCAGAAGAAAAGCTTCTTTCTTGCTTTTCCGTTATACCAGGACTCAAGATAAACGACCATCTAGAGCAAATAGATTCACGCAGTAACTAAGATGGGATTTTGTCTCGTCTCCCAAAATATTAATAACATTCTCTTGAAGAAGTTTGGTTTCCTGCAGTGGTATGTCAATGTCATCGTTAGAAACCAATACTTGATCTGAGGTTGTTGTTTGCACAGTGGGTTAATGTTGGAACGCATCTCTTGGCATCGTTTAGCAATCCTTAAAAATTGCCTTGCTTTTTAATTTTTCTATTTTTTGATGTTCTATTATATTTGACAGAACTATTACAACTATAGACAAATTTGATTCCTTCGTCGTGCAGAGATCAATGAAGCCAACAATTGTCTACATATGCATTCATGTATATCATTCTGAATACACGAACATGTGTGTCTGTGATCCGTTTATGTTTATGAAATTATTCGTATACGTTGAATACATAATCTATGGCGCATTTTTCTAAAACGATTTTTTTATTTACATTGGACTGGGAATATATAGCTTTGTCATCAATTACAATATAATCGCTATAGCTTGTTTCTCATTTTATATGATAAGGGTAGAATAATACAATTTCAGTGACTGAAGGGTAATCTGATACATATACTGTACGAGTCAGGCTCCTTCAAAGACTAACTATTAGCAAGTGCGAATATTTAATGGGAATGCTTTTCTTAAAAAGATCACAATACTACTTACTAGTACTTCTAATCAGTACTGGAACATGAGGACTCTAGAAATAGCATTCTCAAATTTTAATGATGGCTTACTAGAAATACTGATGTTTAGATAACGATGTGAGGTAAGCGATTCAATTCTGAATCATATTTTTACAAAAGTTTTTCTCTAAAGTTTCCCGCTTCATTAAATTGATTTGTTTAAGTTTGATTACTTTTATGACGGAGCGTTCAAGATCCACCGAACAAACTATAGCATTGTATTCTATTCATGTATGGCAACTTGATTCGTAGTACCTACAGTATGTGTAAATGCTGTATCAATAAACAGAACTAAAAAAATCCTTTTTGTACCTTTATAGAAAAATCAAAATGTAGTTAAAATATGATTATCGTCCATTGCAATACAAAGCGAAACCTTACAATAATTCTTATATTGTATAACAATGAAAATGCGAACAAGAAGAAAGATATAAATCTATCGAACAATTTAATGCTTACAATTTGTTGACAGTGCATAGTAGAACATTTATTTATTCATATATTCTGTCATTTATTTTTGTAATGTTATTGTTCAGGTTTATATTACGTAATAATATTTCTCTATCTATGGATGTATCCATACGAATTCTGTAGTTTTAATATCCGATGAAAGCATCAAGCTGTGAATGTATAAATTTCCATTTCAAAGAAAATTTTCATTCGGTTATATCCGATTAGATTTCCCTGTCAAAAATTTACATGTCCAGAAAATTAATCCTTTTGTATTCACTCACGAGAAAAAAAAAGTATAATACATATATGCATATTTATGCGGCTATACCATAAGTTCGTCAGATATAAAAGTCGACATACTGTTCACGCAATTAGTTTAGCAGCGATTCCATAACTTAAAATCCATGAAATATCGCACTCAAAACCACTCCATAGATACGATTTGAAGCAAAAGTTTCAAAACGACGACTAAGCTGAAATATAAATTGTGTCTGCGTTTAAGCGTGCATTGTAATTCAAAACACCTAAAACGTTTCGAAATTTCTTTAATTAAATAGTTAATTAAATTTAATTACTTTTATGAAATGATAAACCGAGCAAAATTTAGTTTCAGTTCGGGCATTAAAATGAATAATATATTTGGCAAAAAAGTGAAACAGGGTAAGTCACAAAAATCGTATGACAATAAAACAATATAAATTTGCGATTTTCTACAAAGACATCAAAGTCTAGTATCAACGTTTTCTTTTCGAAAGGATGAGCACTATTTTTATGTATTATGATACATTTCCTGTGACAGAATCATTTATAACAAGTTTTGTGAGCTACACAATAGAAAGGAAACGGATTTTTAAAATTTTATTTTCTTATTTATATCGCTTGTTAAACTAGGGATTTTAGATATTTATACGAATAATCATTTCTTATTCTGGGAATGTCTCTACTCTCAAAAGCCTTCTTCCAGAGGCGAATTTCTAGAGTCAAGTTTGCTCGGACAATATCACAGACATTTCTCTGTTAGTTTTATTTCATTTGATTGATTGATGCGTTGTTAATCATTCTTAACAAATATGTTCTGAAATTCAATATCGCAATGAAAGCAATGAACTTCTCTAACCATTCTACATTTAAACGCGCTATTTTGTATTTTTTTATATCTTGTCATAAAATGTTTTATACCAGTTAAAATAATGCAAAATGAAGCACTAAATCAATATTGATCTTTTTATTGCGTTTGAAGAGATATTGCATTCAGACTTTGAATGTATGTGCGTTATATTGTGTATCCTCTTGTATTGTACCTTATAAATAACCATCATTCAGTGTTGAAAATGTCAATATGTTTAGACAGCACGCAGAAAGGAGATGCTCATGTCACCATAATATTTTTTATCTATTTAGTAGCTTCTAGTCAAGAAAGAAACTGCCACTCTTCACAAACCACAAAAAAGATCTCTTATGTTTATTCATAAAAAACGGTTTCTGCCCATTACGCCTAACGGCAATCAATCACATTTTTCTTTCCATTTAACATACCAACTTTAGGATATTTTTCTTATCCTTAAATCACATGTTCTTTATGTAGAAGCACTAATGCAGTTGACAAAAATGTGTTAAACATTATCATCATTTAACGTTATGCTGAATGTGTAAATAAATGATTCGACCATAATGATTTGAAAACATAATTCACAACTTTATGTCAAAATGCGGTCTGATAGCAATGTTTTTGTTAAGTTATCTTTGGCAAAGGCAAAGTTTTTCCTTGGCGTCCCATCAGTGCCAATTATGTTAAAATAGCTGCCTCTACAAAATAGCTGTTGCCAAACTTAATATTGCCAGTTGGAGCAAAATCTTTTTTGAATTTATGGACATTTATGTGGGTGATAATGTTGCACTCAATATTTAAAATGGTTTACAATAGAATATTTTTTTTAATTGAAATTAGGACATGAGTTATTAGTGGTTCTCGTTTATTAAATTATTAAATACATTTCGCTATTTATTCTCTAATTGTGCAGCTTTTCAAACTATACTTTTTTTTTCGAAGTATAAGTAAGAAGATATAAAACAAGGAATAATAAGACAGACAGACTACAATTGCTTGAAAAGTTTAATACAACGTCCAATAGACTAACGTCATTGTAGAAGAGCTTTGGCACTTTATTACTGCAAACTGTCTAAAAGTTGGAATAATCGGAGTGAATTCCTTTGTATACTGTAGTACGTAATACAAATGCACATAAAGTGAGCTGAATGGAGCTTCATCTTCTTGAAACAGAATGTTCACATTGAATTCGCACTCGTCATTTTCGGCTACTCCAATAAATTTTGAACGTAATTTCGCTGTATGTTTTTGCAGCATTTTCAATTTTTATGATAAAAGTCTTACGTTATACAGAGCGACAGATGAAAAGCGTTGCATAGACATCTCGGTGCTGGTAAAAGGCTGAGATAGACCATGTGATTAAATGAGTCTGAAAGAGACACAGCGCTCTACGGTTGGTGGGAGAAAAGTGCTGTCACTTTCTGACAACTGTAAAAAGCATGTTCTTTTTGTCACACGCACTGAATTGTCTATGTAACGCTTCTCACTTGTTGATCTAATACGGATTTGCGCAAAATGTAGCGTAAAGTAAAAAGTAGTGGTAATTCAATTTGTTTAAATCTAATAAAAATAAACAAAAAAGGGGATTTGTGCTTGTGCGATGTATTTTTGAACAATTATTTTGTTTCAAAAAATAATCACAGTCTAGTCAGAAAATGGTAGATTAATCGTGAAGAAGGAAAATGTCTCCAATGTAACACCTGAAAATCCACAAATGATTACTGCAATTTTCTCTTCCTTGTCTTCATTAAATGCTAGTGTACATCACCGAAATGGATTACTATTCTACGGAGATTCATTACAAGGCACCCCTAAAAAACCCTCAAATCTTGATAATTTAATTGAAATGGGATTACAATTTAATTAAATGTACCTTTTTCAGTTTCTTTATCAAAGTCCTACGTTGTTCGTTATCATTGCGCAATTTTGTCGCTATATTTATTATTAGTATATATTCACCTTTATGAAATTGAACATTTTTTCAGTGAGATTTTTATATTTTACAAACAAAAAAGTGGTTAAACTAATATTGATAATGGTAATTGGTAAAATATTTACTTTTTTGCCTTATCACAATTTCAATTAATTAAAGAGGAGATCGATGGTCCCTCAGCAGTTTCTGCTGGAGTTATTGGATTTTTTAGGAGGAAACTCGCTAAAGGTTAAAACTTTAGAATTAATAAATACTTAATTTTAATAGTTAATCACGAGTATCGCCAGTTTTTTTGGACAAGAAAAAGTCTACATTATTAAACAAAAAAGTCTACATTATTAAACAGACGATACTCCCGTTAACTGCTTTTAACTATTTATAAGTGCGTCGTTATTTTTTCGCAACTAATTTTAATATTTGATACAAATTGTATAGGGTCTCTTTTTTACTTTCTCGTATGATAAATCATACCTATATAAACTCTATAGAATTATTAAATTCTATAGAGAAAATAAATTTCTCTCTATAGAAAATAGTTAAACGTCAATAAAAGTGTGTGTAAGTGTAATGTAATACTAAAAATTAATTTTTGTGCGAATACTTACAACTTACAATTTTTGTTGAAACTAATCACCAACAATAAAGCATAGTTAATTGCTTCTCTCGTAGATTGTAATAGTGTACTTTTTTGAAATTTTTGAATGTATAGATTATGAAAATCATATTCAATAATCTCCGCCGGTATGTGCGTGGGTCTGTCCGTCAGTTTGTCTGTTGGACTATTGGTCTGTTGACTCATTTAATTTTTTTCAGTCAAATTTATATATTAATTCTAGATCATTTACAATCAATTAATTTACCTGATTAATATAATCTATGAATTTCATTAGTAGCTTTTGACACAGACAAAATGCGATTACATTTTCGCGAAGAAGAAGCATTCAACCGTAAAACTTCGTTTACATTAACTAGTGATGCATATATTTCACGAATGATTTTCAAACGAATGCTTTTGAATTTTGCTTGTCAATTTTGTTATGATGACTTTATATTTTATAAAGGTTTTTATCATAAATGATTAGTATAATAATTCGTAAAATAATTATTTATTAATAAATAACATAAGCTGTACCACGCGTCGCGTTTATTGTCCTCCAGCTAATAGTCAATTTAATTACAGTAATTACATACATTGTAGGTACATAAACGAATGAAATTATTTTCGGTAATCGCTATTGATTTGTAGGCAAAGCTGGTTGTAGTTGTTTCGAATTGTTCACATTTGTTTATGTTATCCCGCTATACGATTAAGTTTGTTAATTATTCGCATTGTGGTTGAGCAGGTTGTGGAACAGCGTTCTTGATCTGACCGGTGCACGATGGCCATGTAGCAATCGGTCTAGCCCAGTTTTAATAAGGGGTTGACGTAGGGATTGTAAAAAGACAAACGCTTCCAACTTTGTTTATAATCACTTACTCTATAAATGAATGAAAATCCACAAACTCGGGTTAACTGAGTTAAGGCCAACGCACACAGGTGAAGGCGCGACGAGACGCTATTTTGGAGTTTGCGTTAATATACTCTTTGCAAAGCAAACCAAGACTATATTGTGCATTTGCTCACACAATATCTAAAATTGTTGTCTAAACAGGACCAAAATCGAATAATTTTTGGACACGAGCCACCTTAGTTGCTAACCATTTTCAAAATTCTGTCTGTTTCTCCATCTGTTCGTCTGTTCTTTCGCTCGGCTGTCAAGCTTATTTTTTGAAAAACGTCATTTTAAAAACGGAGTGTAAACTCACCTCCCACTCAGTTGCGCATCTCAAAAAATCGACTCCTTTTCAAATTTCTTCAACAAACTCCCCGTTGACTGGACTATCATGTAGCATCTGGAAATATGATGAAAATAAACGCCACAATAAAAAGCCTGTGTAAATATAATTAAACCGTACACGTAAAAGTCGTATATTATCATATAAAGTTTGAGTAAGGCATAATTTTAATGACACTACCTTCTGCTAGGTTTACTCGAGATAATGTTAAATCTCGGTTCGAATTAATTAACACACCACTTTAGGGAATCAGGGGGGCCCTGCGTGGTATTTGACATGTAATAGTAAATTATAGATTGACATGCTATTAGAGAATCATGTAATTTTAATTATCGTTTGAAGCAAGCAGTCATATTTACAATCGATTATAAATATAAGCATCTACGCTATAGTATCCTAATTTCATAGAGAAATTATACTTGGAAAAGGAGCAAAGATTTTGTTAAAAAAGGCTGAAGGATATTGTTTATATAATTTAAAATGATATCCTTGTTCAAGCTACTTGGTTTGCTGAACAAAATTTAGTTCGATTTTTCAAAGTAACGGTTAAAGCCAACAATCATTTATTTCTATTTCTGCAAATACCACTAAAACGATTCGGTCTGTGCAGTTAAAGGCACAATCTTTCCCATTAATTACAATCAACACCATACCAAAGCTATCAAACGTTATCCAATAATATCAATGCATTGGAGTGCCATTCATTCAATCCTATATAATAGAAAATAATTTTCAAGTTTTTTTTAATAATTACTTAAGTTGATATATTTCTTTGTTGATTGTTGGTGATGATACTGAAAGATATTATTTCAGACACAGGAAACTTTAATATCTACAAATAAATGGGTACATATATATGATTTAACGCGTAATTAACTTTTGACGTTTAATATTTATTACATATTTACGATGACCGCAGGCCATTAGAAGTAGACAAAAAAAAATAAAATGAGTGGCGAGTTTGAAAGGCTTTTCTGTATTTTGAGCCAACCCTTGTCGTCCATTACATGGTTGCACCCTTTGCCGGGTAAATTGCTCTGCATTGCTGACTAACCTGTTCACTGAAACTGAACCTAATGGATATTTCTATGAACACCAGTTTGCTATTAACAACTTCATACTAATTATAACATTACATTATTCTGATAATTCAATAATTATAAGGAGCAGATGCATAATTAATACACATTAATTTTTTAGGTAAGATTAATTTTCGGTAAAAACATCGTATAATTAATAGACGACTTTGTAAAATGCAAATCGGCAGCGAATTGTTCAGACTAATGCTGTCAACGGAAACAAGGTTTTGGATAGTTGGTTTTGGATTTATTTTGGTTTAGCATGAACTAAAAATCTGGATATTTGAATATCGGGTTAGTCATAAAACCCGATATTTTAAAAAACCAGTTCTCCGAAAAACTTCCGAATAACCGTTTATTTGATAACCAGGATATTTTCAATTTTGGTTATTTGCGAAGTCCGATGGTAAAATAATGTGTTATTCTATTCGGCTAAACCGATATTAATTTTGCTATTATATTTGGTTTTTGGATAGTCAAATATTCCGGTTTTCGATATCTGATATTCGGTTTTTGGATATTTGGATATCCGTTTTGGGATTGCTGAACAGAACACTTTTTTGAGCAAAATGTACTAATTTAAAAAAACAATAATCTAATTTAAAAAAGTATTGGATAATAACGCAAACAATCAGCAATTATAGGTTTAGAATTATCATTATCAAACAACTTTACATTATGATCTTCCAAATCGTTGTGGAAACACAAAGTCTTAAGGATGTGTACATACACTATATATAACTAACATATACATATATACATAGTGTAGTGAAAATGAATTTTGGCTGTAGTAAACTAACACTAAGTTTATTTAAGCCGAAATAATAATAAGGGTAAATGAATTTCAACCATTAGGCTTACCACATTTCCACATCAAAACAATCTATTCCAGAATTAGGCCTATATCACAATGTATATATAAACTGGTGTTTCAACTATTACATTTTTGTAATCAGTTTTATGTTTTCATAAAAACTGCAAATTAGTATATTAATTGATATGTAAATAGGACGAACATTTGAATAATCCTTTTTGGGTAAAGGATTTTGTACCATAATTTATAAAATGGTCCATTTTATACAGATAAGAAAATTAAAGTAAATCGGAATTCTATATTAACGTTTGCGTGTTCTTTTAAAGCCGGATCCACACTTAGTAACATGTCGTATAATATTTTTACTAGTATATAACAATATTTTTTTAACCAGGGCTGTACATAGTTTCACTGCTGCTATAAAACTTTCTGGTGCCATTGGTTAAAATCTGTCACTAGTTAACTAACTTTAATAATCTGTCACTAGTTAACTTTAATCTGTCACTAGTTTCTGACACTAGTTAACTTAAACACTGTTTTTGTCAAACTCATGAAAAGAATCATATGTTTTCTTAACGTCATGATGTCGTGTAAAATTGCACGTCTATCGATTTGGTCTTTTTGGGGTGTTTTTGGCGCACTATGGGCTTAAAACCAAAAATTGACAAACTCGATGAAACGACTTAATCTTCTAAAGTTACAAAACTGCTTTTGATACAATTTTTTACATTTTAATAAAAATTACATTTATCTTAAGGAAATATACAGTACATCTAAAAGATACAAATTTGTGATGGGACTGATGTTAATAGTCTTGTAAATAAAACAGGTTTACCAAAATTTTAATTGCTACTCAGCTAGCTGATGCGAAATAGTTTAAGTTGTATGTACACATATTTGAAATCCGTATACTTGGGTGAGCACAATAGCTGTAGAGATAACAGCTAACAACATTCGCGAAGTTGAATCATTAGTGTTGGTGTTAAGTCCCTGTATCATTTCAACCACTGAGCGAAAGCAGTTTATTACTCTGTAAGTTTCTGTATATCAGCGATTATTATTACAGGAAAAAATGTCGTATTCTATTCTTGGCACGAAAGCAAAGATAATATCAGGAAAATCGTTTATTATGATTGGTTTATATATTCTTGTTAAAATTTGGCAAGCTTTATCAGAATTAATACCTTTTGAGGGGCTTGGCTATAAGGTTATAGTCATTACATTACATTTTCTCATACAATGTTACATAACACCTCCAATAATAACTTTAATTGAAATCGCAGCTATAGTGGAGTATGGCTGGCTTTCAAGATAGAAAAACGAAACTTTTATTACGACCTCTGTCGTGCAGCGGCAGCCTATAGAGTAGATCATAAAATATATTCTGCAGATAAGGTTAAAGCTTAAATAAATAAGTCACTCTTTAAGTTTATATGCCATATTTTGGAAAATACGTTTGGAAAATAGCGTACTTTTTTATATGAGAAAACATGTTTGCACATACAACAACAAATTTTTAAATTTTGATAAATATTTTCAATGTTATACTCGTAACTCTTATTTTTACGAAGAGCTTTCCGGAGATGAAACTATTAATAATATTTTTTTCAAACAATCGATTTAATAAAAAATATTCACTACGCCTAGAGGATCCTTGTTTTTCTTCGATTCAAAGTTATGAACGCTATAATAATTATTTTTCTATAATCGAGCTATTGTATGCCTAGAGCTGAAAGAAGTCATTTGCCGCGTGCGCATGGAGTTTGCGTGGAGCAACCATACATGCGTGGCAAGAACTCTTTCTGCTCGAGGTGCATACACTTTGATTTTGAACTTTTTTCTGCATATGCTAGTCTGTTTTAACCATATACAAATCTTGTAGAAAATCTTTTATTCAAGTTCCAAATAAAACAGTTTCAAGCCGGATAAAATTAAATCAGGATAGTATCACTGGTCCAGCCAATTCTAATGTAGATCCATGTTATGTTCTGCATAATTTAGTGTGATTTTCTAGAAAAGCAATCAAACAAAATAGTCTAGAAAATATAACTTTGTATTTGCACGTCCACCGATTGATATTCATGTTATATGAGGCTACGATAACACTTTTATTAATAATTAATCGTAGAAGCAATTTCTGACACTAGTTATAAATCTGATTTGGGTCATCTCGTAGTAAATTCAAAGTCGTTCCTTGAGTAAGATCAATACGTACATGATTTTTTAATGAATATTTTATTCCAATGATAAAACAAAATTGCCAATCTGATTGGTCTTAAATTCCAAAATTATTTACTTTTATTAAAATTATTTGAGTGGCTACACCGTCTATTGTAAATCTACTTAATAAATTAAATTTTCCTTCAAATGCTGCAGAAGCTTCAAATTCTATTTACAGAGGAACAATTTGAGAAGTAGTATCCAGGAGAGCCAATGTCAATTTAAAAATTAAATTCAACTTTTCACATTGGATTTAGAAACTGTGGCATCCATTAGTTTGCAGGTTTTAGTCTGGAACTTTTCAACTTAGTTTCTATAACTAAGTGATTACCATTTGGATAAAATTTTCTCGGCTTTGATTAATTTCTAATAGGTACGATTATTGTTTGGGAATAGATTGATTTCAAATAGGTAAACAGTGAAATAACAAGCTTTCGCCCTCTAGGGAAATGTTAAATATTATTTAAAATTTCAATAAATTTTATGCTTGTTAAAAGAATTCCATTTTCCTTCATCGATTGCTATTAAAAGAGCGGACTTTCGTACTAATCCATCCTTGCTTTGGGATAATCTTGATAATTCGTTTTTGGTGGCGGTACACAAGATATAAATATCAGTTTTGTCACAAGACTGTTCTGTGATCTTCTGGTTAAACAATGATGGTATTAATCCATATTTCGTGTGTGGTAATCTAGAACATATTGAACGTAACGTAAGTGAAGGATAACATTTCTCCACCTGTGGAGCTTATGAAGGTTTAGCATTTATTGATACATAAGAACTTACTATCCGATGAATGTTTTTGGCACAACTTCAACTTTTATCTTTTATTTTTGATGACATTTATTTGTGGTCTTTGGACGGTCGTCCCAGTCGAGATTTGCAGAATCTGCACTAGCTTAGTCGAGCTGTTGGAGTGTCTTTCAAAATAGTGCTGCTAAAGCCGAAGCTAAACATACGGTCGTTAACGCACCATATTTGAGACCTTACCTTATATAGTCTATCCAAAGATAGAAGATCGTTACGTCATGAATGTGAAATAATGACGTACTTAATACCAACCTAAAATTTTAAAAAAAAACTAACATAATCAAAATGAATTTAAGCATAAATTCTTCATTTAGTACTAATATTAACATTGCTATAAGAATAAAGTCATTATATGAGGTATTAAGCGAGAAAATGCGTTAGAAAGTTTTTTTTTTAGGGATTATAGTGGCTTAGGTTGCACCTGGCTAATGAAGGGTTTACCCCCAAAAATTTCACAATTTCACAAATAATCGATTGTGTATTGCTGGCAATCTAGATCGATTGTCAGTTACACTGCTTAAATCATAGCATAAAGTCAGGTTAAGTTTTGTGACTATTGCTATTCTTGTGCTAAGTTTTGTGAGTATTAAGTGACTGTTTTGTCGATAATCGATTCATAGTCATATCGCTTTGTAATAAAAGTAAGTAATAATTTTGGCAACATTCAATACAAATTGCACATTGAAAAATATTGATGTAAATAGACCTTAAGCCTACGTCATATAGCATTAATGACGTAACGATCTTCTAACTTTGGATAGACCGTACATACATACTTTGTTAGTTTATTGTTTTTATTAGTACTTTGTAGTTTGTAGACTTGTAGTGCACCACGTAATTAACAATTTCACCGCAAGCTGTATAATCAATATGACTTTGCTAATACACAGAGGTGGAGTTTTAGTTTTGCCGTCCACAGGCTACAAATTATTTAGTTCTTTGTCGTGTGTGTTTTTGAAAAATATTATAAACACCATTTTTTTCAAGAAAAATTTACGAAATTTATTACCTTAGGTTATATATATATATATATTTTAGGGTGGCCTGATTGGAAGTCCACCGCTGGATAAAAACTCGCTACAAAAGTATGAAAGTTTTTTTTTATAATTGTATTATCTTTAAATTAAATTCTGGGAGAATTAATCATAATGCTAAGAAAAATAAAAAATATTATATATATTTTTCATTCGGGCAATTGGTATTCATTCACTGAATAATTAATAAAATACGTATGCACGAAACTTCGTAAACAAATGTTCACTGCAAGCTTGTTAAATATTGGTATAGTTATGTTACGATTAGTCTTGTGTTTATTTTACATTATGTGTGGTCGATATATTTTTAAACTGATTGAAAAGAAAAAAAACATAATATTGATATTGATGCCGCCTTCATTGTTGGGAAATATACGGAGTGTTTAAAATGACAAGTTTAAAAACTCTTTTTTGTTGATTTGCAAAGCAATCAGTCTATACATTTTCAGGAAAGCTTAAGATAAAACACTCAGCTTTCTGAAGTAGGAAAGCGTGTTAAGCGCTTGCGGTATCCACTAATTACTAATTAAGCTTACTCTATACATATGCATGCTTTGCGTTTTAAAATAATACGGTGTATTTATTATTTACGTTTCAATTAGCAAAAAAACTCATTGAAAAATATTACAAAGTCCTACAGGACTTTGCAAGGAAAAATTCATAAAGGATATTATAAAGCTATGAAAAGATATGAAAAACCAAAAGAACAATAATTCCGTTATCAAAAGCTAAATCATTAATCTGGTTATTCCCAATTGGCGCATGAAGTTCAACGTTTATGATGTCTATAATATACTCCTTACAGTTTTTACGTTACAGGTCGCAGTAGGTTAATACATTTTGAATGGTGTACGTACTCGAATTGGAGTGAGTGCATAAGAGAAATGGCAATAAACTTAAATAGTATAAATAGTTAACGAATTTGCTATTTCATGTCGTTTAGATCTCGCAGCTCTTCACCAACAAGGTGAAGTCATATTAATCTATTACGATTTCGTATAGTATAACATTTTCAAAATTGTTCAGTAGAATCCACATCGGAAAATGTCATTCAACCTACTGAAATAATAAAAACTGAAGATATCGGCATCGGAAAACTAATAAAGATTTTTTCATATATTGCAGAACGAGATATCCCTATATATAACATCGGAAGAATTGATGAAATAAATGTCTCAGCTAAAATAATGACTAAAATCTGATAATAAAAAAGACGCAAACGCAAACTTATTCCCTTAGGTACAAAACTTCTTACGAGAAGATCAATGTAATGCAATAAAATGTCAACCGTGTAATAATGTTTTTATTGAAATTTGATCAAATATCGATAAACTATACTCGTATCAAAAAATTTCAGTAAATTTTTAAGGCTTGAACATTCAAGATTTATTATTGCGTTAACATAATTCAAAATAAAAAAAATTTTTATTTAAGTTGTGCATTATGACATTTTTTAAAAAGTTCTTAGTTTTGACTCTGTACATATGAATGCAAGTGGTTAGAGATCAAATTGTCAAGAACCGTTCAAGGAGTAATCGTGGTCAATTGCATCTTTTTACTTACCGTCAAAATTAACCAAGCTTTGCTTACCCACACCCTTAAAATGCATTTTTTTAAATTCTTAAGTATTTATTGTCCATATTTATACATACACCCTGTATGTAAATATGATTCAATATTGAAACAATTCCTGAAGCTTTTAAGAAAAATGACGACATATTTAATCATGTTCATTATTTAATCGAGTTAAAATAAATAAATACTTTCTAAACTCTAATTAACTAATTAATTTTGTTCTACCAGTATTTACATTCGTAGATGAAAAATCCGCCTGTTAAAGTTTCAATATTGATATTGCAAGTTAAGTAAGTTAAATTCAATTACATCGATATGTTATTTAATAACATCAGTAAGATCACTAACAAAGTTAATCAAAAAGTATATAGTAATTATTTTACATTACGCATATATATTCCGAAGTAAGTTCGGCTTATTCTGCAGTATTTAATAACCGTATTGAACACAAATTAATTTATGATACCCTATCACATAGTGTATTAACTGATGGCATCCCTTTGTATTGGCATGATTAATTGGACCATAACCATAACTCCCAGACATGGCCATCATTCTTGATTTGAATATAATTTTAGTAGTGTGCATATGGGCGACAGGAGATATTTTGTATTTATCTTGAAAGCGAACACTCTGTATAGAGATGAAAGTTTCTGTAAACAAGAGAGAGTAGAAAAGGTTCCTTTCCTTGGATGCTGCAGTGTGTTCAAGTTTAACGGGCCCAAAAGCATGAGCCATGAACCAATATATAACGTGCGCGTTACAATGCGCTAGGATCGTCGTACACCATCCGGTCAGGGTTGTCGTTAGTACGCTTACCGACGCTCCTCGCCAAGGGTACCGTCGCGAGACGCCTCTTACGCACTCGTAGTATTATACGTGTTGGCCACGCGGACACAGATGCATAATGGGTATATTGAATACATTATTTTTCTAACTTTACCAGTTCAAAAAGTGGCATGTTTTGTTATGTTCATCTATTTTTTTTTTAAATTTAATTTAAATATTCTAAAACTATTCTTAAGGACATTCTATTTTTAATTTCTAATTGCATCAACAATAATTTAATTTAGTTTAAGAATTTAGTGTTTATTATTAGTCTTTTTTTAAATTTCATCAAATATAAATTACAATTCCATTTCAATAATGCATACTCTGTATAATTAATGTCAATCAAAAAAGAAATTAAACTTGCCTTGAGCGATGTATAAAGTTTATAGATAAATAAGTTTTCTTAGAATAATACTCGGAAATGCTTTTTGGATATAAATAGTGTGTTGTTATACTTTAATTACGTTCGGTAATGCACTTACAAAAAAAATCTGCATAGCCATTTCGTAAACATGGGAAAAATTTCTAAGATTAAATGTAAAATAGCAAAAAGTTTTGTGTCTCAGTTTCTGTGTACGAATTTGTGCATCCTGCTTAACTGATGCTAAAATATATTATGTAACTAGGAAATTTCACTTTAAACAATGGAGACATACTGAAACAAAAAACGAGGTAAATTTATGTTATACATACAAAACGTTTAACAGTAAAAATACGTTATTAAAGTTATTTTAACTTAAATATTTGTTGCCTTATTAATATTTTTATTGACGAAATTCACAAAAGGAACTGAGTAAGTAAATAAACTTTATATTGAAGCTTCATAAGAAAAGTCGCAAATTGCAAAGTAGTCTCAAATTAAATTATTTCAGTAATTTATATTATAATTTCTGTTTGATACTGAGTTGATCTTGAACAACTAAATTGACAGGCACATAATTTCATATAATTAATTTCATAGTTGACTTTAATTATAAAATCACCAGTTAAAATTTTCATACTCATTGAATTAATTGCTAAGGAAGTGATCGAGGAAGTGATGCTAAAATTTGTCATTTTTCATTAAACTAGCGAGAACGGTGCAAAAGACATCGCTAAATTTTCAGTTCTTTATATCATATGTATGCATAAAAAAGGAAAACAGGATATGATTGAAACTATTGAAAGTAAAAATTGGTGCTATATTTTCTTTTATCCTTTGTCGCCCAAAATTACGTATACTTAAAAAAATTCTTTTGGAATATATTATAAAAATAATGAATATATTATATAAATGAAAATTCTATTATATAAATAATGTTTGGCATATCAAGGTGGGAGTTGCACTGTTGTATATATAGCCGTGAAACCGCGTGGATTTGCGTGAAACATGTATTAAATGCTATTCTAACTTTTCCAATATCTTTATTATTAACCAATTTACAAGCAACCGAATGGTATTTTTAGAAAGACAACAAAATTTTGAACCGATTCAACTATATGACATTTTTAAATCTAATTGTATTAATTAGCTTAAATATTTTAATGCTTCACAAATTTATAAAAAATAATTCAAAATCGTCATATAGTTTAATCGATTCAAAATTTTGATGGCTTTCTAAAAATAGCATAGTACATTGTTTAATAAAAAAGATATTGCAAAAGTTATAATAGCTCACTGAGCATTTAATACATGTTTTACGCAAATCCACGCGGTTTCAAGGCTATATATACCAGTATAAAGTTGCTGTTATCTATAAAGATAATTTTTCGTATTTTTATAATTTTCATAAATATTGTTAAACCTACAGTTTGCATTTTTATCAAATTTAAATTAACTTAAATGGATTTTCTAAAATAAACAAACTTACAATCAACCAGTGGCAGCACCAGTGCATTTTTTTAGGGAGTTCTCCTTTATAAAACCAACATTACCGAGGGGGCTAAAATGTGAGAGCAAAAAGAACAAAAAATGTCCTTTAAATTACCGAAAAAGACTACTATGTTTAATGTTTAAGACTACCTTATAAGGGACAGAATCCAAATTTTCAAATTTCACTACACGAGCCTTAGTTTCATCCTACTTATTAGCGTGGTCTTTGGGTGGGCGGAATAATTTTAGCATACGCGCCAAACCACCCGCGCCCACCCTTGGCATCGCCACTGCATAGAACTTTAGATTCGTATAATTTTAAGCTAAAGAGGCAGTTTGACTTCTGCAGAAGTAGGATTGACTTGTAGATTGAATTTGAGTAGGAACAAATGAGAAGCAATTATTGGTACATGTGAACCTTATAGGGTTTTATAGATGCAGTATAGAACAGAACTAAATCTTGTGGAAAATGTGTGAAAGAGCTTTGTAGTACGTCGTTTGTGTTTTAACTTTGAAAATATGTAATGAAGTTTTATAGTTGAAACAAATAATACCATTTATAATGAGTTCGTGAGTTTCATGCAAGAGAATGAGGGATAACGTTTGAAGCGCTGAATTCAAGCTATATAGTAGTATGTTCATCATTTTAAATGATTCGCTTGAGAAAAAAAATACAGCCTACTACACAGAATAGTGTAATAATAAAAAAAATCTATAATGAGGTGATTAAAATGTATGCAACAATACATTTTAATAAAACTAGCCTCGATAGCTAGCAAGTAGCTTTAATTAGTATCCAGATTCTCATGTTGCTGTACAAAATGTAATGTGAAATTTTGTAGTCTTTGCACAGTAATGAAACAAACAACTCGCACATTTATTTATATACTATTTAAATCATTTATTTTTTAATAGTGTCATGTAATACAAATTATTTCAAATAATAAGTTCTATTTTTCGGCAAATAAATTTTAATCAAAAGACGAAACACGGTAAAATATATGAAATAAAATTTCGAATATTAAAATATCTATAAAAAAAAATATTCTTCCGAGTAAAGGAAATTCCAATTGTGAATATTTTAAGACATTAATCATTAAGATATTCCAACAGATATAATAGCGAACAAAAGTTAGGCAGAAAGACGAAAATCCATAGCCAATTGTTTTTTGTGACAATAAAGATTTAATATAAACTGGTCCTCATAAGTTAGGGATTATTGCTTTATATAATATATTGCCATTATTTTAGTAATGGGTATTTTCTTAAGGATTTGAGAATGCTTATTTTCTTTTAGTGATTTAGCCTAAATTATATTTGATACAAATATTAACTCTTTTTCCTCCCAGTTTGTGGAGCAGTTTATATATTTATATAAAACTCTTTGTATGACCATTTTTACATTGAATTTCCAATACAAGCAAAATATTGAAAGAGTTTTAATGCGAAAGCTTCTGTCTTTTGCTTCTTAAGGAGCATAAGCAAAAAGATAGGTCTTCAAGCCACAGTCAGTGGTATCAAAAAAGTATCCGTTAAAATAATAACGGTACAGTTAAAACTTATTAAAACAATGATTTTTCTAAACAGATTAACCAACCAACAACAGCCACATATATTCTTTCAAGGGAAAAATTCTTACATGTATGTAATCCGTGTACTGTGTAATATTAGTCTCAGTTGATTGATACCTCAGACATTGTTAAAGTCATCTTTGCTTTTGCGCTTAGAAAATGTTTTATCACGAGTTTTACAAAATTTTTTACTTTGCAATTTTCTCAGACATTTAGAACAGTGGGCAAAATTAATATCATCAGAATCTTTAATTAATAAGTGATCCCATTGAGACATTTGAAGTATTATAACTACTAGTTCAGTTGTTTAGACATTAATGTGAGATTTTTACTACTATTTTTAAAATATCATTTTGCGATTTCAAATAAACTTTATCAATCAAAATAAGAACTACCAGACTACACATTTTTGCCAAGAAGACCCAAGTTTGTTTATTCCTGAGGCATAGAGTGTGAGAGTTCTGGAAGCCAAAAATTCCTCAAAAAAAAAATCTGGTTGCTTGGATTCATCAATGAATATTTTTTTCTTGCATTAAGTTGCCCAAATATTTAAAAAAAAAAATACGTTCTCTATGAGAGAAGTAAAAAGGTTAGTCCGTGGTCAAAGGATCCAGCGAGTATGGAGAATGAGATAGAGTTTCGTACCTCATTTCGCTAAACTTTTGTAGTGTTAGTTGTGCGACATGCGGTCGACCGATGTCGTTCAACAAAATAGGACTTCTTTTATTGACCATACGTTCGCTGCAGATTTCCAAGCATTTTGATAATTTGACTACAGTATTTTTCTCCTGTAATGGTTTCGCCGAAATTCAAAGAACTGTAATAGGTGCCTCATTTTTAGTATGAGTTCAAGAAGAGAGGCAACTAGCATCAGCAAAGATAAAGCAATTATTTGCTCTCTCCAATGCTCATTACTTAGGGATTAGTCACAACTAACCGTTCCAATTCAGACGATAGATGCAGACCACCAAATGGTTACCATAGTTTTGCAAGTGCGAAGTCCTTTGGAGCTTCCTATCGGTACAACCACTGGGGTGAGTCTTCTCGGAGGTTGTTATACAGAATCCACTTTTATCGCAAGTGATGATTCGATTCAGAATGAACGAACATTATTCAATGCATTAAATAAATTATGTTAATGAAAATGTTTTTTTCGATAAGACCATTTTCTAGTACTCGGCGGTCCTTAAAGTTGAACACAATCAACAAGTATTGAAATATTTTCACGTATACCATTATAATTTAGAGTTGGCTACTAAAACATGATTTTTTTATCCGAATAAGTGGTGGATTATTTGAGGTTTTACACAAACTGACAAACCAATTGACCAAATATCCGATTATTCGTTTTTTATTTAAACCAAATAACCAGTAATCTGAAAAACTGTTATCCGAATATTCGATATTTACCAACCCAGATTTTCGAATATTCGCGGCTTCGCATTAGAACTTTATTGGATATTCCGATTTTAACTAATTACATTTATTTTTCTAACTTAGATTGAATAGACATTAGTACAAAAATGTTTTTTAAGTATTTTATTTGTCAATTAAATTCCATCTCTACAATTAACAAAACTTTTATTGATATTGTCAAACACCTTGAAAGTTTTTAATTTTAACCCTCGGGAAGTTTTCCGAGTCGGACAGCAGCTGTTGCTACTGAATACACGGAATATGATAGATGCTATGGAATTTTCTAGTTAATTCCGTTAATGTTTGCTGAATTACATGAATGCCATATGATATGCAGCTTTTGATGCAACATAATATAGAACATACTCGCAGAAGGCAATGGAGCAGTATAGAATATAGGTCATAAGAGTAATTCAATGATAAAATAAAACTGTGTTTAACATTTGCATTTTGTAGGGAAAGCATATCTATTTCTTTTGAAGAGAAAAGCCAAAGTTTTGACGCCAAATATAATAATCGACATTTATTTCGATCAATATCAAACATTTGAAAGGGAAATATTCAGAACCAATATGAAAATACTTCTCTAGCATCTCTTAAATCCGGTAGAAAATTGTCATTTTCATCTACAATTCTGACTTTTGTAATCGGTGTTTGCAAACTAAATTTATCATAGGAACTGTTTTTTAATGAATGGTATGTAGTTAAAATCTCCTAAATTTTCCGACACATTGCCGGAACAAATCCTAGATTTATGTTTAATTCAATTGTCTAATAACAGGAAAATGTATTAATAAATCATGCTGATCTATTTTACTACTATGTGTAAAATGAAGTTGAAAACCGCATCAGGCAGTGTGAAGCAAAAACTAGGCATGAATGTTGCAGGTTGTACGAGCAAAGCCTCTCAGGGACTATTATAATTTATGTGAGCTTAGATTAAACTGTTTAGTTACTCCTCGTGTTACTCTTATTACATAGTATGGAATTGTATAGATTTCAGCAAGTTAAAGGTGATATATAACGTTCATATAATTTATAACTTTTGACCCTTCATAAAAACAATAATTCATTGGTAACCGAGTTGGTAGCAGTTTCACCTTCCATATATTAGAATTTTTCAACGTAAGCTATTAAAATTTACTACTCCAATCTTGCATCTTTCCATTTTGTCGATTTCCGCGAAAATGATAAAATTAAGAAAAAAATTAAGATGATTGTAGCTTTCGCTAAATGCTATTGACTTTCGTCTTTCTGTGTCTTGGGCCTACGTTTTAACGTAAAATCCGAATCACGGTCCTCAGTTATTTGGTATCTCTCCTGCGAGTATTGCCCCACAGTTGGCCAGCCAAATGCCTACCGATTGAAATAATCACAAAACTTCCAAGCCCCAAGTGGGAATTGAGACCGCGACTCACGGATTGAAAGTGCGGCACGTTAACTTAACCCACAGTTCCACCTGAGCTGGCTATTTTCAATATTTTCTTATTTTTGCCGAATTTCTTAATTTGTTATAATTTTTATGCATTTCTTATTTGTTCTATTGTTCTATACTTCGCTAAACGCTCCCAGTACTTACATGCTTGGCCAAACCACCAAACGATATATACGATATGATAAAATTCAAAACAGTAAAAAAATTTAAAAGACTAGAGAGAAGAGAGAACGCGTGAAGGAAAACCGAAATTGTTGATTCAGCGTAGAATAGAGCATCATCGAGTTTGCAGCTCAAAATTTAACACGCGGCGTGTCAATTAATAAATTTGTATATTATTATGAAAAATTAAAATATTCTTTCGATAAAGACCAAATAAAGTGCTGGCTTGTGAATTTAATGGATACTTTACAAAAAATATAGCAAAATCAGAGATTGGGAGATGGGAATCCAATACCGTACTTCGATTATACATTATTAAACAATATTATTAATCATTGACAAAAAATAATAATTTGTAATATTTTGTTTAGGAATTTTTTTCTATTTTTCCTAAAATTTTAGGTACAAAAATGATCAAAAAGACAGTCATATTTCTTTTGTTAAAAAAGAAAACAGTAATGGCTTAAACGTTTTAATAAAAATATGCAAAGCACATATTGTATGAAATGTTAAAGCATTTTTTTATAGCATTTTACAAGAGCCAATTATAAAACGAGCTCATCTGTATATGACATAATTTGATGCATTGACAAAAAATATGTGTGTCTAAAAAAGAAACATGACACAAAAAATATCCCTTTGCTAAATTCATCTAATTGTTTCGATTTCAGTCATGTGAACCATATTAAATCCGGCATCACTAAAAACGAAAAAATAACAAAAACAATAATTTGCCATGCTCTATTTTCAGAGAGCACGTATAAAATATGTTTAAATACTCATAGTAATTGATTTTGTGAACGGTGCGGTTTTAGTCATAGACAAAACAACACATTTTTTTTGTATAGCATATAAGAAAAAATTTGGACCCTTTTCGGAAGAAGAACAATGTCTACTAAAGCAATTATTAATTGCATTCAGAAAAGCTTTGTAAAAGTAATATGAAAATTATCAAACAATTGTATTATCATCGTATTAATAATTATAAAAATCTATATAGGAAATCTAGGAAAAAAATAGGAAATTCTTCTTAAATAATCAGTACACCTACTCCTAAAAAGCAAAATTACAATTAACGTTGTTTAGTGAATCTGTGATTTGAACCAGTATAACGAGTCTAAAAATCACAACGGATCATTGCTTTTAATGATGCATCAAAAATATGCAAACGTTATGCCGATTCTATGAATAACTAACAATACTTTAAACTTATAGTGCAAACTATTTTAATTGAAAACTACGTACACTCTGTTAATGAAAATTGTAAAATATATCCATCATGCATTAAAAATGGATGGTGGAACGCTGGAAATCAGTTAATTCAGGCATTTTCAGGCGCATGCAACATGTAAATTTAAAAAATGCATTCATGCACCAGCTTTTCAATAAAAGTAACAACCTAAAGTCTATTACTTTGTTTCAATAGTACTAGACAAATTGGTTTTGTTAAGTATTATTTCTTCTAATTCATTATTCTTTTTTATTCGCATTGACGTATCTAAATAGGATCTTTCAGATACATATTTGGCCCAGGCTTTGATGAATGAAATAAACAACAATGGAGATATGGGTTACGATAAAACATCATTTGTATTGGATAGGATATTACGAGGGATATTATTAAACACCTACACATAGTTATAGTTATAACTCTGACCTTTTGAGATAAATTAGATCGATGAAATGCACCCTTTTTTAAAGTAAGTGTTATTTCATGGATACTGTTTATTAAACTGGTCGGAGAAAATTATAGTTTTCAGACAGATAGAATGACCGACCTACAGGTCGAATATTATTCTATCACAAGACTTTCTTTGCCAGGGAAGTAAAAATACACTTTTGCTTTTTTTTTCTATAAATCAAAATTCATAGTATCTGCAGTTCATTTTTTGGCATACCGTTCAGAGACACTTTATATGTGACGCTTTTGTGATCATGTTACGATAATAATTTTAACCATTCAATATAAATTCAACAGTTCAAAAAAATAGTAACATAAAATGAAACGTCTATATTGGTCCTAGATGGCCAATTGAGCAATAAGTGTTCTGAGAATGTAGTGTTGCAGATTCATAAGTGCTCCTGCAGGATTAGATTATACCATTCCGATATTGACCAGCAGAAAATCCATGTGATATCAGCATGATGAAAATCAGGTTTCATAATAGAAGTCTGAAAAGAATATTCCTAGTAAACTCGCATATCGCCTTTGAATATTTTAGTTATTATTTTACTCGTTATTTTCAAGTAAAATCTACATATACATTTTGTTAGAATCGCCGAGGTAGTTTGTTATTTCTGAGATGGTGGAATATCGTTGCAGAAGAGCAATAATCAAATATTGACCAACCACAACCAATATAGCTTATTCTACGACCTTAACAGTTTTTTATTTGGTCCATTTTCTTTGATGTCTCTATAACGTGCAACAATCCATGATATTGTAAGTTGCATCCCACACCGCCGTCACATATCTTCGACTATACGATCTTTCCAAATTAAGTCGGCCCGAACCCCTTCATTATGAGTTAAATGGCTTGAATCACATTAGGGGAAAGCCATGTTAGCTAATTTGTTGAACCATGGAAATATGTTTCGGGTTGGAATTTGAAGTGTGAACTATCTACTTAATATATTTGATTTTCTGTTAATCTTTACTATTCCATCAAAAATAATAATAATGGTTGGTGTGATAATTGATATGTGTCATAATAAAGAACGTCAGGAACTTAAGAGACAAAAAGATGTTAAAGAATTTAATTTCCATTGGAACCGTAGTCTACAAATTTCTAAAAGGTCATTGAAAGGAGAAAACCTAGGAATTTGTTGAATTCCACTGACAGAATGTCTAAGTGAAATAATCAATTACCCATTATAAAAGAAAGGTAAAATATCTATGTATTATTAAGGTTTTGTAATATTAGTTATTCGAGGCTGAGATAAAATTCGTACGAAAATAAATTATTCGCTAACAAAAACATGCCCTAATGTATTTTTGCATTCGTCTTTGAGCTTAAATAAAAGCAACCCTTCTAGATTTTCCAGGTTTATATTACAATACCAACTTCCTTCCTCATTTATTTCTATTTTTTAGTATTCAACAGCAACGAGCGTAATCTATTCATGTTCCAATGCATCACGGTTACGTTTTCCTGATGTAGTAGTTTGAGAGAATTTATAGCACTGCTTTTGGCATCAGAGAACTATTGAATAAAACTTAACTATATATTGACAAACTCAATGGTTCTTGGTTATAGTCCTTAGTTTTTAGGTTGTCAGCCACGTGACCCATGAGCTAACCAACTGGCCAAACTTTCACCTATGGCGTATCAAAAACGTCTTTCTTACGTGTGTAATATTTAATAATGTCATTAAAACGTTAAATATTGTAATTAACTCTTAGTGCAAAAAAAACACTGAAACTGAACTATGAAAGCAGTGAAAAGAAACAAATATAACGATGCCAATGAACACAATAATCTGAGATTGATACCTAGGCATACTTGTATGTAACTATTTTATTCTACACCATTACAATCTTAGATAGCGTTTGTCGCAGCGGCTTACATGCTTACACCGAAACAATACGATCGTCTGAGCTTAGATCGATCGTCTTAACAATAGTCACGTGGGTGACAAGTTATAAACTATGTACTTTAGGACTATGTATTACTAAATATTTTATTACTATTTTCAGATGAGGAATCTGATGAATTTAATTACCACATTACACGATATCGTCCGGAAGAGTTACACAAATTAGCATCCAAAACGAAGTTTACAAGAAAAGAAATTCAACTAATGTACAGAGGATTTAAACAGGTTAGCAAAATTTTGTTTTGTAATTCCACAAAGTATACAAAGTAAGAAATAACGAAATAAATTTCCTCTCTTAATCTCGTTATAATGTTTACAATTTTTGGAGTAAATGAATAAAAGTGTTTGCGAAGTGTAGTTGTGTGTAATAATAATAAACGAACCTTCTATAGTTCTACGTCGTAAACTGTTATTATTCACAAAAGTAACATGAAAATCTGCAATCCATTTCATGGTTTACGCTCGGGTTTACGCAACAGCTGTACAAAGTGAAACAGTGACTTTTCAGTGTTTCATATAACTAAATTCGAGTCAAATTATTAATGGTTTTAACAACCACATACGAAAGCTGCTAATATTTGTTCAAACCATTTTTCTTTGTGAAAAATATATATATTAACAAATAATTCACTTGTATTTGTATATGGCATTGTAAAATAAACTCATAAATTTGTTAACTGCTATTGATTTAATTTAACTATATATTTAATAGTTTCATACGGTTTTAAAGTATAACGACTACTAAAACTTAATGAATATTTTCCGAACATTCTATGATTTAATGAACAATCAGAGAAACTAAAAACATTTAATTTAAGGTCTCAAAATAATTCACTGTAGATTGGAAAACTCGAATATTAAATTTTAATGACAACAGAAATATACCGACATTTCCTGCTCAACTAGGATTTGCCGAGGATGTATGGTTGATTACGGGTGATTCAATTCTATCTTCAAATCTCTTATTAAAGATTAACGGAAATAAGTAGTATATCGTCTTAAATGACAATACATAGAACAAAAATATTTTGTTTGGTCATAGGGAATTTTTGATAAAGTTTGCACGTGGGGTTTTAAGATTATCTTATCAGCTAGAATCATAGTGGTAGGGATTTTAAATTGAAATTTCTGCATTGGTGTCTTTCCAATTAAGAATAGGATAATACACACCTCCTTATATCCTTCCTACGCCACTGACTAAGGCGGGTCTAAGCAATAATGCGCAGTTCAGGATCTGTGCCATAAGCCCACAACAAAGTATTACGTTTATACTTCCTCTAACAGAGAAGTAAAAATAAATGATACTGTTGTTTTTGATCTGTTTCACTCTCCTTAGTATTAAGGTTAATGGAATAATAATACTACACAACTTTTGATTAGATTAAGGAAGTATGCAATGTATAAATGCGAACGTTCAGTCTTCTGAGTGTTCATGGTCTAACTAATGTGCTGCACTATCCTGTGAGAGTGCAACTCATTAGTTTTGTGGAAGACTAATGTTTAATGAGACAATGTCCCATTACCAAAAAATTAATGCATTTTGACAATAAGAATCGTGTAATAAAATAAATAATTTGTTTGCAGGAATGTCCTACAGGAATGGTAGACGAGGAATCTTTCAAACACATATTTTCACAGTTTTTTCCATTAGGTGGTAAGTTCAATAATCATTTATCATTTGCTGATAAAAATATGCCAATACAATAAAATACATTAATACATAATTTATAACACCTATCAAGCCCATACAAAATTACAAATAATGTGCTTTGAATTGTATATACTTAACATCAACATCACCAAAGTAACTATATAATTTTATTTGTACAAAATATAATCAATTTCAAAATTTTCAAATCAAAATTTTCATTGATTTCTCAGCACATTTAAAAAAGTTAATTCAAGCAAACTATCGTATATCGTTCCAAATATGAGCATGCATTCAGATCAAGCGCGCTGATCCACGTAAAACTTTCAGGAACGCATACATGCATTCATCAAAATTGTTCGAGTACAAAGTGTTTAAACCAGTTTAGTTCTGTTTGTTTATGTTTTATTAGTTCAATCTGAATAAATATTCTATCAACTCCGCAAAATTTACACTAATATTACAGAACGTCGCTAATTCAGATAATGACAAATGTTTGCGAATGTTTGAGAATGCGTAAGACAAATAATTTTGAGGTTGGTTAAGGCTTTGAGTACTGTTTCTAGGGTGGTAAAATAAAAATTAAGCATATTTACAATTAAAAAAAATAAATTATTATTATTTATTTTTTACTCATAAATTTATTATTTATTTAAATAATAAAATATACTTGACTTTTCAAATTTTATACATTTCAAATTAATTCAAAAATTTTGTTTCAAATTGATTTTTAATTAATTTGAGCTAATTTGAAATATCACGGCAAATTAAACTTTTTGCTGCAAAGTGGTTTTTTTTAGATTTCGCTTAACGACCTCCCATTTTTATGAATTTTTGCTAATCACTTTTACGGGTAGGTTTTGTGGCTGTACGTGTGATGCTCGGACTGGCAGTTTGATTTATTCATATATCTATATTCAATTTTAGATACAAAGAGCTTTTACTGTGAAAAACTAAAATGTGTAAAATATTATCTCCGGTTAGTTTGATGAAAATTTCACTTATAATTTTGTGAAAAAAATCAGAGGCAAAGAAATATAATTATTTTTTATGTACTTTTAATGAACAGCACAGCATTTTCCATGTATTTTAATGACACCTCGGATACATTATACGGTAAGGCATTTATGCATGTGGAGCGAAATTTATGGCTTCGTACATTACGAAAATTCTGTTGCCTGGAAAAAAACCGTGAAATAAAATTAAAAAAATGTATTTTTCAAGGGTTGCGAAGTATTATCAATGTGAGAGCAAAGCAATTGTATAAAATACATAAGTACACTTTGTTGAATAAATCTTATTATAAACGTAGTAGAAACATTTTGCATTTATCACAAATAATTTCCTACATCGAGAAAAAAACATTTATGTAAAGCAAAAAAGTGCACCTATAATGATTACAGATTGGTTATACGAACCCAACGAATTGGAATAAAACTGGCTGTCATAATAAAATATTAATTGAACTTTTTACGTATCTTTTAGTGCACCTGTAGCTATTCATTTATGTTTAATAAAAAAAATCTCGTTATCCTCAACGACAATTCAAATCTCAATCCCCTACATAAAGTATAGTTAAAATAATGAAGGGTTTAATGTGAAGTGACAAGATGTAGAGGATAATGTTGTATATCAAAGAAGTGAAGAGCGTGGTAAAAGTCTAGAAAGGCTTCTCATAAGATTGGGGATGGAATGAAAACCCTGTTAAGTATCGTAAAACCAAACCAGCTTTGACTCAGCCCGGCACTTTATTCATAAATAGAGCACCCCTTTTAAAGTATAGATTATCACGCCAAAAACACACTACATATTGAATTTTTAGATTATACATCAAATGAACTAAACAAAGCCTTTTAATCAATTAGAAAATATTCATTTTGAAGTCTAGTGAATTAACGAATATATTCTCCATTCAACAACATTTTCAACTGTATACATGAATTTAACATTGAATTAGTTCTATATTCTAAAAAAATTCACAGAGATGGTATTTGTACAGGAAAAATCCCAAATTCTTGGAACAGCTTTTTAGAAAGAGTTAAAAAATAGTCTAAAGCAGTTCCTTCCTCACTAACCACGTTTTGAATGTTCTTCTTCTCCTTTTTTAAATTATGTATCCCATCATTCCAATAAATAAACCAGCAGTTTCGTCCATGTGCAACTTTTAAAACACCCAAATTCAAGATCCTTAATTGGTTATATTTGTCAGAATGCCGAGATCCCCGATTACAGATAAATTGATCAAATAATTGTTACAAACAATAACATATGTAATAATAAATTGGAGCGATTAATTTGACCAGAAACATTGCTCCAATAAAAATTTACGTCAGTGGACCAACCGCATGTACAATTCAACTCGGAGATTTTTCTTAGCAATTTATCTAACGATTATTTGGTACAATTTGTCACGCCAATAAATTGTTCCGTGTATATCCATCCATCTATTTGATGAAATAAAATTTTGCTTTAAATGGACCCATTTAAACTAATTTAACCTAAACTCAATAATTTTTTGGCAAACTGCTATTTTTTTCTATCCATCAGTAAAATACAAATTAAAATAAATAATTATATTTAAAAGAATTACTGAACTAAACGAAAAATTTACTGTTTTATTGAAATACATAATTCTGAATGAATGAACAAACGCATTGTTTTATTGCAATTTTAGCTTTGTGAAATTTATAATCAAAAAGATTTCAAGGCTTCTTTGAACTGCGTTCAATTCAACTGCTTATTAGTAGTTTATGATTAATGATTTTTACATAAAAGATTGCATAGCAGTTATTTGTATTATATTTTATTCAAGCTTTTGAAAACAGAAACATACTTTTTTATTGAAATAAATCTATATTAATAGTAGCCAATCTATAAATCACAATAGATAGTTATTAATAGCCCTTACTTCATCTTTTTGAATATAGAAAATATAAATACCAACATTTTTCAACTAATCATAAAGAAACAGAAAAACTGACGTTGGAATTAACTAGACAATGGCACTAATTACCATCGGTTTTTAAAACACCTGTGCTTTTTTCAACTACTATTTAAAGCATAATAAAATTTAAATTGCACTTCATCATCCAATTGTTAAAAATTTAACGCAATACTTGGTGCACTGATTGGAAGTACGACCCAAAGCAATTTCAACTAAATTATTGACTTTTGAAATTTATGATTTATGCGAATATAGATTGTTCGCAAAACTTTTCGTATATTGGTAACCAAATTGCTGAAGTGCATTATCATATCACAGTCAGGTATCATAATTATGTCACCGTGTCACACGTGGCCATTGGTTATTTTAAATTAACCGAGTTAACTTATAAACATAAAATTGTGTTTACAAACTCAATGAATAACATACATAATAATTTATCTAACTGATACATTGAATACTCGAACATTGTCGGGCAGACAGTTGTTTCCAAATTCATCAATATTTTAATAATTTAAACTCTTAAAGTCAAACGGAATAATTATAAATATACCAGGAAGTTGCTACAAAAGAGCATTCGAGAATATTCGCGGCGGGCACTTGGTGTTCGCCGAAGTATTTGCAGTGTTTTTTACCATACCTACTCTGTCAAGCTAAAAGTATTCCAGTGGTAAAAATAGATAGACTCTGTTAAAATACTAGTTTTCCTACACAATGAAAGCCACAAAGTTTCTTTCTTTGTTAGGGCGTTATCCGGAGTTTAATTCGCTACAATAATATCATTGTTAGCCGAGACGATCAACATATAGAAAACTTCCACACATCACATCCACGAATTCACTTGTTATTTTCTAATAATGTATAGTTTGTGGAAAGAACTTCATCAATGTATACGTCAAAAACGTCATCAAACCGACATACGTATCACTGTAGCCCAGCATATTGTTATGCGCTTGTATAGCGTAGCCATACAATACGATCGTCTGGACTAGATCCATCAAATTGATGACGTGACCGCCACCTTTATTTTGCACAAACTATATTTTCCGGTTTAGAGTTTGTAATTTTATTATTGCAGAAATATCTGGAGTGTATTTCTACCGAGTGATCAAAAATGATTGTCCGCAAAAAAACAAAAATTTCCGAAATTTGCTCGAAATTACTTTCTTTTGTTCCAAATATCCTCAAAACTTTTTTCTACGTGCTTGTAAAATTGTCAAATACGAAAAATGTCACCATATACGACTCGTCACGTTTGAATTTTAATTTTGAAGTTGTCAATTGATGAAATGGTTTTTACACGAGAACAAGATACTTTTCTAATTGAATCATATTTTAAGAATGCCCACCGCGAACCAGATAACACATGGACGCATAATTTAGCAGATTGCATAACTGATTTTTATGAAAAATTTCCCAATGAAGTGGTGGATCGGCAAACCCTTACAAAACACATCCATCGAGTTGTTAATCGCTTCCAAAGAAATGGGACTGTTTTAAAAGGCAAAACTACCGGTAGGCCTACGAAATTAACACCTGTTGTTTTGCAAGATATTCAAAACCGCATTGACGAAAACAATAATGTATCCATTAGAAGAATTGCTCGACAAACCGGCTTGTCTTTTGGAACCTGCCAAAAAGCTTTAAAGAAGCGTCTGCATCTGTATCCTTACAAAGTTTCTGTTGTCCAAGAACTTTTGCCCCATGATCATCAGGGAAGAATAAATTATTGCAATTGGTTCAATAATACGTTGCGAGGCAATATAGACTTACAGAACAAAACCTTTTTTACTGATGAAGCATGGGTCCATCTTTCAGGATATGTTAATTCGCAAAATTATCGAACTTGGTCAGCTGAAAACCCAAATTCATATGTGCAGACAGCATTACATCCTGTCAAAATTGGAATTTGGGTAGCAATGTCTCGTAGGCGTATTATTGGACCCATCTTTTTTGAAGGCACTATTAATGGTCAAAGATATAGAGACAATATTTTGCAGGTTTATTGAAATGAGTTTCATGAAATGAGTTACAGTGATAAACACAATAATTTACAGGTGTTTCTGAATGAACTTAGAGATGATGAACGCAATGAAGGTTTTTTTCAGCAGGATGGTGCAACAGCGCACACCGCTAGAGCGACTCTAGACTACCTTAACGAAGTGTATAATAATCGTTTAATAAGTAGAGGGCTTTATCCTGCTCGTTCGCCCGATCTTACCCCACTTGACTATTTTCTTTTTGGGTTTTTAAAAAACACCATTTTTGAGCGGCCAATAGAAAATCTGGAACAATTACGAAATTCTATTGTAGAGGTTATTGCCAGTATTACTCCCCAAACTCTACAAAATGTTTTTCAAAACATGGAAAGAAGAATTAATGCTTGTTTAGAGAATAATGGTGGTCATTTTCAACATTTATTGTGATTTTATTAGTGTAGTTTTTTACTCAATAATTTTAGTGCAGCAGTAATTTCAGTACGGTAGTTTTAGTTGTTTTCGAAAATTTCCATTAATTAGGTTGAGCAATAGTTTGATTGCGTGTTTTTTGAACATTGATTAAATTCTCGATTTCTATTTTTAATTCATTTATTGATAGGAAAAAACCAGAAACTTAATCTCATGTAATCGATGTTCAAAAAAAGCCGTTATAATCTAATGAAAAAAAAATACGTTTTTAAAATTATTTAAAAATAAAAATTCGTTTCAAATAAAATTTTATTTCTTAATTAATTAAATTTAGTTTCAATTATTATTAATAAATTTGATTTTAATTTGAATTGAATTAAAAATTTGTGCTTCAATTTTGGAAACCAATGCTACACACATCTGTATGTATAGTTACATATTTTTATTTACAAAATTCTATACGTACGCCACTGGTAGTCGACAAACAAAAGACGGTCATAGTTTGGATCAGAAATACGACTAAGTGGCACAACCACTATTTGTATGAAGCGGGCAGGACAATCATTTTCGATCACGCGGTAGTTAGACTTCATATAGTAGGTCCATACATGAGTTTTTTTCGTTCACAAGAATAGGTCCTCAAATATTATATTTACTATGATTTAAATTCTATTATTTAATTAAGTGTCACCAAACAATGGACAATTACACTATTTATACAGCATTTGTTTGCCGGATTGGATAGTCATACAAAGTAATTACAATTACAACAACAACAACAATCAAAATAATCAAACAAAATATTTTTACAGTTGAATAATTTCAAAATGTATTTTTACGTAGGTAATATAAATTATTCTTGTTTGATTCTATTGAATTAATGTGAATATTTATAGGTTTATGTATGTTTTATTTGTAGGTCAATATATCTTATGTTCGACTCTAATATATCATAGTTGGATAATATACAGAGTTACATAAACACAAAACTATATTCAATGATAATTAGAATAGATAATTGTGAAATTAATTATACGAAATACAATAGAGGTAATATGTGTTTGTTTCCATCATTTTACTGAGAAATAAGCTCAGCGACATCGATGACTATCTTTAAGAATGATCCATTGTATTATTTCGTGACACCCGTGGATCTTGTTCTGGGTCCTTTTAGTGGCAGCACAAGTTGGGCCTCGAATTTTGTCCAAAATTTATTAATTCTGAAGTGACCTCCTGATGTAGTCCCATCCACTTGCTTCAAAACCTTCTCAACCCGATTCCTTGAAACCACCAGTTGCATGGTAACATGTTTTCCAAATTCAATGAGTTCGATAGTTTCCATAACGCTTTCAAATTTCGTATATCGCGACACAGTTTCCTGCCCCGGTCAGTTTCTTCCTTCTTTGCACAGTAAGATTGGTCATAAGTTAGATCGTGTTCTTCTAACTTATCATCGTTTTTTTAACTGACTCTTTGTCTACACTTTATCTTCTCCATGAGTGATTTGTTGTATTTTTATTCCTTCTATTTTTAATCCTGTTCGTTGTTCCACCTTTTTGTTTTCATCCATCATATTGTGTAATTTCTTCAGTTTTACTATTCATTCACTGTGTCCGAACGGATTTCAACATATTTATACTGTTCTAGTCGTTTCTTCTCAAATTCTTTCGGCTTCACCTTTCTCGTCTTGATGAAATTTTATTGCTTCTTGAACCATAGATAATTTTTATCTGTGTCCAATTTTTAAATAAAATTGATTAACTAATTTTATACAGTTAAACTTTTGGTGGGAGCGCCGGGTAGAATGTGGTGTACATACGCGCCGGAAATATTATGTACATTGGCTAAACTCCATAACACAATATTCATTCATCATTCATGTTACATAAATTTACTGTTTAAGTAAAGAAACAAATTTTAGTTCTTAACTCGATTGTTATTTTGGCTAAAACTTTGCGAATTAATGACATTCGCAAATGGTATTGATTGGGCTGAAATTGATGTTATACAAGTTTATATAAAGAGTGACGTATTTTTATTTTCAGATGCAACTAACTACGCTCACTATGTGTTCAATACAATGAAAACGAAGCAAGCCGGAAAGATTAATTTTGAGGTGAGTAATTAATTGTAAGTTTGTGAGCGAAGGTGTTGTGATAATGATCAGGATAACATATTGAGCCTTGATCTCTGATCTATCTAACCTAGCCAATAATTTATTATTGTATAGTCTAAGGAAATATAAATATGGGCTACCTGTTAAGCAGGCATAACAACAATATCATAAATTATCCCTCCGTGCTCTAACACAATCTCAAACGTCGCTTTATAAATACCTCACACCTTTTCTATGATTAATAACCCTCAACTATTTGCATAATTTATAGTTGAAAATGAAAATGTTGCATCTTTCCAACCCTAATTATTCTCAATATTTTACCACCAAAATTTGACAGAAAATTAGGTACCTAATGTAATTAAATTCAATTCTGAATTCTCCAGAGCAACAAGTTTTTCCTAGCTTTGCGAGACTATTAAAGGTATAGTTTGTCATGAATAAAATATGCACGGTAACTTCATTTCAAAGTGCACACAAATTCCACTTACTTGAAAGCGTTGAAAAAAGTCTGAATTGAAGCTTCCAGGAAAATTTCTGTGCTTTCATTCAATTTTTTCAACATCTATTTAGTCATTCAATAATCTATAATTGATTAATTTAAAACCTTTACAATTCACCTATTATTTTATTGGATGACTGAATAAAAGCGCCATTGAGTGAAACACCGATTTTTTTAAACATAAAGCTACGGGCATTTGTAAAGGATCCAGAATTTTATAATTAGAAACTCCTAAGAAAGACAATTATTTTGTAAAGAATGAAATAAATTTAATCTAGAGTCTAGAGCTGTTATAGCTATGATTATGATTGATTCAGATGGGTCTTGATATTACCGGCATCCGCCCCCGGATCCGGTAGATGCATACGAAACAAAAACATTCAATAATCGTTTAATCAATTTCAGGAACTGCATTTTCATTGAACGTATACCTGTAAACCGATCATACATCAAGCATGTATACCTATCTATGATAAATTAATTTTTAATCTAAAACGTGCTGATAAAAGGTTTACACGTTCAAGCAAAAAATAGAATAAGCTTTTTTAAAACTTCCGGGAGGAAAATTGAATTTACATGATAAAATCTTGTAACGTATTAAATTATACTAATAGATTTTTTATTGTATAGCATCATCTGCTTAGATTGGTGATGGCAATACGCTATACAAGCGCGTGACAATATGCTTGGATACAGTGATACGGTTGTCGGTTTGATGAGCTTAATGACGTATAGATTGATGACGTAACGGCCACCTTTCTTGTCACAAACTATATCAATTACTAATTTCAAAGAAGTAATGACTCTTGAGTTTTAAAAGTTGTAATAGGACATCAGAAATAAAATTACCTAAAACAAATTTTTTCTTATTTAGCTGACGGTATCGCTTGCAATGCAAGCTTCTTCAGAGCGTGTTTTCATGATTTTTCGAAGAGTTAACATTATTTTGAGACTATATTTCCTTAAAATGTATTTATTTTGAAACAACGAGTTGGAGTCACAACATTGTAAACAGTTGAAGCGACTAATTAAATCCATAGTGGGGCTGTACACTACGTCGGAAATTTGATTAAGGAATAGTAGTGGCAGATAAGGCAGTAAATATGATTACGAAAACATGTAAACATTTTTAGCCACCTTTCATAGAATTCAAATTAGAAGCAGTTTAATGAGAAAACTACTTCATAATTAGAACCAGTCAGGTTAGCGTATTTTAAATGAGAATCTTCCCATTTTCCGTCTTCTTTTACTGCTGTAGGTGTTTGTTTATGATATATAGGTCAAATGGTGTCCCAAAACGTTCTCAAATTGTGATCTTAAGTCACTTTTAATTTGAGATCAACAACAGTTAAAAAAAAACAAAACATTATATTCGTATGTGATTGTTTAAACTCTACCATAAAATTAAATAAAAACAATCCTTTCTCTACGAACAGAAGTAAAAATTGAGTAGGCACCCCCAATCAACGATTACACAAGAAGGTGGAACTAATTATTGATGTTATTTATTTGGCAAACATCGTAGAACAACGGTTGTTGAATAAGAAAAACCGCTAGCTTCATGTCCTATTCCGGCTACTCAAACTCAAGATATCAACTTCAAGGACGCTAATTGTCAATATCGTGACGACTATAAAACGCAATTACAAAAACTCAATTTCAAATTAGTTTATCCAAATAAATCGATATATTTAAACTTATCAATTCGTGTTTGGCACCAAACTAAATATAATTATTCGAGTAATTGTTCCTGCAATAATTGAGTGTTAATGTTATTTACTGAGTACTGACAAACATTGAAATGTGTTTTGTTGCTTGTGAATATGTTCCGTCTAATCTAGGATTAAATCGGTAAATAGTGGATCGGTTTCCAGAAGCAAAATAATATTGTAGAACCGATTCTGAAGGCCGATTTATGTCAAACCCAGTCCGGAATAGTCTTCCCATCAGCATCTTGATCTGTCTTTATGTAACGCAGTTTTATAATAACTAATTTAGAATATCTAATATGAATATCTTATTGATCGAAACATTATAAAGAGTTTTGGCACTTTGCGTAGCTTTTAGTTCTTGGATGTACTGTCTCGCTGCGCTTGAAAGAGTAAATCTAAGGTCGCCATACAAAATTGTACTTTTACTCCGAATACCATAATCTGCTATTGTCAATTTTACCGATCCCTAAAAATTTTGGATTATTCAGCAATTACAAAAACAGGAGTTTTTGAACTAATGACTCCCAAAATATAGAAGCGTTTTCGAAAAAAAATATTTTCAATTGCTATCTATGGTTTTTTTGATCCATAATATCAGAATTCTGATACGTTAGAAGTCATTTGGTTAACAGAATAAATTAAGTTTGTTAGTCATCAACAAATTTCAGATTATTCAAGAAAAATACAAAAAATTTGTTGGTGTTTGGGAAGTCAAACTTTGGCCAACACTATCTTAGTTTACGGGAAAATAATTTATGAGTTCTTACAATTGGAACATTGCGATATGCTAATAGTTATAAAAAAACTTAAAGTTTTGTCTTGATACCTGCATTTAGTACAGAGAACTTACACTCTGGCAGACATTGTGCGGATAACTAAATGATCCTATAAGGATTCTGCGCGAATTTGGCGTATAGTGTAATCATTTAAAAAAAATATTATTTCGTATTATATTAAAGGGTACTAAAATGAAATCCAGTGAAATTTTTTTACTGTTATTTGGCTGTTACTTTCAACTTGTAATATAAGGTTTTGCGTAGTGTTAAAAAACTGTTGGTGTTATTTATTTAATTTCATTAAAGATAATGCGAAACTATAACTGTTTGCTGCTTCTATTAGAAGTTATGTCTGAAACGGCAAAAAGTTCTATAAATAATAACTTTTTCTAAGCAAACTCAAACATAAAATGTGCTCAAAAAAGGGTTTTCCCTCGTGATAAAGTCGATTCGTAGACATACTTTATAATATTACTCTTACATCTTCAATTTTTTTAGTCCACCGAATATTTGCTGAAGGTAGAAATATCAACCAAATATCATTTCCAAATTTGTATGTAATTACTGTATACATTATGATCATTTTGTAATTAATGTAATATAATGTAGATTACTAAAATGTGAATTTAATGGAGAGATAAACATGGAAAAGGTTCAATTTTATTTAACAACATTTTATATTTTATACATTTCTGTTTCTTGTTTTCGAAAAACTTTCAGCTTTCTAGTCAATGTCAGTTAGCATATACGTTGTACGAAAACAAAAAAAGAGGTAGTTTATATGCCATAGAATATTTAATCCTGTAAAGTTTCTCGCAGTTTATTGTTTGCAATGCTAATAAAGTTGGTTCTGTCTTTTACAAAAGTAAATAATTGAAATTTGTATTGAATCTGTGTACTTACTACACTCAAAATGAAAACAGCATTGTTACTTGATTTTATAAACCGAAAATTTCTCTAAGTCATTTGTTGTGGGGTAGGGTTAGGGTAGAGTTGGGGTAGGGTTCGGGTAAAGTTAGGGTAGGGTTAAGGTAAGATATGGTAGGGTTGGGTTAGGGTGGTGTTAGGGTAAGTGGTTAGGTAGGGTTTTATAGGTAGGGTCTAGAGATTTAAAAATAAAATGTGTTTGGAATAAATTATTAAGAACGTGGACCCACACACTCTGTTGTCTTTAATCTAATTTTATCCTATATTCGTCTTCCAGGACAATTGCAGATAATGTTTTCTACTGCGCTATTCACCACCGTAAACATTTTTAAAAGTTTATGAATCTACTTTTTGAATTGGTCGTTAATAAGTAAGCTATTTGTAGAAATTGCCTGCATTTCTCCAATAGACTATTCGAGTTTTTTGTGTATACCCTATCGGGGTCTAACAGTTAAGACTAGAGAGTCCGATGTGGTGCAACGTGTTGACTATCTAACGCGAACGCACGTCACGAACCATTTCCTATTTGATACAAATTCGAGTTGCATGTATATGCAACCACCTCGAACAAATACCACGTACTTAGCTATCTTTTGTCGAATATAAACTTTGAAAAGAAATACTCATATAGATGCCATCTACAATCCGATTGATCAAATATTTAGTTAGCAAGAACCTGCTTTAATAGTACTATTAGCATATCTGCATCGTATTGTTTTGTTTCCAACATCAATTATTCATTCAACATCCATATTTCCCTTGTTCAAATTTTAAATATTCTTATACAGATCTTTTCAAACTCAACGAATCGGTAAAATGCGCTTTTAAAGTAGAAATGTTATTCCTGTTCACGAAAATCTTTTGCTAAAACAAAAAGAACGAAGATTTATATACACAACCATAGTAAAATAGTCAATAATTTTAAAATTTTGTAAACCTGCCAATAATTTAAAGTTGGTGCGATTGAAGTGCGTTTTGAGTTAATGAATTGGTTCCTCCTTCAGCTTCAGCATGATCACCACACATTGGTGTATTGAGGAAATAAAGAATATCTGAAAGACATGGAGGATATAAAAGTTTAGCCCGTGAGCTGAGGGTGGAAGGTAATATTGATTCCTTCTATTAATAGCAGAGGAAGCGCTTGGCGCGTCTCATCATTCTGTGTTCCAGCTTCCTTCACAACGCTGCATATGGTTTTGTGGTAGGTGATCTTTATTCACCTAATTTATGTCCCTCTAAATATCACATTTCAATTGCAGACCTCTTGTTTTATGTTTCCGCAATCGGCGCAATCGGTTGTTTATTATTCTCAGGCTCATTTCATTTTATACACTAGAGCTAGACCAATACAAAATGTGCTTTGAATATATTTGTAAACGTATTAAATAGATAAGGCTACTACTTTATTAATTTGGAAGACTACGTTTGCAAGTGAAAGTTAGAAGGATAGAACTTCATATTTATATACTGTTTTCTTGAGGTGGAGATGTCTTGAAAGTAGGTATTCCTCAGTAGGTTTGAAGTTTCTACCAGAATACCCTCTTGTCTAACTTTTCTGCCTTCAGTGGGCAGTTCTTTTGTAAGATAAGAAAGAGCTTTTGGAACAAAATTTGCAAAAGTCTCCGACCCTTTACCTTCCCAACTCGGACCATTGGAACGCACCAAACCGCGGAAAGAACACTCTTTTGATGTTGTCTGACATCATAAAGATCTCTAGCGAAACATCAGACCTTTACTCCCTCGTCAGAATTACCTCAGGATGTTCCAAGCATCCAAGGGAACATTCGTATATCTCACTCCGACAGCGTGAACGTAGCTAAAAAGACTAGTTGCTGACTGATTTGTTCTTTAAGTTTTTGCGTGACCCTCGGAGATATTGAGAGCTCGCAGAGGTAGAGTCGACACTTTCTTTCATCACTGAATTATTGACGGAAGCAGCAGTTTAAACTCGCTTCGACTTCGCTTCTTTTGGTGCATGAGCAATGGGGTCTTTATGGCGGAGTTTTCCTTAACTGGGACCTACGTTTGAAGATTCCTATTGCCGGGTGGCTAAGCGGCATCTAGAGATATGGCGCTGTCCGATAAAAAGAAAATTTCCTTCCGAGAATGATTAGGATGTTTTTTTTTACGCCAAGAAGTTAAATTTATAGTCTATTTTAATCCCACTAGTATTCGGGAAATGAACGGTCCGCCTACACATAGCCTCCATGTGCTGGTAAGGACAAATACAAGCGGGAGTCGCTCAGAACCCAAGTCCCGCAGGTAAATACTGATCCCTTTATCGGTCATGCATCTCATCCCCGCGTCGCGTACGACTCGATATTGGGATTAGGTATTTATTAAAGTGGTTGTCTGCTTGCGGTTCGACTGGGTAGCTTAGGACCTTGTTCCTGGTTGCTACTACCGGTATAGTTAGAGTTCCGATCCCCGCTCTTCGGGGTCGTTGCAGTTCACAAAGTTTACGGTGTATGGCTACGGTATGTTACCTAGGGTTTGCCAAGTCCGTACTTCGACGGTGAAAGCCTCTTGCAGCTCTTGAGGGTTAAATAAATTTAAAAACTTACTGTCAACTTAATTATTTATAAATTTTCTACTTATTTTAAATGATCCTGATATTTTATTTGGACCAAAAATAAATTCGTTTTCAACAATTAGAATTTTTTCAATTTTAGAACACATTGTGTTCTAAAATGTATATCAAAAATATTACTGCAAATTATAACCATTCCATTCAAACAGTAGTAGCTACAACAAATCGCAACTGCTTGACTTGCAAATTTGTGATTTAGCACACTTTCACACTCCATTCGGTACAATGTAAATCACATATACTTTAAATGATCTCAATAAAATATTTGTAAAAGATCTATAGTACTTCAGCAATTTTATTTAAATTTGGTATTTCATCTATTCATAGGCTCTTATAAAGACTAACTACTAATGGAAAAGACTAACTGCAAATAGGTTCTTGTTGAGATAAACTAAGACACAATGGTAGTACTTACCACTTACGAACTTAACCCTTACTAAGGGTTGTTGGTTAGTAAGTATAAAAGATCTACAGTATGAGTCTGCAAACTGCAATTTACATCAATATTTTACATCCATATATGCAGTAGAAACTCAATATATTTTCCTCTAGACCACATCTATTCAAAAGTGTCTTTTCCTTTGACCACATTTAATATTGTGACTTTACAAACAATAGGAATAATAAATGACAAGCGACTGCACCGAAAGCCAACATAATATTTATATTATATATATTTGAAAACTAATTAAAAATTTACAAAGAACAGAACTAAATTAAAATTTATATTAGCGACTTAGCGATGAGTTGGTAAATAAATTCGTAAAATTGTTTCAGAAAAAAGTACAAATATTAAAACTAAGCTAACACACTGTATATACAAAGTAACATAAATATTTTCACTTCTTATTTATGAGTTCTAAAATTTAATACCCAAAAGGCGTGCGTCTAAAAGACATAAAAAAGAAAATGCTGAATAAATTCCGAATATCGGCCTCTTTATACATATACATATAACATAATTAAACAGCTCGTTTTTCTGCATTTTTAAATAATTGTTCAAATCGTTTTATTCACTAAAAAACTTATTATATTATTACTTTTTGTTTTATTTACTTTTATTCTTTCGTTCTTGCGTAGCTTCTTTTTTGCTTCTTGATCCATTATTTTGTAAGGAAGTTTTTTATTCTTGTCCATTTGGTTCCGTTATTTGGCTCCTTCACGTGTAATTACGATTGCTCTCATCTCCAATCATATCCACTTGGTTGGACCTTCCAAATACGAGTGTGATACTTCATTTCGGTAAAATTGATGTTCAGTTTTCGTTTGCTAGATTCGTTTGCTCTAGTCGTTTGCTAGATTTTGTGTATAGAAACCATGAGATGCGCATAGGTAGACGAACAGAGAAAAATCAAAGTTGTTCAGAAAGATGCCTTTTAGATACTCGTATCTAAACTTTACCGTCGTTTATAATCGTACCGTCTTTTAGATAGTCGTATTTTAAACATTGATGACCATAAGATACAATAGAAATTTGAACATAAATGAACGGATTAACTGTTATTAATATTAAACAAAAATTGTATAATTGTGTGTGAGGATTTTATGCCATGCGTAAATGTGTACAAAATTAGTCCCATTCAGATGAAATACTGATGATGTAGTGTGTGATATGCGTATGTTCCACACAGAAATGGAAGGTTGTAATGTAAGTAAGTCAAAATTGCACAAATACTTGTCTGCGCATACATACACATATGTTGAAATGTCGTATATCCTATATAAGTAGACCAAATCTTGTGCTGCAAATAACATGAATTATGCACAATGTCGCTTTCGCGGATTATTAACGTATATCATACGAACCGGATAAAGGTCGACGGCTTGAACTTGAAACGGTTCAAATATATGTATATTTACCCCCAAGCAGATAGTAATTCACCATTCTCTAATATATTGCTTCAAGTTGCACTGCTTTGTTCTCCATGGTTCGAGAAAATTCATTTTACGAAAATTCACTCATAAGTTTACCTATTGAGTTGGGTTTGGGTACATACCTACACTATATTACAATTACTATCATGCACCATCAAGTAAACACCCTTAAAGCACAAAGCTTTAAAAGTCAATTAGCCTATGTAATGAAATGTTCCCATTGCAACATCAGTTCAAAAGAATTGTTCAATTAGTTCATATATCTGATAATAAAAATTCGTTTCGAGCTTCAGCACCCTTTGTAGCAGAAAATAAATGCAAAGTTTGATGTTGACAATAATTATTCTAAACTACACACGATTTTGATGATTTGGTAGTACGCTAACGTTCATTACCGTATTTTTGTACTCTAAAATAACATCGACCATCAAACTTTTGCTATTTTTGTTGGTTGACTTCATTGGTTGAAGAGCCATTTTACTTTACATAAATTACTTAATTTTGAATATTCAGTCATCTCATCCTCGAGTGAATTCGCTGTACTGTTGACCAAATCAACAAAATATGAAACACCGCAACATTTACTGTTTAATTGTTGAATAATTTAAATAACTTAAAATGCTCATAAATATGTATTTTTATATATTAAATTATAAAATATCTAAAACTTCAAAATATCGATAGAATCACCGCTCTTATAGATTCAATAACAACAGGGCGAAAAGTTCCTGAAATCTGGCCAATATAGTTTTACTGCAAGAAGTGCAAAAACCCTTAGACCGTTTTTATTCCATAACTCGTCGCACTTGTGCCGGGATGTGAAACCTGGACCAATTTGATGATAGCGTAACTAGCTATTAATGTGAAGAAGATTTATTTACCAAAATAAATTATATATTGAAGCTTTTCATTCATATTTCAAATGTTAAAATAATTTTAACAAAAAGTGGTAATTTATTAAAAATTGAAACTAATTAATATATATTATATCGATGACATGGCATAATGAAATTGAATTTGATGATTTAAATTTAATTATTGAAGGGCAAAATAGAGTAGTTGCATTTATAACCCTTCAGTTATTTTTTTTAATGATACAAATTTCAATAAAAAAAAGTGATTAAATATATTACTAAAAGTGATAATAGTCCCCGTCAGAAAATTATTACGTATTTTTTTTCTCTTCTATTTATCCTCGGGGGGAAGAAATTATTAATTTTCCTCCCATGTCTAATAAACAGCTATTTAATTATACTCAATATAGCTCAATTATATATTAATCCAAAACTTCACGCCATCGAAATTTTAAAATACGTTCTATAGACATTTAATATTGTTCACGCCATGGTTGAGTTAACAAAACTTTCTTTGTTCTGCAGAAGTTTTGAAGTAAATCCTGGATTTCCGCAATATTCTGTACTTAATTTTTCAACCCTATACTACATTAATTACCAACATATAATTCTGTAGCAGTCGTTCCAAACTACCTCTCTCTCCATTCAATCCGAAACACGACCCATCATTGTCATTGTTGCAGCTCCACATCCCATCCGTAAACTTACAAACAATCGTTTACTAGAGACATTTAATGATAATTTTCTAATGGGAACCAATTCTAACGACAACAGCTACATTTGGTAACAATGGTTCCAATAATTATAATGATGTGATACCCGTATCCAGAATTGCTTAATTCATATTAATATACCGTGCAATTCAAATCAATAAATTGGACTATTCCCTATCCACTCTTCAATTACTTCTCTCGTAAAGGAAGTGTTGAAATAGTGAAAAATTTGAGATATCCAAATTTTGATTAATTTTTTTGGTGTCTGTTAACTTTTCACACTCATTTTCAAGAGAATTAATTCCAGCATTTTCTAATGCCATAAGGCCAATAGCAGTTCCAATCCAATGCGCTGACGGCCGATGTTCTTGTTCAATTCAATCGCACGATATATCTTTGATACGTTATTTACTTATTTCAGATTTAAACTATATATGGATGACAAAAGACTCGACAAAAGATTTGTAGAATTGGTTGACCTTAAGATTTATTGATTCTATTTATAACGCTTGTGTAATGAAGTGTTCTGTATCGGAATCACTTTGTATTGTGCAGAAGCGTAGCCAGGTGATCCAACTAACAATTGTACAACATGTTTTTCAAATTTTTCTAGGATTTCACTGCCTTGTTGCTTTTTTATAGTGTCGCTTGTTTAAGATATCGTCTTCATAGCAAAACTCAAGTGCATTCTACCATTTTTCAAAGTATGCTAAACATGCTCAACAACTGGAATTTCACAACGCAATTTTATAATGCTTCACTGCATAAAGCTCAGATAAAACCATCAATAGCTTTTCGGTTTGTGGGATCAATCACTTAAATTGGATATAGTACACGTTCACACGTAGGTCAGGATGTTCGATTATCAAATTTACGGCTGCAATTTTCCATTACATTTTTTTTTTGTTATTTCATAATCAAAATGTTGGATATTGCTTTTGTTGTTTTTTCTGTGGTATATATTTTCACGAAAATTTAAACCGAGTAAAATGTGTGTTTACAATAATATCTACCACAATGTACACTTATAATAACTTAAATTTGAAATTGCGTATGCGTATACAAAAATAATTCGTTTAACCCGTAACTGCTACCGAAGGGGTGAAATTGTTTCACGGTAAATTTCAAGTATATTATCCTATTTTTAGCGAATGGAGCGAATTTTTGTGACAGTGTAGGTATACCGATCTAAGCTCTGTGTAGTCGGTAAGTTTTTAGCTCGCCTCCTACGTGACTACTATTGTACCGGCGTACATGCATTTGTCGACGTACGTATTCTTGTATTCAAGCATACTATAGAATCCAATCGTGTTAAGTAAAAGTTGTAAAAAATTCTGATTTAAAGTTGATACTCATTTTATTTTGTGATCCAAGTAATAAATTGCATTTATTTATTACAAACAGCTATTTTTACATCGTTAGTATAGTTCAAAGGCAACCAGATGCAACGTAGGAGGATACCCTTGTTACCTCAGTTGCTCCCCCCATGCTGCGCACAGGTTCTGACTGACTACTTCTACCATCCTGTATTATCGTACGCGCAGGGTTATTATAAGTCATGCTTTTTCTTATACCGCAACATCTTCAGTAACACATAATTCCACACTTTTCTCGTGCTGTGCAAAAGGTTTGTGGCCATTATGTATTTACAATCCAGAATTTTTTAATCAAGGTGTAACATATTAGATATGCGTTTAAGAATGAAATGCTTTGGCTTGAAAATAAAGTACGCTATACATTATAGATAAGTAACGAGCTAGGTACCATATAGACACAAAGAATTCCATAACAATTCTATCTAGCAGAATATATCAAAGGAGCTTTGGTTGAAAGCTTGAAAACTGTGAGGGTTTTTTCCAAGCACAAGATGCAATAATTATCTAACCCAAGAAATATTAATTTAAACCAAATAAATGCAACCCAGAATATTAACATAACTGTGGAAACTAAGTCAACTAAAAAACTAAAATAAACAATGAAGTAGATGTGAAGCAGGAATAATTATTAAAAACGCCTACTAGGTACATCAATCACAAACATTTTTTGAATGTTATGAATGTAATTATTTATGTGCATAAGTTAATTTGTATTATTCAAATCGTTGTGCCCCAGCGAAAATGGGAAGGCGTATAATTTCATACAAAAATTATCGCAAATGTTATTCGAGAAAAAACCATAGCAGATCTCTGATTGGTCAACTTTGAATTGGTTTTTCTCGAATAAGACGGGAGAACTTTTTTTTCCAAAGCTGAAAAAACTTCTGAGGCCCAGTATATATCATAGTTATTTTAATTAAGAAACAACTTTGAGATGAACATAATGCGTTCAGTGAGCAATATGTACCCGTGCGTTAAAATATCAAAAAATGTTAATATAGATGAAAAAGAAATGATATTATTATATACTTAACTGAAATATAAAATAAATAATTTTTAAAAATAAAACATTAACTTTGGCGCTAAGGCGAACTCTACTACTGCACCGATCAACTCCAAATTTGGGTACTTTTTTCACGTCACGTCACGTAAGCGCCACAGTCCATAGTACCAAAAAAAAATTTTAGTAATCCCGAAAAACTACGGACACTACGAACCAAAAACATGATAAATAATGCTAATAGCCAATTCGGTGTTTCTGATAAGTATGTATAATTATTTGTCAGAAAAATTGAGTTTTTATATTAGGAGTCAAATTTTGTTATCTGTAGTTTATGAGTTTAACTAGGAATTTTGCACAATATTATTTACGATCATATATCACGTTCTTTTTATATTAGAAGATTTATTGACCAAAGGATTATAAAGTCATCCCACTTTTTCAAACATATAGGATGAGATATCGATTCTAAAATTTAAATTAGATATTAAAGTCCTCTTCTTCTTGAATATACAAACAAGTAAAAATATTTACTGACCTTTCCTGTTCAATAATAAGTTTAATTACATTAATAAAAATGCATATCATATCTTTTTTTGTGTCAACAAAGTTGATAGAAAAAATATTTGTTGATTTGGTGCCACATTCGTTTATCGTATTAGACGCATAATTAAGAAATTATCGTAGTCTAAAATTAGAATTGGCAAATTGTTGTTTACAAACCAGGCTCAGGCAGGGACATATGGGAAATATTAGAATATAAATAAAATCGACAACCCCGTGACAAACTTGACATTTTATGAATTATATGCTCCAATACGTAACCGATGAATCGGATTTTGCACCCATAAATCCGCCGTTCGAATTCGGAAACGATTTAAGTAAAGCGTCAGGATTTACACATGAGGTGCACGCTTTTTCTACCACTACATATGCATCGATCAGTAAATACTTTCGTCACATTCCCTTATGGTATCTACAAACTACTATTGAAAGTTACAATTTGTTCAAATATTTCTCTAGCTTTAAGTAGTATTGAACTCACATAGTCAAGTTTTCCGTCATTTACCCAATAAGGAACATGCACAAATTTATTTCCATCTATAATGAAAATATTTAGTTTATTTTATGGAGGGGTAAAGAATTTTTTGGAAAAAGTGCAGTAGATTTTGTAATAATGATTATAGAAATGTGCGATGTTTTAAATAAGTAGTGACGTCACAAATAGCCTCCAAACAAGGTGCGTTTTTATTCCACCTCCTCGTTTTAACTAACAAGATAGTGGGATATAAACACTCCATGTTTGGAGGCTATATGTGACGTCACTACTCGTGTTGCGCTAAAATGCTTTTTCAGAAATATAAAGTATCGCAAATTTCTAAAATCATTGTATGAGCTCTCTCCAGCACTTTCAAGCTTTGTTTCACGTATATATAGCACAGTAAGTTGGTCCCTTAATTTTCTAAGTAAAACTAAATTTAAAATCATAATTAGACACGAATATAAACAAATGAAAAAAATTATAATAACACAATTTATCGTCTTGAACTGTTTTTATATTAGTTACGGATACATAAAGTTCAACTAAGTATGCCAAAAAAATGATTTCGAAAATTTTGCTTGTTGTAAACATTGATAAACAAATATTGATTACAAATTGTGCAATCGGAAAACACTTTGCAAAAAATAACATAAAATAAATTCAATTTGTGATTTTTTTTGTAATTTTAATGCAAATCAACGGCAAAGATTTCTTTCAGGTAATATCTGTTACCTGTCTATACAGACAAAGTGACACTTTCTCTTATTGATCATTGATTCTCTTATTGATACATTCCATTTTGATAATTTTTCTGCAGAAGTTAGTTATTAGCTCAGTAGATTTACATACATGATAGATATTCGGTAAGAAAACTTTTACTTTGATTATAAATTAATCATTGTCTAAAAGCTCCATGCAATTTGTTTTATTAACAAAGAAACTTACTCGATTCTAAATATAATTAATTTACGAATAAGTTTTGCCTTTTAATTAATCCAATGGTCAGACATTGAAATAATTGTAAGTCGTGTTTCATATTACAGTAATTAATTATATTTTAGATTTAGAGTGTGCGCCTGAAAGATGTATCTACAAAACGCTATCACACATTTCTGAGAACAAAATGAGACGATTTGATCAAACTCACCTTCTGTGTTACCCACATCCATCCTTGGAAGTGGATTTCTGTCATGACACTATCGATTGATAAATATTTCTAAAAAAATGTGAGTTTAGGTACCATCCAATTATGAAGCCTTTTTACGAGAAACGCCGTAATATATTTTTCACAAGCAACATGTTTATGCTGATGAAAATCCGGATGCAATTAAGGGAGCCCATTATCCACTTGAATTCAGATTAATGTGTAGGCAGGAATCATTGACAATTTTATTATTGATCTCTTCATTTTACCGCACCGGCCAAAAGGTTAAAGTTAGTTTGAACATCTCCAAAAAGCGTTACTAGATATTACATATTGCATGACCGCCCTTGGGGCGACTTAAATGGCCTCAAGCATTTAAATCAACAATATTCAAACAGGTACAATGAAAGAGGAAATGATGCTTCTGGTCACCATGTTCTTTTGATATGACATCGATTTGTTTCTTTTATGAGGAGCTTTAAAAACCATAGTACTTCTGAATACCCAAGAGGAATTGTGGAATCCTGCAGTTCAAAATGCAACATTACAAAAATGATGCAGTCTACAATTTACATTTTACGTCGCATTAATCTTTATATATTGCGTCTAAGCGGTGATAATTTTAATCATTTTTTGTTACATTAAATATCGTTTAATAAAATAACATTCTAAAAGTCAAAGTCTGTTTTGGGTAACGATTAAGATTTCCGGAATCAATATTAGTTTCGAAAGAGTTCAACATTTTTTTTTCTGTTTTTCAGATATAGCAGAATGAAAGCCAGACAATGTCTGCCGATAGGGAAGGTTTCAAATAGTTAGGCAAACCCAAATATGATCTTTTTGGCATGCGAATCACATGGGAAAAAGCTCACACTCACAGGTAAAAAAAGTACCTCTCGCTATGTCCAAAATTATAATTGTCCAGTTAAGATTTTCATAACGTTAAAAGCAATCGTTGGTTAATTAAAACTATCAATGTATTTTTTAATAATTGATAGTGTCAAATAATCTATTGTCCTAATTTGGTCTGCGGAATATGTGATCTCGCAATTGATAGCGCTTTGTAAAGAGCTTTTAGAAAGCTCCCTGTATATCTTCAATAACAAACTGAGTTCTTAAATGTACAACAAATATTTGTATGTATTTATTTGAACTTTTAACTGTTTAGTTTTTATAGCTCACCAATAAAAAACTTTCCATCCCGATAAATTGTAATTTATAATTAATTGTTATCAGTCAAAAATAATTTAATTTTAAAACTAATTAGTTTTGGATATATTTATAGTTTGTTCTACTTTAACAATATTATATTATGGATCATACTGGTAAACATTTATAACCATTTATTTTGAATGGTCGGTTTTGTAATATATTTGCATAATAAATTTTCAATATAATAAAATAAATGGTTTCCTCACCGTTAAACATTGCTAAATGCTAAGGAAAAAATGTATGTCTCTTGGATATTTAAAGACGCTTTTAATGCTTCTTAGATAGTACTTGGACATTCTGTAACAATCATTAATATTTTTTTGAAGGATTTTCTTGGTATTTTGTCGAAAGTCTCCAGAGGAAGCGTGGATGAGAAACTACAGTGGATATTTGGTTTATATGACTTGAACGGTGACGGATTAATATCAAAAACTGAAATGGTTGACGTTGTTTCCAGTATTTACGAAATGCTTGGCAGGGCGACTCAACCAGCCGTTGAAGATTCCTCCGCTAAAGATCATGTCGAGAAAATATTTCATGTAAGTTTCTTAACTGAATTCTTTATTTATTTGTTGAACTGATATAAAGTCGACGACTTATGGTATTTTTCTATATGCATTTCCAGCTGATAGACACGAATAAAGATGGGGTCGTTACAATAGAAGAATTAGTTAACTGGTGTTCAAGGGACGAAAATGTCCTGCGATCTTTGGAAACATTAGATACAGTATTGTGATCTTTTATATGATTATCGTATCAATATACAATTTATATCGAAGTATTTATATAAGTTTCATATTTTATATGTATATACATGTTTGTATCTCTTTGTATAATGGTAGACTATTTTTTTAGTTGAAATTATAAACCTTATGAAATATAATGATAAAATATTGAAACTAAAAATTGCCTTTAATGATGTAAATTTTGATTATTTATTTACATTTTATGTATAATGTGATATTATATTATTAGCTTAGCGTTGCTTCCTTCATAGAAGTTCCATAATCGTCATGCGCAAATTATACAAGTTGATTAGTTTTGTTACTTTGCGCATGATAGAAATTTCTATGTAGAAAGAGAAACAAAGCTATTGTACAGGAGGCCACTTGTATTGGAATTAGTGTAAATTTTAATTATACAGCAATAACATAATATAAACTCCACTTGGCGGAAATGGCTACAAAGACCAAATAAATTCTAGGCGACAAATTATATTTCACTTTGTGGTAGTCGGCAGGTTTCCTCTTAACTTTAACGATATAAAATTTTATTGGCTGATTAGTATAGCGCAAATATGTAACTTTGGAAAAAGATCTTCATTTTGAACACTTATTACCATCATTATGGCTGTATCATTTACTTAGCCGTTTTATTCCAATATTCCGTTTGAAAGTAAAACAGCCAATTTCAATACCAATCAACTATGATTCCGATTATTACGTTACAAGGAGCTTGTTAAAAACTACAGGTTTAAGCTGAAATCGTGATGAGTTTCTACGCCTGTGATTGGTGTTAGAATCAAACCAATTTAAGAAGGATCGCTGTTGCAAAAACTAAATACGCGTTAAGCAAGACATTTAACTTAAATAATGGACCCGACACCAGCGCTTTCCCTCTAGGTTATCCTTTATAAAGTGGCTTCACTCTACTATAGTGATTGCTGTTACCATAGTAAAAATATCTTTGCAGGATGGCTACAAGCTTGTTGTACCCTTTGTAGAGACATTGTGGGTGATATTGCTTTATGGACGAACATCGCTGGAATTATAAAAGTTATAGACGTTAATGCTATACATCTGACACTTATTTCATTTTGTGTTCAGCGTGAATAAATTCCAATTATTTATTACTAAGTATTACATGCCTTTTGTGAGCATAGCATTGAAGGAATCAAAACCCCAAGTGAAGCAACCGAATGTAGTAATATAATTCTGACATTTGAACCTTTATGTTTGAATGTAAGAGAGAGGGTCCTGATTCTCATCAGGACCCTTGTCCTATCTACGGTGCTGAGAGAGCTCACATATAGCCTCCAGTTTTTAGCAAGCCTTCCACGTGACTACTCAAAACTGAATACGAACGTCTGAGCTAGATCGATACATTGGACACTTGGAAAACTGTATACTATACAATAGACAACAATGAGTAAATGTCATCAAAGCTTTATTGCGCAAGTCATCTCTGTCAACTTAACAGTCTCTCATGATACTTGCGATCACGTGATTATTTCCACATGCGAGATCTCTCTTGACTTGTCAAGAATAAGAACCTAGAGAGATCTCACTGTCATGCTTCCTACTTTTGCGGTTTACCCAGTAGAAAGCTCTAGCTCGAGAGAACGATGCGCATCTCTCGCTCATCGTTGATGAGACTTGCTCATTTTGCCGCTTTTATTCCAAAACTTTTGCAAACGAACGTTTTCTCACATTTAGGTATAGGGGCCTTGATCACCATTATATATCCCACTATTTCTCTTTGACGTGTACAACAAGCTTGTGGCCATCCTGTATAAACGTCATATTGACCAAGTTTTGTTTATAATCGAGCTTTTGTGTTTTCCATCAATCAGACTTAAATCAAACGTTTCATGTGTTTATTTTAGAGTTTAGACTAATTCCAGTGGCTCGCACCTGTATTATAAATATTAAATTATACTAGAACTAAATTTTCCAACAAAAACTTCTTCTACATTTCAAATAAATATGTAAAGCAAATATTGCATAATCTATTTGGGCTTTACAACCGCTCATGTATACTAAATGTTAAAAGGTAAGTAATTTAATCATAAGACGTGTTATAAAAGATATCGTTGAATCAACAGTTTATAACTTTTTAAATAATAATTTACTCTCTTTATTAGAGTAAAGAATTGACATCATAGTGGTCTGAGGAAGTTTTTGTTGATAAAAAAATAAATAAATATAAATATGTATAACAAGTGGTCCAGTAGATTTTTGCACTTTATTATTAATTCTGATTTGTGAGATTATTTATAATAATAAACATATAACTTATAAACGCCAAATAACTAACAGAAAGAGTAACATGTAAATATTGGTAACTAATAAACTTTCTTAACCAATTATACCAAAATAGTATATTACATATAAGATTAATTGACATGGCCAAGTCTTTTCGGGGCCATACTAAATGAATGTTGTAAATACACAATGAAACTCAAGAAATACGAACCTCACCTAAAAGTATTGTTTATATGTTCATTATTTAAGTATAACATTATTTTCATATTATAATTAATATGAACAAAAGTATGCAACATAAGTACCTTTCTAGTCTTAGATAGTTGACAGAATACACATATAGATAAAGTAGAAATTTAAATCATTTGCAAAATCGTAAATATGGCATATCTGATTTATTTGAAAAAGATACTTTTCATTAAATTCTTTCAAATAGGCATATTTAATAACCAATAAGATTTACTGCGGAACCAGAAAACGTTCATTCGAAGTTCTGTTGTCACAGGATCACAATTAATTTTCATACTAAATGATTTTTGTCTAACCGGGCAGATAATTTGAAAGCATTAAGATCACAAACTATTTTTTTCTTCAAAATATTGGCCGTTTTTCAATCAAAAAATGCTCTCTAAACATTTAATTTGATTAACTTTTTTTTAACTTATTAGTTTATTCTTTGTTTTCAGTTATTAGTTTTGTTGAATAATTTTTAATTTTTTTTTAGTAGTTTTTCATACTTAAACATGATAATCAATAGAACAAACGTCGCTCATTGAAAATAACTACTTCTATATTCATTATTATTATTAATATAATCCTAATAGATCTTTTTAGATTAAATATTTCTAATAAATTAACAATTTCTTAATTAATTAAAAAAAAGTATATTTCTAGATATAAAAGTAATATTTCTAAATATTTCGAGTTTATTATATATCTGATGTTAAACTATAATGTATATTTATTAATAATTAAGAAAGAAAAATTTTCTCTATTCCAGTGTTTTTCATTACATGTTTATAATGTTTAAAAATACCCATACATTGTTAAAATCTATTCCTAGATTGAAATTTGCATGGTGTAAAAGTTAAACTTTGTCTTTTGAGCATCACTTACTCAACTGAATTCGTCAATATTGTGAATATTCAATAAATTTTACAAAATAAAACTTTATTGTGATAGTATATATATAATAAATATATGTACATTTACATTGTTATGATAATTCATTTTCATTCTTAGAGTTCTAGTAAATTATAAACAATATTATGTACCTAAATTATGAATTAAGTGTTGTAGTGAATGTCATAATAAATAAAACCTTTATTCTATTTTCAATCCGTGTTTTTATTCGTCTAATGCGAAAATATTTACTGAAACCAACTGTTCTGCAACTCTATATCCGGAACGTTTTTAAAACGTTTCTAGCTACATCCAGAATACATTTCCGTTGGGACTCAGAAGCAATTTTCATTGTAACCTTAACTCTGACACTCTTTTAACAAATTAAACCGCATTCGGATATTACAATTTTTTTTTTATGTAAATGTGACAATATTATAACCCGAAAATTTTTGAATAACTTTGGATTTAGAAAACTTGAAACCCAACAGATTAAAATATAGAATCCCGTTTTTGGAAGGAAGACTTACACCATATATTTTTGGCGAAAGAACTGTGGCAACGACAATGGGAAAACATGAAAGTTCAAAATAACCCAGTAGTTGACCCAACTGAAGAAAAAGTTTTGATCCACCCGGAAGAACGTGATGTAGTCTAAACCGAATTCGAACAGGACATGGTGGATGCTGTACTTCCCCCGTTTGTGGGCTTGTGTTGATTTGAAAGATCTATAAAATTGCAGAAGATGCAATTTTAGAATTGCATAAAGTTGCAATGGCAGAAGGAATAATTTGCCCCACAAATTGCATCTGTGATATGAAAAATAATATAAGACGAGCGAAATGCAGCAATTTAATTAACAAAGACGCGGATGCTCCTGATGGTGGGGAGTTATTAGATTTATCTCATAATCAAATTTTTAACTTAGAAGACATGATGGATTTTTTGTAAGTAATATTTAATAAATACCGTATTTCGCAAAATCCTGACATCTTTTTTGCAGGAATACATGGATTTGCAAATACTAAATATATGGCAAAATAAAATTAGCAGCATTACGATCGGTGCTTTTGATGGTTTAATACAATTAAAAATCATTGTCCTGTCTCATAATTATTTATTCAAAATTGTATTTTCTTTGTATGTATTAGATTTAAGTAATTGCTTAATAACCAAATTTTGCTGGATTACTAGTTGAATTTAAGAATTAAAAGGTAAATACAACACACACACACACACATCTCGACAACTTCTAAAAGAATTTAAAACTACAAACCAAATAAACACAAAAAATACTATTGTAAAAAAGCAATGTATATATATATTGAGTAGTATAAAAGTACAAAACATGTATATATCAGCGACACATGTATAAGTATATTCCAAAAATTTAATCATGCGGCTGTGAATCACTTGAATTCATTACTTCGGTGTCCAATGTACCAATCTCCTCTTTTGGTGCCGATTTTTGACCCACGGCATCCGCAATCAAATCCTTCCCATTACTAGGCTTTTGCGCCTTAATGGTTGCAGACACCTGGTAATCGGCAATACCCTTCTTTACCTCCTCCGTATGTGTCTTCCAATGATCAGTAAGCTTTTCCATATCAGCATATATCTCTTCTCGCACCACTCCAACCAACAAACTATGCAACTCATCTACATTTGAGTATTTCTCCGAGCAGGAAGGAATCGATGACGCTGGCAAGGTCCAATCCAATTTCAGCGGATCAAATAATGACGTCGACGATTTCGAAAGCAAACCGACTTTTTTGTTCAATAATTTAGCCGGATTTGGCGCCAACTCTTCATTCAGAACCTCCAAATGATCTTCCTCTAGAACCTTCAAATGATCTTCCTCCAAATGATCTTTCTTCAATCCAATTTCAACCATAAAAGACTCATAATTATCGGCTGGTTTCGAAAATGTAATATTATCGTCTTTCAGTGGTGACCGCATGAAATTTATCCCAAAGAAATCACTAGACCGCGGTAGGTTAAGTGATTCTTGGTTTCCTGGTGTCTCTGGCACAAATTCGAGAAAGCTACCATTCGTAGAAGTACTATCAGCACTCACATTCCGATTGAAAGTGCCTTGAAACGCTAAATGCGAAATGGCCTCATTGTGCGCTTGGAACGATTTCACCGATTTCTTAAGGTTCCGCAAATCGTAAATATAGACTATCCCATCCTGCGAGGCCGTACCAAAATGAGTCCCATCTTTGGAAAAGTCTACGGCCATTAGACTGTTATCCACAGCGAATGACGCCAAACATGTATGCTTTTCAACGTCATAGAAGCTGAATTGTCCGTCTAAACTTGTCACAATCGCCAGAGTGGAATCAATCGGCGAGAACGCGACAGACGTAACCGGCGATTTACGCGCTTCCATGAAGAATTTCACTTGGTTGACGTTACTATCCCAAACAGCAACGCTTCCTTCTTTACTACCCGCCATAATTAGGTTCGACTTAATCGGGTTTGTTCGGAGGGCTGTAACAGACTCGCTTTTAGGGATGTTGAATTTATGAGACAAATTACTCGTGATGTTGTTGTAAAGCAGGATGTCGCCGTTTTTGGCGCAGCCAGCTACAACGTGCGTGTCTTTGGCGGTAAAACCTATGTGGGAAATCGCAAAGAGAGTGCGAGTAAACTGCTTTTCGATGCTTTGAGATTTCAGATTGTAGATTACGATTTGGCCATCATTAGTGCCAAGAGCCAGGAGTTTTTTGGTGGTGTTTTGGAAAGCGACGCACGTTGGTTGCTCAACGTGCTGGATGGTGTGCATTAATTTGACATTGTCTTTGCAGTACACGATTTCCGTTAGGCCAGTGTGTGGAACGACGGCGAGCCAGTTGGAGCTTCTGCTCCATGATATACTGCGAATGGGGCCGGAGATTTTTGTGGCGCCCGGCTGATAGTTGCGGACTAACATGCCTGCTTTGTGGAATTTTATGGTGGACGATGCGGATGCAATGTACATTTTCCAGTTATTTCTGCAATCGTTGAGATGAGTTTCAATTATGGTTCAATACTTTATTATTTAAATATTACTTACATATTGGTTTTGCTTTTAAACTATAAAACCCCTGATTGACGTTATTTAATAAAGCAATAAATATGAGGCATTTGTTTTGACAGTTGTTTTTAAACAAACTAGATAGAGACGTTTTATATTAAAAACAATGGTGGGAATGCATGACAAGGTGAAGACAAGTCCCTGTTTCCATATATGTCGGTAAAATTTGCACACTTCAAAGGAAACGCGCCGCGCGTATAGTGGTGACTTGGTATCACATATCACTTGGTATCACGGATTGCAAGTCGGCACGTTAACCCACTGCTCCACCTGAGCCGGCTACTTTATAAATTCATATGAATAAATAAGCAATGATATTATAAATTATACTTAATAGGAAATGCATGTCGTTATCATAAGAGTAAAGCATAAGAATTATCTTATCTTATCTAACATAATGTATAAAATTCTATTAGTAACTATAGAGTTAGTCATAAAACCATAAAAATCGATTCATATTTTATAGTGATTTAAGTTCAATATGGTTGTTAAAGATGATTTGGTATATTATTGCTATCATTATTTCGCTGCATAATGTTGCAATTGCAGAAGAAATAATTTGCCCCACAAATTGCATCTGTGATATGAAAAATAATTTAAGACGAGCAAAATGCAGCAATTTAATTAACAAAGATGCGGGTGTTCCTGATGGTGTGGAGTTATTAGATTTATCTCATAATCAAATTCCTAACTTAGAAGATGATGCATTTTTTGTAAGTAATATTTAATAAATACCGTATTTAGCAAAATCCTGACATCTTTTTTATGCAGGAATACATGGATTTGCAAATACTAAATATATCGCATAATAAAATTAGCAGCATTACGATCGGTGCTTTTAATGGTTTAATACAATTAAAAATCATTGACCTGTCTCATAATTATTTATTCAAAATTGAACATCTCTGGTTTTCTATGTTGCCTCTATTTCAAGAACTTTATTTGAGCGGAAATATTTTCACGGATGCTGAATATTTACAAATCGAGTCAAAAACGTTGCGAGTAAGTGAGAACATCGTTTTTTAAACTTTAATCCATTTAACCCCCATATTTTCTTGCAGGTATTAGATTTGAGTAATTGCTTAATCGACCGTTTACCAAACGACATATTTGAAAAAATTCCAAAATTGGAAATTTTAGATTTATCTGACAATAAGATATTTCAACTAAGCACCGATCTGTTTATGCCACTCAGAAAACTATTTCAATTATCATTTTCATCGACCTATTATTATAATCAATGCACTTCAGAGGCTCACCAAAAATTGCAGAATTATACAAAGATTCATAATATAAATTATTTGAATTCGTGCCTCACTAATACTACGAATAAGAAAAGTTTTTGGTTGTATTATGATCAGCAATTTAACACTTCCAGCAAAAAGCAAAACATAATTCAATGTGATAATGAATCGGATGAAAACTCGGATGAAAAGGATTCCGGATTTTTCATGAATATATTTACGGTGTCGCCATTTTTGAATATCGTAATTTTAGTAGCTTTGACTACATTTGGATTTTTATGGGGTTGTCTCATTGGAAGTAATCTGGAAGTAAAATCCGTTGAATGTCCGCTCAATACACGACCCATAAGGAAAATTAGAAGAAAAGCACAATGTCGCGAAGAAACTGATATAATATTATTGTCTTCTGTGGATTTGTCCACTTCGACACCCATGACACAACGAAGAAATGTATTCTAAATAAATGTAATATTTATATAAAATTGGAATCGTTTTGTAATTAATTTAAAAGGAAAATTGGCACCATCAAGACCAACATCCATGCCACACCCGCAAGAACTCCTTGAAAGCTTTAGGCGGGTACACTATCTTTTTTAAGCCACAAAAGTAACCAAAAAATAAATAATAGCTTAGGTGGTTGGATGCTATGTCATCTGGATGCTATGTCATCTAACTAATAAAAATCAATTAAGGTGGCGAAACCGCTACATATATAGCCGGTCTGGTCGTTATCGAATCACATAGTTTTGCTTATCCAAATTCACTGCAAATTTCACGAAATCTGATAAAGAATAGATGGACCAAGATTTCATGCATAAATTTGCAAATTTATGCGCGAAGCGTTGCTTAACAGCTCAGGGAATTTAACGCGGAAAAGCAGTTTCAGACACTATCATCTATCCTAGAAAATATCTAATGATAGATTTAGAGAGAGAACAGATGTAGCAATAGATGGACGAAAAGTTTTTTTTTCTCTTTTTCCGCTAATAAGCAAGCGAGTGGTTAATATTTAATTAAGGTTTTTTATTCATATTTTACTTAATTAATGGCTATTCGAACAAATCTTTCGTCAAAATATAAGTATTTTTTTCTCTAATTTTCGGTAGCTTTGAAAATTTTCTAGGGGTTATAACAAAGCCGCAAACTGCTTTACCAGTATTTGAGAATTTTCCACATTTCTCGATCTTTCCTAATGTTTTTGACTAAAGCACGTGGCAAATAAGTCAGATCTTGGTCTATCTACTCTTTATCAGATGTCGCGAAATTTGCAGTGAATTTAGATGAGCAAATATATGTAGCGGTTTCGCCACCTTAACGGTCAGTGAAACTTTAGAGAACATCTTTGGTACAAATATCGTTGAGAATTTAGTCGCTTTCACGGGACATCTTTGTAGATATTTCAATTTGGTATTTGTGCTACGAAAAGGCACTAGACAAGATAAATCAGTTTCGTGTTAAAAAATTGGTACAAAATCTATGTCTAGTTGCATACCCATAAAGTTAAATGCAACATTACAAAACATACAAATAAAGCAAATTTATTCCACTATTCAAGGTGTAGTACAAAAGATGATCGTGAAATATTTACAACAAATACTGATAGCTAATTCCTAACCTAAGCATCTTTTCGGTTTCCTGTAGCTACCTTTAATTCCTTTCCTCGGTACACGTACCGGAACAGGGCTATATAGCAACGAGTTTCGATCGTACCATTTTCGTCTAGGTTTTTCCTTTGAAATCCGGTTCTTTCTGTCAATACTAACTTTGACTTTTTTGGCAGCGGCGGGTTTTCTCAAATTTTTGGCAAGAGGCCTGGACGCCTTCGTCTTTCGTACGACAACAGCCGACTTCGGCTTGATGGCCTTCAAGGCTTTTTTCATAAAGCGCTCCTTGGGCAGCTTGACTTTCGGAATTGCTACCCACATTCTCGCTGCCTTGGCGGCGAGGGTATCAATTTGTGCATGTGGTTGTTTCATTCTCAAGTACCTTAGAAAATGGATGAAGAGGGCATCTGGTTTATCTTCCCAAATATCTTTGGCTGCTAACGGACAGCGTTTTCCACATTTTGAACATTTAAAGTTCATTAAATACAAAAATTTCGACATAATTACTTGAATAGTGAAAACACAATAATTTCTTGTTGCTTTGGCTTAAATTTTGTTTCTGCCAACTAGATAATATTAATTTCAAACATTTCAAGGCACGCGCGATTCATAAAACATTTGATTTTGAGAAGTAAGTATGCAACCAAATATACATGTATTTCACGTTATTTTTGAATTCGAACGAACATGAAATATTGTATGCAGAATTCTTTATTGCAGTGCCACTTTATTGAAAGTATTTTATTTTTAGGTGTTTTATTATTTCTAGAAAACATTTCATCCATAAAATAATTACATAAAGAAACACTAGAGGCCGCTTGACATTCAGGCGTCAAAGAAGTCGTTCGTTTTGTAAGAACTAATCGTCAATATCGTTTATAATTGAACAAACTACCAACAGGTGTCGCTAAAAATACTGAAAACGAAAAGACTTGTAAAACGAACGCGCTCAAAGTCCGGGTTTTTTATTTCAATGTTTTTTGACATTTTTCACATATCATTAAAATTATTTATTTTGTTTCATAATGTTGTAAAGTGAAAAACGTTGTGATACGTACAACGTACTATATTAAATTTAATATGATTAATAAATATTGTTTGCAAAAATAAACAATGATCAGGGACGAGGACATTTCTTGGTACCATGGAAAAATATCTCGCGAAACGGCCGAGGAAAAACTTCTAAGCAAAGGTAAACATTTCGAAATCCAGCAATAAACAAAACAACTAAATTTCGCTCATTTAGATGGCCACAAAGACGGATTGTTTCTTGTGAGGGAAAGTGCATCGTCCACTGGCGACTACGTCTTATCCGTTCTTTGTAATGACGAAGAAGTTAGTCATTTTCAAATCATTCGTCATGCAGAAGATGCATTTTTTTCGATAGGTAAACGATTTTGATAATAATTGATAGAATTTTCATGCAAACTTGTTTAATCGCTACGTGAAATTACAAAGTGTCGTTCTTTGTCAAAATTTGCGTTTAACTTGTCGCGATTTGAGTTCACTTAAACAAACGTTCACATTCGATGAAAATTAATTATGACACGGTATAATAGGGTTTAGGTTTCTAGCGCAACAACGCAACAAGTTTAGTGACGTCACATGTAGCCTTCAACGAGGTGCGTTTTTATCTCACCTCTCTTTTTATTTTGTTAGTTAAAGAGAGAAGGGGTGGCTATATGTGACGTCACTCGACATGTGCTAAAGAGCGTTTTAAGTGACAGATTTGCATAAAAATCCGCCTAAAACTTAACACTAAGACAAATAACTCTGTTTTCAGACGAATGCCTTAAATTCCATGGCTTGGAAAGTTTGATCGAACATTATTTGCAGCACCCTTTATCGGACGGTTTGATTTTAACCGACTATTTAAAAGGCGAAGCGCCCCCGCATGACTCCAGACGACATGGTCGAACCAATTTGTTGCATCGCGCAACGCACCGCGGCAATTACACCGTCGTCTCTGAATTGTTGAAAGCGGGATATCGACATGAAGCGAAAAATCAAGACGGACAAACGGCTGTTCATCTCGCTAGTATTACTGGCAAAAACCGGATATTGAGGAAGTTAATTGAACATGATGCCATTGTCAATCTACGAGATACTGCTGGCTTTACACCCCTACATGTAAGTGTTTATTATTGTTATATTTGTTTTTAAAATAAGAAAGTTTGAGTCGCAGGCACGTTTAATGACTAGGAATTAGAAAGTTGTGTTAGGATTTGATCGTACGATAAGATAAACATTTTTTCCGAATATTTGTTTGTAGACAGGTTCAAGTGCATACTTGGAAACTCAAGCGATAAAGTTTGCTTAATAATTGGATGTTGTTGTTTATTAATTTTTTAGCTTGTTCACTGATTTATCTCTCTTTTATCTAAATTTATCTGAACTAGTTGTAACGTATTTTTTTGCATTTTTTTTTTAAATAAATTAAATTTTACTTTTTTAAATGGTCAATCAAATATTAACGGTAACATTTATAGTAAAACGGACACTTGATATAAGCATTTTAAAATAAACAAATAAATTTGTTCAAGAATAACATTTCTGTAAAATAAAAAAAGTATAATATTTAAGGGGGCGAAACCGCTACATATATAGCCGCTCTGGTCGCTAGCGAATCTACAAAGTTTTGCTTATCTAAATTCACTGCATCTGATAAAGAATAGATTTTACGCATAAATTTGCAAATTTATGCGTGAAACGTTGCTTAGCAGCTCAGAGAATTTAACGCGGAAAAACAGTTTCAGACACTATTAATTATCCTAGAAAATATCTAATGGTAGATTTGGAGAGAGAACCGATGTAGCAATAAATGGTCAGAAAGTTTTTTTTTTATCTTTTTCCGCTAATTAGCGAGCGAGTGGTTAATATTTGATCAAGGTTTTTTATTCATATTTTACTAAATTAATGGCTATTCGAACAAATCTTTCGTCAAAATATAAGTATTTTTTTTCTCTAATTTGCGGTAGTTTTGGAAATTTTCTAGGGGTTATAACAAAGCCGCAAACTGCTTTACCAGTTTTGAGAATTTTCCACACCTCTCGATCTTCCCTAATGTTTTCGGCTAAAGCACGTGGCAAATAAGTAAGATCTTGGTCTATCTATTCTTTCAGATGTCGCGAAATTTGCAGTGAATTTAGATAAGCAAAACTATGTAGATTCGCCAGAGTGGCTATATATGTAGTGGTTTCGCCCCCTTAAAGGCTATTGCGAACGCTTAAAAAGTCACGTACGTTTAGCACGAGATATTTTTAATCGCAAAAATAGACAATATATGCAAATTTGAGACAAATGATCATTATTAAAAAATCGTTGCCTATAGTGACCCTGGACATCCTGGAACACACTGTATATTTGTGTGGACATCCTGGGACACACTGTATATTCTAGAAAATGAATTCATTATTAAAAAACAATTCTATAATTATTAAAATAGAGCTTTTTCGTATACATAATTCAAAGATATATTTATCTTTCTACTAGTTAAAATATAATTAATTTTTTCTAGCATACAAAAGAATTTAATCTGCATGGTGATAAAAATATTCAATAAAATACTGATAAAAGAGTACAGAATAATTGAACACTTACGTGTTCCATTATTAGAACCATAACTTTAATCTTTTTTATTTCATATCGCTTATTATAATATAAATGATTTTTTTTTAAATATCACTTTGATGGTGCATAAACAAAAAACTGGAGCTGTGCTCCATATTCATCCAACCCAAATTTGGATCATTTTTTCTTGTTTTTAGAAGAAGAAAATGCATGTTATGAATACAATGTAAAACATTATATTGAAGGGGCTTTTTTTAAGGGGGCTTCACTTCGCTGTCTCGAAGTTGTCTGCAACCAGCATTGCATCATAGAGAAAAGAGCGCGAATGATGGCGAGAGCTTAGAAGAGAGTGAGAAAAATATATAATAAAGACGCGTATTTATAATTAGTGTATTTCGGTTATGTGCTGATGGTTTTTGATGAAAATCATGTCAAAATATCCAGAAAAAAATTCTCTAGGGCAAGAAGCTCACTAAATTTAAATAATTTTTTAATTAATCATTGTTAATTACGTTAATTTATTTTTGATTCTCAAATATGTCTTTAATTATCCAGTATTTTAAAAAAAAAATCTTTGGGAAACATATTAATCATTTCAGAATATTTTGACATGATTTTCATCAAAAACCATCAACGCATCACCGAAATACAGTAATTATAAATACGCGTGTTTATTATATATTTTTCTCACTCTCCTAAGCTCTCGCCAATCATTCGCGCTCTTTTCTCTATGATGCAATGCTGGTTGCAGACAACTTCGAGACAGCCGGTGAAGGACCCTTAAGGGGGCTTCACCGGTATTTACTTTATTTTAAAGTACTGCTAAAGGTTTATCTTGTTTAGTATACATTTAAAAAAATATTTAACTTCTTTTCTTGAACTTTTGTTTAAAATGATTATCTGCTTGATATAAAGTGCTGCTTGGATAGCTACCTGAATGTGATTGGACTATATAAAAAGTGAGTACCTAACATGTTTTTTCTTAAAAAAAAGGTTCTATATTCTATAAAACGTCTACATATATCTTTTTTTCGTACACGGACAATTTTTCAAAAACTGATATGCAACCCTGTAATTATTGTAACGAATTCATTACTTTCAGTACGCTTGCCAAAATAATCATCCCGCAACAGTCCGATTACTTGTCCAAACTGGTGGTGCTAATATCCAAGCACGAAATACCGAGAGCGGTGCAGTTCCACTACATGAAGCTGCCACCTGTGGCCATAAAGAAGTTGTAAGAGAATTATTAAGTTTAAATGCGCCGGTATGTCCGCGAAATAACAAGAAGCACACACCATCACAGTTGGCGAGGGAGAATGGGTTTCTTGAATGTGCGGACATTCTTGACAAATACAAATGTCCGTCTCCGAAGACGAATCGAAATGACTGGTACCATGGGACATTGGGTCGACAAGAAGCTGAAGAGATTATCAAACAGCACAGCACTCAGTGTGGTACCTATTTAGTTCGTTTCAGCGAAAGGAATAAATTATATGTGTTAACGATGCAATATGAGAATTGTTTTTATAACTACATCATTAAAAGTGAGGTGCTTATTCTGGCTTTGCAATTGTCTGGCAAATTATGATTTATGCTATGCTTTTAGGACGGATTTTTATTTATTGACGACGGGCCATTGATGACGTCGTTGGAGCATTTTGTCGAATACTACAGCTTTATACCTGATGGATTGCCAACCACTCTACAAACACCTGTGCCTCCCAAACCAAAACCACCAGTACCAGAAGTAAGTAGATCTAACGTTACAAATTAGTGGTAATCACGTTCAGTAGGTGCTATAATTCGTTTAGATTACTATAATTTCATTGTGGTATTGCCACTGCGGTACCTTATCGGACGCTTTTTGGAGTAGGTGATTTTGTTTCGATGATTGCCATTGGAGACAAAAACAAAAGTTTTTCCATCATTCAAAATTTTTCAAAATTGACATCCCTTCGTCGACACACATTTTCTCTTTGATTTCCAGCTAAATGTTTCCGGACAAATCGAAACTTTTATGCCGTACTTGAAACCCGTACGTAGTTCTAATGTTTATCTTCATTTTTCTAAAACGTCTCTTTCTCAAACGTCTAGCTTCAGTTCGCCATGCATTTATTTGTAAGAATAATTCTTTGGATTTATGTCTGTATCTTTTTTTACCGCCTAGTTGAACGATTGAATAATTTAAAGAAACCCGTAAGCACCTCTCATACTTTAAAACACATCGGCCGTCGTTTGAACTGGACTGAGCTGTAGCACCAATTCAAATTCTCTTGATTAAATTCGCCCCTTCATGGTCTTTGAGAACTCGTATTATTGTGAGATTTTGTGTTACATATTTATTAATCATAATATTTCCGCAGTTTTCCACGATGCCAAGGCCAAAGAAAAGCGAATCCGGCATCAAACCAATCACTCAAGATAATCCAGACGATGCGAACAGCAGTGACAACAAATATCCTAGTCAGTTTCAAAATATTACCTTTACCGGTAATTTCAATAATTCGATAAACAACAATAATTGCGACAACGAAGAATATATTTCAACGAAACGATTGATACGTGGCCCACTGATTGGCGAAGGTGAATTCGCATCCGTCTACGAAGGTACTTACAATCAACCGAATGGCAAGACGATCAAAGTGGCAATTAAAATGTTGCATGACGATCAAATGCAGACGAACCGAGATGCATTTTTGACGGAAGCGCAAGTCATGATGAAGCTCAATCATCATTGCGTGGTTCGTCTGATTGGTTTGTGCAATGGACCGCAACTTCTAATGGTTCAGGAACTTAACACTTTAGGATCGATTTTACAATACATGGCGGCTCATCCACAACGAATTAATGCCGAAGTCGAGTTCAAAATTTGGGCCGCTCAAATTGCCTGTGGTAAGTGAACAAATTAATAATAGTAAGTGGGGGGAATTGGTGGAAGGAAGTTTGGAGTAGGGGAATGTTGTTGAACGTATGTCTGGTCTTATTTGCAGGAATGAAATACTTGGAGGAGCAACGATTTGTCCATCGCGACCTAGCGGCCAGGAACATTTTGCTAGCGAGTCCGAATCAAGCAAAAATTAGCGATTTCGGCTTGTCCAGAGCATTGGGCACCGACCACGAATATTACCGAGCATTAGCCGGGGGGAAGTGGCCTTTGAAATGGTACGCGCCCGAGTCGTACAATTATGGGCAATTTTCGCATAAAAGTGATGTGTGGAGTTTTGGTGTCACGATTTGGGAAATGTATGGATATGGGGCACCACCTTACGGCGATTTGAAAGGATCTGAGGCAATCAAATTGATTGATGCTGGGAAACGATTGACGAGACCGGCGTCTTGTCCAAAGGAGGTCTATGCGGTGATGTTGCGTTGTTGGGACAAAGACCCAGAAAAGCGGCCGAGTTTCAGCGAACTGGTCGAAATCTTTATATGTGATTCTGTTTACACGAATATCAGGGAAATGTTGCCCGAAAATGATCTTGCATAACTGTGCCATATTTGAAAACAATGCAAAATTGCAGTCGGATTCTTATTTTGTGGCATTGTATTGCATTTTTTTAACGAAATTATGTGGTAAATTATTTGTATTATATTTTTATGTATGTATTTTTGTCTTGTAGTAATTTTATACAACTTTTAAAATATATTTTTCGATAGTTTTGATAAACTATGATTTTACTACTACTACTATGTTATATTTGGATTGTGTTGTTCTATTATCAATTTTATCAACTGTTTTTAATTAAGTGCAATATCTTATCATTTTACGATTTTATCCATTCCATGTTCTTTTTGTACGGTACATTATACAAATGAAGAGTGAGAATTAAAGTATTTTAAAATATATGTGTCTATTATAGTAACAAACCCCTACCTCAACTATATAGTCTAGCTTTTGGGATGTCTTGCATATGACTACTGTAGCAAAACTAAATCAATTCAAGGCCAAGCGAAATTTTCACCAGTGGCGTATCGCAAAAAAATCTTAAATCTCAGATATTAAGGGTCCTCCAACGGCTGTCTCGAAGTTGTCTGCAACCAGCATTGCATCATAGAGAAAAGAGCGCAAATTATTGGCGAGAGCTTAGGAGAGAGTGAGAAAAATATATAATAAACACGCGTATTTATAATTATCGTATTTCGGTTATGCGTTGATGGTTTTTGATGAAAATCATGTCAAAATATTCTGAAAATATTAATCTGCTTCCCAAAGCTTTTTTTTTAAATAGTCGATAATTAAAAACATATTTGACAATCAAAAATAAATTAACATGATTAACAATGATTAATTAAAATTATTCAAATTTAGTAAGCTTCGTGCCCTAGAGAATTTTTTTCTGAATATTTTGACATAATTTTCATTAAAAACCATCAACGCATCACCGAAATACACTAATTAGAAATACGCGTGTTTGTTATATATTTTTCTCACTCTCTCCTAAGCTCTCGCCAATCATTCGCGCTCTTTTCTCTCTAATGCAATGCTGGTTGCAGACAGCCGGTGGAGGACCCTTAACTAAAACTGACGATTATTAACTAAAAGTGTTAATTGTCAACTAAAACGGACAAATGATCACTAAAATATTTAAAATAATTACGAAACCACTAGGTGCAGTGGAATTTTATTTGCAGCAATTTTTTGTATTTTATATAAATAATTTAAAAAAATAGGTAAGAAATAAAATAGTATCAGTTCATTATTTCAAATTATTATTTGATTTCACCGTGGTTTCAACGTGATTTGAAAATTAAGGTCAGAGATTAGATGTTAAATATGTACACTTCATATGGAAATCGTATCATGCATATCTAATTTATAAACTAAATGATATAGATATCCATTTGTTTTAAATTGTAAAAGTGATAAGCCGGAATAAGTAATTGGGACGTCATTTGGCAAATCACTATCTATGGAAATTTACCGGTGTGAATTTATCATTATTAACTATATTTAGCAATAAATTATTGAACATGCATAAGATAGGGATAAGAATAGGGAGCATGCATCTATAATGAAAATATATAGTTTATTTTATTGATGGGTGCTTTCACCCATTTTGAAAAATAGTGCAGTAGATTTTGTAATAATGATTTTAGAAATTTGCGATATTTTAAATTTTCAAAAAACGCGCTTTTTTCTAGCGCAGCATATCCACTGACGTCACTAGTCTTCATACAAGGTGCGTTTTTATCTCACCTTTCTTTTTATCTTGTTAGCTTAAAAAAAGAAGTAGGATAAAAATACTCATTGTTTGGAGGTTTACTGTGACGTCAGTAGATAAGCTGCGCTAAAAGTGTGTTTTTCTCAAAATTCAAAAGATCGCAAATTTTTAAAATTATTATTACAAACTGCAAACTAAAATTAAACATTTTTTTTCAACAAAACTTCAAAAATTTCATGTTTTTCGAAATTGTTTTTGGTTTTAAAAATCGCTTTTTTGTCATTACTCTCTAACCTTTAAGGCCAATTTTATCAAATTTGGTACATATACTTGCGAAATAGATACTCATCACTTAACGTAAATAACTTTTGTTAAAATTGTCCAGTGGCGTGCAGTTTTACATTATCCGGAAAAGTGAAACCACCCCCTGTATCTACGCTCCTGAACCATTTTGATAAAAGATACTTATGTAAGGAGCATTTATTTCGTAAGTACTTGTTCCAAATTTGGCCAAAATTGCTTTAATGGTTTCGGAGTTATGATAAAAAAAAAAAACGATTTTTTGAACAAAACTTTGAAAAGCTGTATCTCCCTTAGGAAACGTTTAAAACAAAATTAAATCATAAATGTTGACTTATTTATCGAAACGACATCGTATGGTAAATTATTGCTATTATATTCTGGACCACTCTGTATAGTTTTATTATGTTCGATATAAAACAATTTCCGTGGTGGAAATTCACATCCGGGGAAAATGCCATATTGAAACATGGCCACCAACCAATTATTTATAGATACTGATAAAGTTATAAATAGCTTTTAAAATTAATTGCTTTCAATTTTTCGATGCAAATATTATGCCCTTACATCGAAAACAATAATTAGATAGAAGCAATCAACATTGATAAGAATTGAACAAATATGTTGTGCAGAAATTAAAGTCCCTAAAAAAATAATAACCTTTAAAAAGTGCCCAATGACATATTACAACAGTCAGTGCATAACAAAAATATTTCAGATTTTTAGAAAAGCAAAGCAAAGTGAATGGCGGCTCTGCATTGATCACGGTCCGCATCATTGTTCATCGAAACGACGGCAAAGCAAATGAACACGACCGTTTAGCCGAAACGAAGTAAATTTTACGCAACAGAAAGTGTAAACTATCACATGATAACGATAAACTATACTGAGAAGGAAAAAATAAATCTGGGCCTTGTTTTTCTTTTGTCTGTCGATAAAGTCGGATAAGTGATTAACTATGACCCCTGAGATGATAAATGACCCCCTGGAGATGGTCGTCCATATAAAACGGTAAAGTTAACGCCAACACCACATTCAGTCGCTTTCAATCACTGCACTCTCACTGCGCTCAAACTCAGCCGTTCGTCGTCTCATTCTTAACTCAGTTTTTAGTGAAGTTCTGTTTGTTTTTGTGTGTTCTAACCAACATATCCATTAATCGCCTGCTCGCAATCCACATAGCGTACACTCGCAGCGTGTTATTACATTTTTCCTTTTCAATCTGGCAGCACAGGGAGGAATGCTTAGAGGCACTAAGGACTGTCTAGGACTACGAGTTCGTTTGAATTCTCTGCATCAAACTTGGAAGTGGTTGCATCAGACCATTCAATTGCACGAGTACTTGATCTCTTTGACTTCGTCGGCGAAAAACGTAAATTCGAACGTCTACAGAGCCTGCTAAATTAAATCATAGACTATAGTCCTATAAGCACAACAGCTGCAAAACTACAATGGCTTTAATGCAACGTGGCTGCTCAAAATTGAGCTCGTTCATTGCCCGCGTCAACGTCCGCTGCTGCTCGTCGACGACGACGCCGCGCGAAAAAGACATTAAAAAATCGGTGTTCATCTCGCAATCGAAGGACATTTACACCAATTTGGCGCTCGAAGACTGGCTCTATCGCAATTTCGACTTTACCAATCATCATGTGTTGATGTTGTGGCAAAACGATCCGTGCGTGGTGATCGGCAGACATCAGAACCCGTGGATCGAGTCCAATATGTCGCAATTGCACAGCATTACGGAGCAGGGTGTTAAGTTGGCGCGGCGGAACAGTGGCGGCGGCACGGTTTATCACGACAATGGCAATTTGAATCTTACGTTTTTCGCCCCCAGAGAGCAGTACAATCGCAAGTTCAACTTGGAGCTGGTTTCGCGCTCCTTGTTTAGGGAGTTCGGCATGAAAGTGAATATTTCGCCAAGGGAGGATCTGGTGGTGCGCGATGCAAAGGTATCCTTTTTTGTTTTATCTTTATACAATGTCAACTAAATTTACTGGAGTAAAAAAAAATTATTTAATTTAACTTAGATTATAAAATTGTATGTTTTTCTTAATTTCGATTAGCAGGTGTCTGGAACGGCAGCGAAATTAGGTCGTCCTAATTCGTATCATCACTGCACGTTACTGGTCAATGCTAACAAAGTTGATCTGAGCATGGCACTGCATAAACACGATGTAAGTATGATAGTGGACAAGTTTTTTGAAGATAACATATTTTTTTGCAACGATATTTAATTTATTAGTAAACATAAACAAATGGAATACAGTCGATTGTAAAAGTAAGACGTTGTGCACGTAGTCCAGATAACGCCAAATAAACAAATTGCGTAATAATTTTTGCACATCCCGATCACAGATTATAAAATGAACTAAAATCAAAATTAATTTTTTTAATTAAAAAATATTAATGACGTAAAATTTGTAAATTTAAAATTAAATATTTAATTTGATTTTTTAAATACATATTCAAAATTAATTATTTTTTTTGAACTTAATTTTAGTCTGAATTTATGAGCTTGAGAATAAGTTTTTTTTTTAAAACTCGAATCATGTTATTAAAAGTGATAAAATAATAATTATTTATAAATATTTATATTTTATTTGGAATAAAAATATTTTAAAAATTTTTAAAAATATTTTTATATTTTAATATTTAAATATTTTTAAATATTTAAATATTAAAATATAAAAATTAAATACTATTTAATATTTTTAAATATTTTTTTTATTTGCGATTATTTAATTTTTCATTAACTTATAAAATGTAATTTGTGATTTATGTCGAGTTTATAGAGACTCATTATCAAGTGTCAACCATAGAAGTTGGTTTTTATTTAATTTTATTGTCTAATTTAATTGATAAATATTATTGAAAAAAAATGACCCAAAATTTCAAATTAAATAACAAATTTTTAAGTTTGATAGTGAGTTTCTATACACTTGAAATATATTACTACTCATATAAAATATTTAATAAAATTATTATTTTATTTGTGGAGATAAATGTATTAAAACTAACTAAAATTCGTTATGTTGTAAAAATAAGTAAAAAAAAAACAGTTGCAAAAAATATTCGTATAATTACTAGAAAAGTATTCGTATAATTGCTCGTAAAATTAGTTAATGAATTAATAGTTAATGCTCGATAATCAGAAAGTAGTCTATTGCCGCTCGCATAAAGAAATTGATGAGGGGCATGTCCCTTCGTTTATGCTCGAGGTACGCAATAGCTGTTTGTGTGCCTAGAGCTGAAAGATGCCGCGCGCGCATGTCGAATTTGCTGGTCGAGGCGCAGCCGAAATCAGCATACATGCGCAGCACTCCTTCTGCTCGAGGTGCAAACACTATTTTTTCTACGACCAAAAATAAATTTTAAAATACTCCGCACTTCCATTTATTTAATGGAGACGTTTGCCCCCTACCAGAAAAGCTATTTTTCTTCCAAAATTACTTCCTCATTTTCTGTGTCATAAATTAAGCACTTAGTTTCGATTCATATATTCAATTAACGAAATTTTGACAAACGTCAATAAAAGTTCGATAAATTGATTTATAGTTCGATGTTCAAAAGTTCATTAAGATTCTAAAAATATAAACGATTTAAGCAATTTGTTGAAGGACACTATTGATAGTGCGCACACTAATAATAAAAGTTGATTGTAAAATACTGCACTCCAGTAGTTAGTTGAATTTCGACTACTGGTTAATCGAAACTCGATATGCAAATGCAGGTCAAAGCTTTTGGTCGAACTCCGATTGATAGATACCGATGTTGTTTCTGGCATGCACCAGACATTGAAAAATATGAAAGCACAGAAGAGTTAGAACTCCTAGTTAGCAGAAAATATTTAATATTGATTGACTACTTTCTACTCCAGGCACATAAATAACCACTTTAGTGTCAACTCAATCCTTTAAAAATATTTATTTTTCTACCCTAGGCGGATATCAAAACCAATGCAACGAAATCGGTCAAATCCAAGATAATGAACCTGTGCGAAGAACATCCCCAAATTACAGTATCCGGACTGATAAAAGCGGTTGGATGGGAATACATGAGAACGCCAGCCTTTACTCTAGTTGATGGTGGCAGACAACTGGCCAGCGCCCAGAACGGATTTCAAATGATCAATCCTTCGGAAGAATGGTTCCCTGGTAAGTCACACCGTTCTTAAATACTTAAAATGGAAATTATCTTGAATATCCCCATTAGGCATCAACGAAATTCGCGACCAATTCTCCAGCTGGGAATGGTGTTTCGGCAAAACGCCAAAGTTCAAGATCTCCCGCTCGTTCCCAATTCCGGACAGTTTGACCATCAATCATTTCGACGGAGCATCCGATGAGCTCAAAGTCACCATGGAAGTGGAGAGTGGCAAAATCAGCGACGTCACTTTGTACATACCACCCGGTTTGTCGGCGAGCGGCTTCACGGGAGAGGCACATGTCATAACAAATCTGAAAGGCCACAAGTTTACTGAAGACGCATTAAATAGTTTGGAATCGTTATTGGGAAGTCTAATGAACGATAAGGATAAATTTGTTACAGACTGTTTGAAACAAGTCATGACCTCTATGTGATACGAGCAGGACAAAAAGCATTAAAACATTTTTCTCGTGCACGATTATTTTATATTTCTCTTCTCTGTTTTAACATCACTATTTCAAATTACATTTAGTTATGTTTTAGTTTTAAGCCTCTACCGTAACGTTTCTCTAACGTTACGGTCAACAAGAATTAATCATATCATTTGTGTATTAATTATTTTTTAAGTTATTTAGTTATTTGGTTTATATATTATTTATATATATTTTTTTTGTTTTGTTTTGGAGTTGTTGTGCCTTATAGATTTAATTTTAGTTGTAGTGTCGTTTAAGTACTTGTACAATATATGATTAAATAAAATTTATTTGTAATTCAATTTGAGGGTTTTATTCAGTCACAAATATTTACGCGTTCAAATATCATGTTCTTTAACCTAAAGCCAAGGTTAATCGTTAAATATAAAGCCAGATTGATAATACAATTCTTTTTAGTCCAATTAATGATTTATTATCGGTTGTAGAGTTAGTTTTCTGCTGAATGATCCAACTTCATTTTATCGCTACTTTTTTAAAATTTCATATTCAAAAATGATTTAGATTTATAATTTTCAAAGAACTGCCGCAATAGTGTGCAACCAGTAATACATCTTCGTGTCTTACTGGTTCTATTAAAATAACATGTCTCAATGCGCAGTCGCGCACTTAAGATTGTTCCAGTTAGAATAACTTTTTGACCCTTCAATAAAAATTCAACCCTTTCAAAAATTCCAGATTTTTTAATAGCAAAATAAAATAAAATTGATTTACCTAAAAAAAATTTCGAACAAGTCTTAAGGGGGCGAAACCGCTACATATATAGCCGCTCTGGTCGCTAGCGAATCTACATAGTTTTGCTTATGTAAATTCACTGCAAATTTCGCGACATCTGATAAAGAATAGATGGACTAAGATTTCACGCCTAAATTTGCAAATTTATGCGTGAAACGTTGTTTAGCAGCTCAGGGAATTTAACGCGGAAAAGCAGTTTCAGACACTATTAATTATCCTAGAAAATATCTAATGGTAGATTTAGAGAGAGAACAGATGTAGCAATAAATGGACAGAAAGTTTTTTTTTTCCGCTAATTAGCAAGCGAGTGGTTAATATTTGATCCAGGTTTTTTTATTCATATTTTACTTAATTAATGGCTATTCGAACAAATCTTTTGTCAAAATATAAGTATTTTTTTTCTCTAATTTTCGGTAGCTTTGGAAATTTTCTAGGGGTTATAACAAAGCCGCAAACTGCTTTACCAGTTTTTCAGAATTTTCCACACCTCTTGATCTTTCCTAATGTTTTCGGCTAAAGCACGTGGCAAATAAGTCAGATCTTGGTCCATCTATTCTTTATCAGATGTCGCGAAATTTGCGGTGAATTTAGATAAGCAAAACTATGTATAGTCAAACCGTTTTCGTTCTGAGCTGTGTGTTCCCAGCTGATTGCGTCTGCACCAAATCAAAAAAATATGCGCCGTTCATATTACATATTATACGGCGCATTATATTGCGCAGTTATCAACTTATGTACCACCCTGTATAACCTATTTGGAAATGAAATGACTGATGGTGGCGCTACGATCGTCATCCAATTCCAAAAAACCACTTGATCCATAATTAGTTAGATCAAACTAAACAAATCATAGTTTTACGTTTTTATTTAATTTACACCTATATTCAAAAGTACTATTTAAATTAACATATTTCACGGTGCGATACTTATTAATAGACGGACTGTAAAGCAAGTTCTGGTTTGTCCAAACCGAGTTCCTCCGGTGTGCTGATACCAAGCTCAGTCAACGTTGGTCGCACCTCTTGAACGAGGTATGGGTAGATTTCGCCCGCTTTGCTTCCGCATTTGTCTTTAACGGCCTCGAGAATTCTCACGGCCAGCGCCAAATCGTTAACGCGACGGCAAGCCTTCAACGCGGCGATCAAGATCTTGGGTTCGGGCACCAAATCGTGGCCCCAAAGGTCGTTGATGCCCTGACGGATTTCCCAGCCATCGATGTCTTTGCGGTTGAAGAAGTTCTCATACCTAAAACGCGTAAACAGAGGGCACATTATGTAAATATATATATCGCTATGAGAAATTACGTAATTTTTACCTGGTATCGAATTGATCGTCGGTTTCGGTGCTGTGTTTCGACATGAATCGTGTAGAAGCAGCGAGACATGGTTTGTTAATCTGTAGGGCTGCTTTGGCCAAGGAATGTACACGAATCGCTGACCTGAACATGATTTATTTGATTTGCTAAACTTCACACAACAAATGGCAGAAAAGTAACCAAAAATATCTCGTCGTTCTACTTAGATTATGAAGTCACTAGACAGGTGTACCACTACACTGTTTTGGTTGCGGTGCGTTGGCGACCAATGTATTTTGGGTTGCATAACGCAGATTGACCAAAAGTGACCAGATTCGTTGCCATGGTGTTTCATAGGGTTTGTTCAGTGCCGTAACATTAATTTAGTAATTAAAAATTAATATAAGTTATTTATTGAAGTAAATACACAAAATATAATAATAACAATTTATTGAAAAAATTAAAATAAAGCTAATTAAAAAAATAAATTAAGATACGGTTAAATAAAAAAATCGGTTTTAGCATCAGAGATTTACAAAAGCTGTTTTATTTTTACAAAATAGCGCTTTCTCAATTTTCACTAAATTACTTCTAAATTGAATTATATTGAAGCCCAATAGGAAAGATGCATAAGATCTGAAAAAAGTGCAGTCGATTTTGTAATAATTATTTTAGAAATTTGCGATATTTTAAATTTTCATAAAATGCGCTTCTTTTTAGCGCAGCATATCCATTGACGTCACTAGCTTTCAAATAAGAAGCGTTTTTATTTCGTATCTCTTTTTATCTTGTTAGTTAAAAAAAGAAGTGGGGTAAAAACACTCCTTGTTTGGAGGCTATATGTGACGTCACTAGACATGCTGCGCTAGAACCGCTTTTTCTGAACATGAAAAATATCGCAAATTTCTAAAATCATTATTACAAAATATACTGCATTTTTTTCAAAATTTTTTGGCACATCTATTAAATAAATTATATAATTTCAATATAAATTTAAAAAAAAATTGATACATTTTCCATTATTTGCGCAGTAAATCGAGTCGAGTAACCGAAGCAAATAACTAAAAATTTAGTGAAATACAGACATTTACTGATACTGATACTGATACTGATTTTTAAGGTAATCATACGTTCCACCGAAAAAATTAGTTGCGTGTTGTCAGCACCACCACCGAAACTGGTTAATTTAATTAATTACACTTATTCGTTATACAAAAACCACTTATTATAATGTTTTAAATATGTATATTGAAAGATTGAATAATTATTAATGAATGCAATTCCAGTACCAATTTTAAAAAAGTAAATTTTCCGGTTTATGAACTATATGCAATATTAATAATTATTTGGAAAAATCGACACATTTGTATTTTGTAATTTCGATTATATTTTTTAGTCTTTAGATTACGTTATGAAGAGGGTTTTGATTTTATTTATGATTTCACAAAAAATTGGTAGCAACAAAAATAATTTATTAGTTCATATAAATTAGAATAGTAATAATAAAATTTCCATATGAAAGCAACCTTTAAAATCTCTTTCGAAATAAATGGAACAAATAATATTGGGCGTGTTCTTCACCAATTTTATGGTTCAATTTATTTTTATAAGAATAAGAAAGGACGCCATTAATAATCATGGCGTCAGCTTAAGGTCTATATGTCAACATACCTTCAGCATGAGACAATTTTAAAAAATGCAACATAACCGTAGATTTACGCCGTTATATCCAGTGTCGTATCTAGGGGTAGGCGGAATTGGTAATCGCCCAAAAGCGCGATTTTTTGGCCCGGGGCGCCAAAATATTCCTCCGGCCCCAGACACAATTTAAAACAAAAATTAAGGACCGTTAAAATAAGAGCTTGCTTATAGTAGAAAACTTTACAGTTACGGCACTGGTTATATCTTAGATTCAAAAAATTTCAAAAATGATTGTTAGTTCTATAGGTTTTGTGTGTTTTTCTACTTCCATTAAATAATACCTTCTTTATTATAAGCGTTTTCCGATATATAGTACTGCTATTCATTACTCACGGGTGTTGAGTAATATTTCATTACTCAACTATTTCCAACCAATCACAGAATTTAAGGCATTTATCGTTAGCCATCATTTTTATAAGTCAACATTTCCTCCACGAAAATATATATTATTATAATTTTTGTCCAAATTTCTCACAGCCAAACGAAATTTTCCCCATTAAATACTCGTAGAGAAATTATTGTATTCTACTCGCGTGCAGTGGCTATTACTTTACGACACTCGTCTGCGGCTTGTGTCGCTAACTCTATCCTCATGAGTAATAGCCATAATTACCCGCTCGTTGAATAATACACTATTATTATCAAAAGTTATCCTTTTTTTATACAAATTACTATTTTAAATATTAATCTTAATATTATTTTTTATGATTTTGTTACTAATATTATTGCTGCCATTATTTTTCTGTTGTTGCAATTATTGCTATTATATTTCTTTCTTAATTATTCAAAGAACGATCCATTTTAGAGAGTATAAACTTTAATAAGTGCATTAAGAACATTGCATTAAATAAATATGAGTTTTTGTCTGACTATGCCAATGTGCTAATGCGAATTGCAACATTTTAAATTGGTCTGAATTATAAAAATTGATTTTTATTTCATAAGATAAATTAGATTATATTTTTTATAGAAAATGTATTCTATTAAAAACAGAAAAAATTGTAATATTTTATGATTTGTTTGCCTGACAAAGTGAGAAAGAAAAGAACGTAACATTTTGGAAAAAATTAAATGATCAAAATTTTCATAAAAACCCAAACATTTCGGAAAAATATCAGTTGTACAAAACTTACACAAATTGACAATATTTTAAAAAAAAAAATTAAATTTAGTTACCCAGTAAAAAGTATATAAATCGAACGCCTACTACTTGGCAAAAACCCAACGCCTAGGGGCTCGCTAGTTACATAATAAAATACCAGCCAATATTATTAGTAAAAATACGGTAAAAATACTAATAATATAAACTTGTATCGAAATTTTGAAATTATACAATTTTAAATATTAAGAAATTTACAAAATTAATTCAATGTTAATTAGTTCACTCAATTTGCCAATTTTTTAAAAAAAATGATATCGTTAATTATAATAAAAAATAATTTTTACCAATTTTCATTAAAACTGAAGACATACTAGCGGCAAATAAAACAATGCAATTAGAAATAATCAATTAAATCTCTTCTACTATATAGAAGATCAAATCAAATCAAAATTAAAAATTCCAAGCATTTAAAATATTTATGTTAATTGGTATTTACAAAACAGTTTAAACTTGATTTTTTTTGTTTTTAATTAATGTAGAGGTACTCTGTTAGAAAATTAATTAATTAATTAATTTCTACAGGAGGCTATTTTACCAAATACTGCCGAAATATGGACCAAAATATTTAGTAAGACGTTAATAATTTAGATTAATTAAATATATTCGTAATTTTTAAATATAATAAATGTTACAGTAAACAATAAAAATGCGATCATAAAATTGGCATTTCCAAAACAGTGCAAAGTGGACCGAAAGTTTGTAAATTTTAAACACTTACGTTTTCGGATTCCACATATTGCTGAATCACGAATCAAAATTTCTATCGTAATGTATCAAATGCTGATGTTCTCATAATATTTTAAAAATCATGAAATAATTAAGAAAAAAATTTCAAATTCTTTGAATTTTTGGACAATTTTTTTTTTAATTTTGAATATCAATTAAATGTAATTTTTTTCGACAAGAAAATTCGATTTGAAAATGTCTTAAAATCAATAGGAATCTTGTGGAAAAAATCTGCATTTAACCAATATTGAAATAATTTTTTTTTTCAAAAATTTAAATTTTTTTTTAAAATAGGTAAGTATTTGGACTATTTTTTATTCTAAATATTTTAAAAAAAATATCCACGCATCTTTAACGAAGATCAAATAGTGTAAGTTTTATGTTTGGTTATTCAAAAATATGTATCATGTACAAATATCACATAGTTACCGCCCAAATGATTGCAAATAATGAAAATGATAAATCTGGCCGGTATTGCGAGATACGAAAAAATGAGCAATTTTGTTTGAAAGTAGAAATATTAGTGAAATGATTTAGAAAAAGCATTAAAAACGATGAAAGGTAGTCGATCACATTTAAGACAATTGGGGGAGAACAAGATTTATTAATTGCTATAAATTCGGAGGTTAATCTCAAATATTAACCAGTTATATATAACAAATATTTGAAACACGCTTTTTTCGGACAAGCTCTACATATAAAACAATATAAGCGACCAAGTAGACTAAAGAATCAAGTGATATTTAGGCATCGGGGCCCTGAACCGAAATTCATTTATCGTATTAAATTTATTGTGCTGGTCCAGTGAAGTCCACCAAGCGTTCAACAACATTTATTTCAATATTTCATAGAGATTTCAGTAAATATGAAAGCTCTGAGTGCCGTAAGTTTATATTTATTATTATTATTGAACGATTTATAAAATTAATCAAAAGTCAAAATTGTCGTTAATTTTGAAAATTTATTTTTGATGCACAATGCGAAATTTGAGTACTTAACTAGTGTAAGTTACTTAAAATTTATTCAAAATGCAATAATTATGTTTAATAATGCAATTTGTAATAAATGTAAATTAATTTTTTTTTAGAATATTTTTTTTTTAAATATTTTTAAAAATTTAAAAAAATGTAAAACAAAATTTTTAGATGTTAAATATGTGTTAAAGATTGATATTTATTTCTAGATAATTTAAAAACGATTATTATAGTTCTTAATTTTTTATAAAAAGCATTCTATTTTGGCTAAAAAAAGTACATTTAAGAAAAGCTGGAAAAAATTTTCTTGGTAGTATTTTTCTTAAATATAGTTATGTAATTAAAAATATTGAATTGCATGAATAACTAAAATGTGTGAACGCCGAAAAAATGCTATAAAATTAATTTTCAAATCTTAATAAAATTAATAAACAAAAAAATCTAACAAATTTAATTTTCAAAAATTAATCTTAGAAAAAATGTAACAAAAAACTGTGGCCTTTGAAGGTCATTTATCAATTTTTTTTCATAATTAGCCATATCAATTATGTTAATTATGTAAATTTATTGACGCAAAAAAAACAAATCTAAATTTAAGGACAAAAAGTATTATATAGATTAAATGCATGAAATATAGGGTGTGTGCTCTAGTTTATTTATATTGATTGTTTTAATTGGGCGGTACCACAAAATTGTGGCTTGACATTTTACAAAAAGTCAAGGTTTAAACAAGTAGTCTTGCAATTGAAATTAGACTACCTACTACTATAGAAGAGTAGATCGGCAGCTTCTGATGCTGTTGTTAAACTTGATTCTTGGATAGACTCGTAACCTACGGTACCTAATTGAGAAACAATAACTGGATTCTCTTGTGGTATTTAAATTTACCGGATTCACTTTCGCAACGATTTACTCGGACTTTTGACGCCTTCGCCTCAAGCGTCCTCTTCTTTACCTGCATGCATTATGCAATTCAATATTTGCTAATTATTGCCTAATTCATATTTTATTGGCTTTTCAGATAATCGTTTGTATGTTGTTGAGACTGAACAGCGCTCAGTTTGTTCAATGGTACCATTCCTCAGCAGTACCTGGTGCCCAATTTTACAATAATGTGCCCCAAGTACTTCCAGCTTCTCCTAGTCAGTATTACAATGCGATTCCCCAACAATCATTCTTTTATCAAACCCGCCAACAACAATTCCGACCGCAATTTTATCAAACCAATCAAGTATTACAGCATCAGTATGTTCAGCACCAGCCAATAATTACTGCTCCAACCGCTCAATTGTATTCTCAAGTAAGCCAAGTTAACCGTCCCCAATATACTGCTACAACGCAAGCACCCGCACCTGATAATTATCGTGGATTTGGTTACCATACCGCGTACAATGATGGAGCTTCAGCTACTGTAGTCTTTTTCAGAGGAGCTCCAAATGTACAAAAGTCCAACGCGAAACTCGAACGAATTACGGTGGCTTCGGACGATTTAGATCCACAAACATCTCAGAATATTCAAAAGAGAATTGAACAACTTTTTGAAGGTAAGATTTAGTAAAGGTTTTTCATTTGGCTTTTCATTTTTTCGTTTTTTAGTCTTTTACTCGAAAATTATCTAACATTAATCATGATTCTGTTACAGCACAAAATAATAAAACCGCTACCAAATCCACATCACCTGATATTCCAGCAAACTTCAACCCTATAGTACGCGCTTTATTCGAACAACCTCAAATGCTAAACTCTGGTGTTGTTCATTTCTATTCTGGATCAACTCTGCCAGCTGGTACCACCCTGTTACCCCGAGGCCGTGCACTAAGTATCACAGAAAATGAAAAGAAGGAGAACAATCAAGAACAAGAACCAGCGGAATCTATTGTTACTGTATCGAAAATAAATAACATTATTGAGGATAGATACATGAAGGCAGTTGGTCAAGCAACAGTTGAGCCGAAAGCTAATATTTCGACTACACCTACAACGATCGTGGAAAGTACCAGCAGCGTAACGAGTGTCACTGAAGAAAGTACTGAAAGTTTAGCAACTACTACACCAATGGACAATACCACTACACCTGTTTCAACAATAAATGAAACAACAAATGAAATGACTACCATTGCCGATGACGCTATAATTGTCGACTCCCCAGAAAGTACTACAACAATAACTGAAACTGAACCTTCTACTCAATAATAGAAATGTATTATAATAGTTGTAATTTTATAAGTAATTGTTCCAAATTGTATTAATAATTTTAATTTTTAGTTACCTCTTAGAGTAATTTTTTATAAATTAGTATCCATTAAATGTGTGTCTCAAATCATCAATAAACATGCTAACAAATTATACTATGAATGAAAACTATAACTTTTACAATATGATTTCATATAATTTAAATAAATTTCAGTACCAAAAACAACATATACTTACTTTGAAACACAGGGCGTTATTTTGTAGCAATAGTTCAACCCAGTATTTACTAACCGATTTTGATAACCATTTTTGAGATTCAAGGAAATCAGTGGACAAAATATACGTACTCCTAAATGAATTTGTGGCAGGTGTGCTTCCAAGCAGTCGTACCCTCGCTACTTTTTCTCCCAGGGAAGAAAAGACTCTCTTCTGGGAAGAGAAGTCAAAAATCGTATTCACTAATATCCGTCGGTCGGATATATTTCGGAATCTACTGACCCGATTAAAACACGCTTTGCGTCCTTTTTTTCCACACCTACTCATGGATGGAAAAAAAAATTATAACATTTTCAAGGATTTGGCATTATAAACAAAAAAACATGCCAAAAATTACCAAATCGGTGCAATCACTTACCCTTTTTAGATCACCAACCGGTATTGACCAAATATTGAACATTGCACTTACTTAAACTTACTTTAATGAATGTGGAATTGTTAAATGTGTTGTATTTTACTAATAATAAAACTAAGTTTTGAAATATTAATTTATTCAGAAAAGTTTTTCCAGAATCATTAGGTTAGTTTTTGAATTTGTTGTTCACTCTTCTGGTGAACGTTCACGTTGAATTTTCTTGTAGTTGTCCTTTTCAGGCTTCTTTCGGAACTTGCTTTCGATCGAAATGATTTTTTGGATTCGGCATTAGATCTTGAGGTACATTCTGGGAATCATAGTTGTTCTTGGTTTTGTTAGGATGAGCACCCACAACTTCAATATTTGTTGTGATAATGGCTGGCAGTTCAGGTTTCTTCTTATGTGGTTCATCTAAATAAAATATTGACAAAATAGTGATTTTTTGATGACAAGAAAAAAAATAATTGCGGGTACATTCAGATACAGCAATAAGAAACTATATTTATACTTTTGCCAAATACCTTATGTGTTTTGCTACTTTATGTTTAGCAGACATAAAACTAAAACACATCTTAAGAAATGCTCAGCGAGTTTAAGTGCCAAATGGTTTTTTTAAGTACTATAATACACTTATATATGGCTGGTTTTCTAAGAATACACTTAGATTGTTTGTGCAGTGCTTTATAGAAAATAATTTGGGCAAATTAAGTATAGCATAAGCTCCCTGAGCAGTTAAGCTATGTTTCACGCCATTGTGTGGTCGCAGAAATAACGCGGAAAATACAACTATCAACTTTTGAAAAGATTTACTTAAGGGGGCGAAACCGCTACATATATAGCCACTTTGGTTGCTAGCGAATCTACATAGTTTTGCTTATATAAATTCACTGTAAATTTTGTGACATCTGATAAAGAGTAGATAGACCAAGATCTGACTTATTTGCCACGTGCTTTAGCCGAAAACATTAGGGAAGATTGAAAGGTGTGGAAAATTCTCAAAAACAAGTAAAGCAGTTTGCGGCTTTGTTATAACCCCTAGAAAATTTCCAAAGCTACCGAAAATTAGAGAAAAAAAATACTTATATTTTGACGAAAGATTTGTTCGAATAGCCATTAATTAAGCAAAATATGAATAAAAAACCTTGATTAAATATTAACCACTCGCTTGCTAATTAACGGAAAAAAATAAAAAAAATACTTTCCGTCCATTTATTGCTACATCTGTTCTCTCTCTAAATCTACCATTAGATATTTTCTAGGATAATTCATAGTGTCTGAAACTGTTTTTCGGCGTTAAACTCCCTGAGGTGCTACGCAACGTTTCACGCATAAATTTGCAAATTTATGCGTGAAATCTTGGTCCATCTATTTTATATCAGATGTCGTGAAATTTGCAGTGAATTTAGATAAGCAAAACTTTGTGATTTGATAGCGACCAGAGCGGCTATACATGTAGCGGTTTCGCCCCCTTAAGACAATAAATAACATAGAAATTGAAGTGAAGTGGTAAAAGAAACGAGGTGTATATGTAAAAATTGATGACAAATAGATCAATGAGTAAAAACATTTGAATGCTAAATATTTCCATGATTTTTTTCCTAATAACCACTCCATTTTGACTAACTGAATGCCAATTATTAATCGTTTATTTAATAATATGTTGTATTACAAATATACGTTTGTTATCATTATTATCATTTAGGTCATCATTGTCATTGAAGACAGTTGTTCCTATTAGATATAAAAAAATAACAATATTTCCTCACATTTAGTTCGTAACAAAACTTTAGCCAATTTGTAAGTGCTATATTAAATAAAAATTGTATATTATGTTGTACTAGAAACATACAATTACTGTTAGGATTTGGAATTTTTAGAAATATCTAACAATCAAACTTTTTTACTATTTGCAATCAATTTTCACATTTTATCTCCTACTTCAATTTGCATGTATTATCTTTATAATGCCATCAAATTAAAAACCTAAAATGTTGCAAATAGTAAATCTATAGGAACTCACCAAATTTCGAGTATCGAGATTTTTCTCTGTCAGTTGTTGAAGTTACATAATTAAAAACCTTTGTGATTATGGGATTATCGTCTTCCATGATGCTTTCTTCTATGTTTGTAGAATGTTGCAACTTAAATCCTAGTGCATGTCGCTTCTCCGGTTTTTTTTGATACTCTAAATTATATTCACTATCAGTCATCCATAAATGAAGAGATTCATCTTCATTCATTTCGATTATTTCAGATCCTAAAGTGCTGGTAAAGTTTCTAAAATCTTTTTTCAATTCAGTATATTTTGACTTCGGAGTACTATTTGTATGATGTTCATTTTCAGGCTTTTTTAGGGACTTGAAATTGTATTCACTATCAGTCATCCATAAAGGAACACTTTCATCTTCATTCATTTCGATTATTTCAGATCCTAAAGTGCTGGTAAAGTTTTTAAAATCTTTCTTCAATTCAGTATATTTTGATTTTGGAGTACTATTTGTATGATGTTCATTTTCAGGCTTTTTTAGGGACTTGAAATTGTATTCACTATCAGTCATCCATAAAGGAACACTTTCATCTTCATTCATTTCGATTATTTCAGATCCTAAAGTGCTGGTAAAGTTTTTAAAATCTTTCTTCAATTCAGTATATTTTGATTTTGGAGTACTATTTGTATGATGTTCATTTTCAGGCTTTTTTAGGGACTTGAAATTGTATTCACTATCAGTCATCCATAAAGGAACACTTTCATCTTCATTCATTTCGATTATTTCAGATCCTAAAGTGCTGGTAAAGTTTTTAAAATCTTTCTTCAATTCAGTATATTTTGATTTTGGAGTACTATTTGTATGATGTTCATTTTCAGGCTTTTTTAGGGACTTTAAAATGCATTCACTATTAGTGATCCAACCACCAACATTTTCATCTTCATTCATTTCGATTATTTCAGATCCTAAAGTGCTGGTAAAGTCTTTAAAATCTTTCTTCAATTCAGTATATTTTGATTTTGGAGTACTATTTGTATGATGTTCATTTTCAGGCTTTTTTAGGGACTTTAAAATGCATTCACTATTAGTGATCCAACCACCAACATTTTCATCTTTATTCATTTCGATTATTTCAGATCCTAAAGTGCTGGTAAAGTTTTTAAAATCTTTCTTCAATTCAGTATGTTTTGATTTTGGAGTACTATTTGTATGATGTTCATTTTCAGGCATTTTTAGGGACTTTAAAATGCATTTACTATTAGTGATCCAACCACCAACATTTTCATCTTCATTCATTTCGATTATTTCAGATCCTAAAGTGCTGGTAAAGTTTTTAAAATCTTTCTTCAATTCAGTATATTTTGATTTCGGAGTACTATTGGTATGATGTTCATTTTCAGGCTTTTTTAGGGACTTTAAAATGCATTCACTATTAGTGATCCAACCACCAACATTTTCATCTTCATTCATTTCGATTATTTCAGATCCTAAAGTGCTGGTAAAGTTTTTAAAATCTTTCTTCAATTCAGTATATTTTGATTTTGGAGTACTATTTGTATGATGTTCATTTTCAGGCTTTTTTAGGGACTTTAAAATGCATTCACTATTTGTGATCCAACCACCAACATTTTCATCTTCATTCATTTCGATTATTTCAGATCCTAAAGTGCTGGTAAAGTCTTTAAAATCTTTCTTCAATTCAGTATATTTTGATTTTGGAGTACTATTTGTATAATGTTCATTTTCATGCTTTTCTAGGGACTTTAAAATGTATTCACTGATCGAACGACCAACATTTTCATCTTCATTTATTCCGATTATTTCAGATCCTAAAGTGCTGGTAATGTTTTTAAAATCTTTCTTCACTTCAATATATTTTAATTTTGTACTATTTACATGATGCTCATTTTCAGGCTTTATTAAAAACTCCAAATTATATTCACTATCACTGGCCCAGGAGGGAACAAGTATATCTTGATTATTTTGATTTTTTGTAGGGGCTGTACTGTTTCTAAAACGTTCAAATATTGTCTTCAGCTCAGTACCACTTGAATGCAGACATTTTGATTCTTCACAGTCTGTGGTTGTGGGATCTTCCTTCATATTACTTTGTTCTGTGTTTGTGGTATGTTGCAAATTAAATCTTGGTGCATGTTGCGTTTCTGGCTTTATTAGACACTTTAAATTGTTTTCACTATCACTGATGCAAGAAAGGACATCTTCACCTTGATTATTGTTGATTTTTTCTAATTCCAAACCATTTGCAATGTTTTTAAAATCATTCTTCGATTCATTATGTTTGGATTCAGGAGGATTTGCTTGTTGGTTTTCAGGTTTCATTGAAAGCTTACTTTTGTAGTCATTATTGCTTTCGGGAATTAAATCATTATCTATTGTTTTGACTCTTTTTGGATCCAAGTTTTTTGTAGATTGTTCCAAAAGCATTGGAAAATCAGTATCATTTGAGTTTGACTCTTCATAAGAGTCTTTTGAATCCATAGACTGTATTGGAGTTGTGTAAGTAAAATTACCAGTAATTTTTGGCTCGACATTCAAATGTTTATTCGTTTGGATTGGACTTGATTCCGTTTTGACATTCATTTGCTGATCACTTTTTTCAATAACACTTTTCAAAGGCTCAGGAGTTGCACCAATTCTTGTTGGTCTTAAGGCCTCAGCATCAGTGACGCCGAGAACGACATCAACATTTGGTTTGGTTTCGGGTTTTTCTTCATTTTCAAGTTCAATAATTGGTTTTGATAAGTTGCTTTCAGTTATTACCTTTTCAAAACAAAACTCTTCCAATTCATTTGCATATATAGGTGCTTGAAAAGTGATGGATTCACCATCTTCGTCCTTGAGTTCTTGATTTTCCAATATTTCATTAAAAAGGTGATGACTTGCATTTATGTAATTCACCGCGTGGAAGTAATTTTCACGAGTTTTCGGCGTTAATTCATTTAGTTTGAGAAATTGATGTTCAGCAGGGTCTTCAAGACATGTGCTGCGTGTTTGGTCGCATTTTTCGCTATTCTGCGACTCCATTGAAAAAAAATGTGTAAATGTAACATGTACAAGTACAAAACGTACTGTGACAAATGACAGTACACAAATTTATTCTTTTGTTTTAGAAAAACGACGAGGCAACTAACAATTGCCCACAGTTTCTTCTATTTCCTAGTAGATGGGGCTTAGGAATAAGACTAGAAATAAAGAAACTTGAACACAAGTGTACACGTTTTTATCCACAGAGGGCGTTGACCACGTTACCTTCTAAGAAGTGCCCAATTAAGAGGAGCATTTCACAAAGTGTATGACCCACATTACCATTTTATTTTGTAGTATTTAGCGACAATTGGTAAAAAGTTATTAATCTAATATTATTTTTCAAAAAACAATGGACAAGACAGGAACGAGATATATTTTGTTTTTGAAATTGGATAGTAGTTACTTAGTTATTGATTTCTGAACTTTATATTTTATTTATCACAAATCATGTTTCTAAAATGCTCAAGAACTTAAACAAGCATGTTAGAATATACCACTAAATTTTGAAACCATACTTTGCACTAATTGAAACAAAAATTACAAAACAAGTTTGCAATTATACGTATAGATTGGTAACAACAATAGATGACGCTAACAAATATTTCAATTTTATTATTTTAAATTTATGTATTTGCGGGAGCACCTATTTACATCTCCCACTTAGCCTCAAATTATCACCTAGCCTTTCTAAACACGTATTTTTCAGAATCTTGTATTGTTTAAGTTGGCGGTTAAAGTTCTTTGCATATGAAATATTTGCTTTTGACCAACAGATAACGCTCTTCTAAAATTATACTTGTAATGTGGGTCATCTACTCTATGAAACGCCCGGCTTAATATTTCTACTGTAGTTCAAAAATAGCCAATCACGTTACTTTTTTATGCGCCATCTAGCGCTTTTCTATATAGTCTCATCCCAAAAGTATCCTTAATTCCTTATAGGTATCCTTTATCTATGCATTATAGTTTCTTGAAGTAAACAACCAAATTGTCGTACGTCAAAAAAGTAGTTTTATTATTATTTGTTTCAATTTTCTTCAAATACAGCTTACAATGAACCGTACATTGTGGTGCGGCAACTTATCAGAACGTGTGACCCAAGAACTGCTGCATGAATTGTTCCTTCAAGCTGCCCCACTAGAACGAGTCATTTTACCGTCCGACAAACAGAATGGTCGTCAAATGAACTTTGCATTTATTGTTTTAAAACATGAAATTTCTGTGGACTACACCATTCAGCTTCTGAACGGGACGCGATTGTTCGATAAGCCGATTATGGTTAAACTGAGAAATAGTGACAAGAAGCAATCGCAAGCTGTGAATCCACCAAATATGTTTAACGGTTGCTCGCCGCAAATGTTGCAAATGGTTGGCGCCAATAATCCGTACAGTGAGTGGGCAGACAGTTCCGAAAAGCACGATGACTATCAATATCGTGGCGGCGGAGGGCGCGGCGAGAGCCGCGTCGGTAGCGGTCGTCGATATGACCATCACGGACATAATTACCATCAACCACACAACCAAAATCGCAGGAACCATTCGTTCAATCCCACACATCGCAGTGATCGCAAGCCGTACAATGATAAGCGGCATCACGACCGCAAGCGAAGTCGCCAATAGTTTATTTTTTTTGTAATTATAGATAGTACTTAATTTTTGTACAAATAAATAAAAATCGTATACAAACCATTCAGTATTAGTAAATTAAATAACACTTTTCATTAGCTAAGTTTTTTTTGCTGTACAAGAGCGCCACCTAACGGGGTGAATTCTAACCGGCCAGTGGCCTTTGTACCTTTCAACATACACTATTTTTGACTAGTTGGATTTACGCTAAAAGTTATCTGCAACCAGCATTACATCATACAGAATTACATCCAGCATTACATCAAATTTAGTGAGCTTCGTGCCCTAGAGAATTTTTTTCTGATTATTTTGATATGATTTTCATCAAAATCCATCAACGCATAACCGAAATACACTAATTATAAATACGCGTGTTTATTATATATTTTTCTCACTCTCTCCTAAGCTCTCGCCAATTATTCGCGCTCTTTTCTCTATGATGCAATGCTGAGTGCAGACAACTTCGAGACAGCCGTTGGAGGACCCCCTTAGTCGAGACTTTGCAACCAGTAATGCACCACAAAGTTTAATATGAAATAAATAATAAATTTATGTTAGCGTTTGTCGATCTTTTGTTATCAAAACGTGTTGAAAAAAATAAAGTTATACTTAGTGCGCACTAGTGCAACCTATTGAAAATCTCCCTTATAGTTTAGAGCGTGCAGGAGTGCGGAATTTTCATTTCGCTAGAAATTCATCAGTGTTGCTTCTATTGCACTTTGATTTTTTAGCCCATTTTGATTTTACGTTTTCAGAAAACGCACTTCTGGCGCAGCACTGACCTCACAATAGCCTCTAAACAAGGTATTTTTATCCCACTTCTCTTTGTAACTAACAAGATAAAAAGAGAGGTGAGATAAAAACGAACCTTGTATGGATGCTAGTGACGTCAGTGGATATGCAGTGAAAGATTGGTGAATTTGAGAGAACAATAATGCAGTTTTGGAGCATAAGTTTAGCGAGAGCATAATAATGCAGTTTTGGAGCATAATGGTAAAGGTTTTATTTCAGAGGAAGTTCCTGACATTGTGAAAAAAAATAAGTTTTTGAATCTGCAACTCAAAGCGACGAAACTCTAACAACGGATGATGAAATGGAGCGTCCCAATTTGCGACACTAGTTAGAAAATGTTGATTGATGATAAGAAGGAGTATAATTATGGATTATAAGTTTGCGGAATTAAACTCGCGATATGAGGCGAAATTGAAAAGTTTTCATACAAATTGAGACAGTTTCATAATAATAAAATATTTATGTATGCAACCAGCAAACCAATATAAGCCTTACTCGGTTATTTTTTCAGTCCTTTAGTTGGCAATACTAATTCGAATTCTCGCTTCGTGCACTCTCCCTCTCCACTCTCGTTTCAAGAGCTGACCGCTAACCAACTTGTTAACAAAATGTCTCGCCCGCGTGAAAAAGAAGTTATGATCGTTGCGCAGTGCTACAAATGCAAAACTTATCAAGTAACTATATATAATTAACTGCAATCAGTGATTATTAATAATATAATTATGATGTAGGTGAAAATTGAGAATAATAATGCGAATCGGATATGGGCGTGCAAACTGTGCTCAATTCTACAGCAAACAAGTACGATATTTGACAGAGGCAGTGGAGCTCAATGCCGCGAATCCGTGCAGAAACTCAATTTCGGCCGTCGTCACCACTGCGGTAATAAACCATTTTCTGCAGAAAAGTATTTGAGGTCTGGAAAACGGGTGGAATTTATTACAGCCGCTGAGTTGTTAAAACAACGTGAACAGTCCATTGTTACAAATGTCGACGAAAACTCGGCTACAAAGCCAACAATAACTGATCTGGATCCGGAATTTCAAGGTGAGTTTAAACTTGGCGAATTAGATATTTAGCAGAGGTAGTGAAAAGGAGTACTGAATACGCGTGCAAGAGCTGATTTTAAAGCGTTTCTGTCTTATTAAAGCTGTTCCCGCGGAAGCCGACAAAACGTCTGAACTTAATGTTGCCGGCGGTTCCAAGTCAAAAGGGGTCCAAAGTAGCGAAGGGTTTGTTAAACCAACGGAAAAGGCCGTGCCAAATTATTTTTAGTTATTTTTTCAGTCCTTTAGTTGGCAATACTAATTCTAATTCTCGCTTCGTGCACTCTCCCTCTCCACTCTCGTTTCAAGAGCTGACCGCTAACCAACTTGTTGACAAAATGTCTCGCCCGCGTGAAAAAGAAGTTATGATCGTTGCGCAGTGCTACAAATGCAAAACTTATCAAGTAACTATATATAATTAACTGCAATTGGTGATTATTAATAATATAATTATGATGTAGGTGAAAATTGAGAATAATAATGCGAATCGGATATGGGCGTGCGAACTGTGCTCAATTGTACAGCAAACAAGTACGATATTTGAAAGAGGCAGTGGAGCTCAGTGCCGCGAATTCGCGCAGAAACTCAATTTCGGCCGTCGTCACCACTGCGGTAATAAGCCATTTTCTGCAGAAAAGTATTTGAAGTCTGCAAAACGGGTGCAATTTATTACAGCCGCTGAGTTGTTAAAACAACGTGAACAGTCCATTGTTACAAATGTCGACGAAAACTCGGCTACAAAGCCAACAATAACTGATCTGGATCCGGAATTTCAAGGTGAGTTTAAACTTGGCAAATTAGATATTTAGCAAAGGTAGTGAAAAGGAGTACTGAATACGCGTGCAAGAGCTGATTTTAAAGCGTTTCTGTCTTATTAAAGCTGTTCCCGCGGAAGTCGACAAAACGCCTGAACTTAATGTTGCCGGCGGTTCCAAGTCAAAAGGGGTCCAAAGTAGCGAAGGGTTTGTTAAACCAACGGAAAAGGCCGTGCCAAATTATTTTTAGTTATTTTTTCAGTCCTTTAGTTGGCAATACTAATTCTAATTCTCGCTTCGTGCACTCTCCCTCTCCAGTTCCGTTTCAAGAGCTGACCGCTAACCAACTTGTTGACAAAATGTCTCGCCCGCGTGAAAAAGATGTTATGATCGTTGCGCAGTGCTACAAATGCAAAACTTATCAAGTAACTATATATAATTAACTGCAATTAGTGATTATTAATAATATAATTATGATGTAGGTGAAATTTGAGAATAATAATGCGAATCGGATATGGGCGTGCGAACTGTGCACAATTGTACAGCAAACAAGTACGATATTTGAAAGAGGCAGTGGAGCTCAGTGCCGCGAATCCGCGCAGAAACTCAATTTCGGCCGTCGTCACCACTGCGGTAATAAACCATTTTCTGCAGAAAAGTATTTGAAGTCTGCAAAACGGGTGCAATTTATTACAGCCGCTGAGTTGTTAAAACAACGTGAACAGTCCATTGTTACAAATGTCGACGAAAACTCGGCTACAAAGCCAACAATAACTGATCTGGATCCGGAATTTCAAGGTGAGTTTAAACTTGGCAAATTAGATATTTAGCAAAGGTAGTGAAAAGGAGTACTGAATACGCGTGCAAGAGCTGATTTTAAAGCGTTTCTGTCTTATTAAAGCGGTTCCCGCGGAAGTCGACGAAACGTCTGAACTTAATGTTGCCGGCGGTTCCAAGCCAAAATGGGTCCAAAGTAGCGAAGGGTTTGTTAAACCAACTGAAAAGGCCGTGCCAAATTATTTTTAGTTATTTTTTTCAGTCTCTTAGTTGGCAATACTAATTCTAATTCTCGCTTCGTGCACTCTCCCTCTCCAGGTCCGTTTCAAGAGCTGGCCGATAACCAAATTGTTAACAAAATGTCTCGCCCGCGTGAAAAAGAAGTTATGATCGTTGCGCAGTGCTCCAAATGCAAAACTTATCAAGTAACTATATATAATTAACTGCAATTAGTGATTATTAATAATATTATTATGATGTAGGTGAAATTTGAGATTAATAATGCGAATCGGATATGGGCGTGCGAACTGTGCTTACTGTTACAGCAAACAAGTACGATATTTGACAGAGGCAGTGGAGCTCAGTGCCGCGAATCCGCGCAGAAACTCAATTTCGGCCGTCGTCACCACCGCGGTAATAAGCCATTTTCAGCAGAAAAGTATTTGAGGTCTGGAAAACGGGTGGAATTTATTACAGCCGCTGAGTTGTTAAAACAACGTGAACAGTCCATTGTTACAAATGTCGACAAAAATTCGGCTACAAAGCCAACAATAACTGATCTGGACCCGGACTTACAAGGTGAGTTTAAACTTGGCAAATTAGATATTTGGCAGAGGTAGTGACAAGGAGTACTGAATACGCGTGCAAGAGCTGATTTTAAAGCGTTTCTGTCTTATTAAAGCTGTTCCCGCGGAAGCCGACAAAACGTCTGAACTTAATGTTGCCGGCGGTTCCAAGACAAAAGGGGTCGAAAGTAGCGAAGTGTTGGTTAAACCAAGAGAAAAGCCCGTTGGCTCGCCAATGTTAAAGCGATCCTTTGAACCGCCCATTGTTACAATTGAGGACGAAAGTTCGGCCTCCAAGAAAGTAAAAGTTGCTCTGGACCCGAAATTATAAGGTGTTTAAAAGTATTTTGGTAAGTAGGGATGATGAAAATATCTTATGTTATTGTGTTTTTGGATAAAACGGATTTTGGATAGTTGGATTCTCAAATCCAACTATAGTTCAGAATTTCTCCGCGTTGGCGCTTCTCGGAAGGCGCGAAATGGTAATTTAAAAAAGTCGCCGATATTTTTTCTTAATTTACTAATAGGACATTATACAATTCTGATTTTTTGGTAGGTGATTTATGATATTGGCCCAATGAATAATCGAAGTTGTCGAGTTCGGGGGCCAATCCAAGAAAACTGCCAAATTTTTGCCCTTTTTCAGTGTTTGGCAATTTTCATCCTAAAGGACTAATTTTTCGGTAATAATTGATTAATATGTTTTCAAAGAAGACTTAATTTGCAACAATTTGAGACTATAACCGACTATGGAGATCCAATATTTCCCGAAATACAGCGTTTGAAAATGTATAGATTTTTTCGCACTCAGCAATATTTTTACATTTCTTGTCTGGCCGACTAGACCATGACTTATAGTATGACTTTTTAGTTATGAGCTATAGGGCGCAAACATAGTGCGGATCAATTAAATCAATTCAAGTCCATATAAAATGTTTACCAGTGGCGTAGTATGGTGGCAACCAAACAAATTATTATATCAAACGAGAAACTCACAAAACTAAAAAATTATATTCGAGCGACGTAATTGAATAATTTAGTTTTCCACGTAACAATAGTGAAACAAAAATTAAATTACCATTTCGCTAATTTTCCGCTAAGAAGCGCCACGCGGAAAAATATTGAACGACGTATACGCTATTTTTTATTTTTTTTTAATTAATTTCATTTTCAGATTTTTAATGTTAATTAGTTAGTTTTTCGTTAATTATATCAAAGAATTCGTTTTTGTTAAATTTAAAATTAGTTAAATTAGTTAATTGTTATTAGTTATTAGTTAATTGGTAATTAGTTAAAATTAGTAATTTGTTAAATTTATTAGTGCAAAATAAAAAACAATTAAAAAATATTAAAGAAAAATTAATAAATTTTCCGTGGTGCAAATGTATGACGAAAAGTGGGGTAGTTCAATACGGTGTGAAGTGTGATGGCGATTCAAACATTTGCGATCAACAAGTATCAACGGTCCCGCTTTTGTTGTTTCTGTGCTCGCAAATTCTTGTCTTTCACATTTGTATCTCATTTGCGGTGATATAATTCAAGAAAAGCAAACATCTAAGGGCGTATCAAATACTGCTTAACTTACTCATAGTGCGTCGAATGAGTTTGAACGGGTAATTCATTTTACTGCAGATCGCGTAAATTTGTGGTTATGTCGAGCAACGCTACAATGGCAAGCGTTCGCAGCCTGAAAATTATGTTCATATTGTCCCCCGGGCGCAAGGATTATCGGTCAGCATCCGGTAAAATGCTGCAAGCTTACAATGTAAGTAGTTTCGTAAAATTTTGATAACAATTAATTAATTTTTCTCCAAATTTTGCAGTTGTGCAAAAAATTGACTGACAATGTCACCTGGCATAACGAAAAGACGTTCGACTCGGGGCAATACACATCGCCGAGCAAACCAATGAACAAGACTGATATTATTGTACTCGAGGAGTTTGAAGGGGAGCTGTTCAACGTTTTGCAGCATTCCAAACTATTGTTCGTATATCTTTATTTATCGTATATTATTTAGATAAATTGCGGGATTTCTATCACAATATATGTTCTGGTTTAAGTTGGAACGCTCAACTGATTTTCTTAGTTGAGTGTTAGCAACCAGTAATGCACCAAAACATGTAATGTGACATAAATTTGTGTGAGCCTTTGTCGATCATATTTTTATTAAATATTTATCAAATATTTGTCGTACAAAGATTGTTGAAACAGCTCTTATTTTAATATCTGGGTTTCAATAGAATTTTAGGACCAATTTGCCTCATTGGATGTTTAACTTCGAACATCCCAATTCCGAGTTTGCCATCTCCCATCTACAATATTTCCTTGCTCAATTGCGTTGTGACCTGCACAAATTTGAGCATCGATACAAAACGATCAATTCAAACCAAGGTCGAATGGATGAGTGGTCGCTACTCTGATCTGCTACTAGACACCGTTACTCATTTGGTCACTAAATCTGTGAACACGGAAAAGTATGTCGTAAGTATTTAGTTGATGGTAATTATTGTAACAATTTACTTACGAGCGGTGGCTGTTTTAGAAAGCACTTAAGTTAGGCATTAGGATAGTGACACCGGCCTGGCTGGATGCGGTTTGGACAAGTGGCAACGCCAAGCATATCAGTTGTTCGAGCGAAGACTTTGACGAATTTACCTGTCCAGCGTTTCTCAATCTCAGTCTTTGTTCGACTGGTTTTCAAAGTTCAAAGGAGCGAAACGAGTTGGGTGACCTCATCGGTGCTAATGGTGGCCAGTTAACAGGATATTTGAACATGCTCCAAACGGATATATTAATTGTTTGCGGCGTTCAGTAAGTATATTTTCTTGTTCGGGATGTTTATTCTTTCATTGACTTGTCCAACCGTTATTTAACGCAAAATATTTCCAGAGGTCAAAAGAGCGACAAGTTCAAAGCGGCCCGAAAGCACGGAATCAAATGCGTTACCACGGACTGGGTTTACGAATGCGTTAAAAAACGAGCTTGCCTGTCTACCGAATTATTTCCGGTTAAAAATGTGACATCCACCCCAACAAAGGGCGACACTGCTAGTCCGAATTTTTCGATGGTCAGTGTAATCGGTGGACCAAGCAATCGAACCACATTTGAAGAGACCAATATCAGTGCAAATTTAACCGATGTTAACGCAACATTGGCTTCGAACTCAATTAATGACGACGTTCAAGATTTATTGGACCAATTAGATGTAACGAAAGCGAAAGCGGCTGGCCAGTATCTAGACGGTTGCAGTATCTTCTTTGCGGGTTTTAAAACTGAACAACGCGAAAAATTGATCAAACTCGTCAAAACGAGTGGTGCGACCCGGTATGATAGTATGGGCATGCGCGTGACACATGTTATTGTCGGCGATGCAAACGCTACCGAAGTGAAGCTGGTTCGAAGTCAGCCTTATAATTGCGTGTTCGTTCGCTTAAATTGGCTTTTGAAAAGTATCGAGGAATCACATCCGGCGGATGAAGAGGATTATTTGCTTGATTCACCGATTGATGGCGACAGCAATCACACCCATGGGGGTTCGCCGTTGACCCAAAAGGTACGCAATCCCACTTATACGATCAAAATGTTTATTGACGTTGTTTCTGTAGGGATTAAGTTTGCTACGAAGCAATAAGACTATAACGGAAAACCAGCTGCGACTGACCGACTTATCAAAGCAAAAGGCAATTGCTGAACAGGAAGAACTTGACGAAATCTACAGGATATATAAAGTAAAGCCGTCAACTGGTAAATATTGTCTTTAGTTTGTAACTTGTCACCCTTTGCTTATCTAAATTCACTGCAAATTTTGCGACATCTGATAAAGAATAGATGGACCAAGATTTGACGCATAAATTTGCAAATTTATGCTTGAAACGTTGCTTAGCAGCTCAGGGACTTTAACGCGGAAAAACAGTTTCAGACACTATTAATTATCTTAGAAAATATCTAATGGTAGATTTAGAGAGAGAACAGATGTAGCAATAAATGGACAGAAAGTTTTTTTTATCTTTTTCCGCTAATTAGCAAGCGAGTGGTTAATATTTGATCGAGGTTTTTTATTCATATTTTACTTAATTAATGGCTATTCGAACAAATCTTTCGTCAAAATATAAGTATTTTTTTTCTCTAATTTTCGGTAGCTTTGGAAATTTTCTAGGGGTTGTAACAAAGCCGCAAACTGCTTTACCAGTTTTTGAGAATTTTCCACACCTCTCGATCTTTCCTAATGTTTTCGGCTAAGTACATGGCAAATAAGTCAGATGTTGGTCCATCTATTCTTTATCAGATGTCGCGAAATTTGCAGTGAATTCAGATAAGCAAAACTATGTAGATTCGCTAGCGATCAAAGCGGCTACAGATGTAGCGGTTTCGCCCCCTTAATACTTGATAAGTTTTTCTTAATCATTAAAATGCAAGTTTTCTTTATAACGGTTGACTATTTTCATTTTAAAATTGTTGTTGTAGACACTCCGGGGCCCACGGTTAAAGACCAGGAAACGGTTGACTTTATGGTGCAGGTTCTCAAAAACTGTTCAATGGAATTAAATCCCTTTTCAGACCGCTCAAAGATACTCCCGACAACGCCTGCAAGTACGATATCATCGATATCAACGATACCGCCAGATTATTGGGAGCCGCTGAATTCAGATAAGACTGATTATTATGGGAGTGGGGGGACGCGCATTCCTATTTTGTCGGCTATGAAATTTAGCATAATGGGATTCCAAGATGAATCATTTGAAACGTTATTAAACCTCTTAAGCAATGCTGGTGGAGTAGTACAACGAGAGAAACCGTTGAAAGGAGTGGCTGATTATATTCTGCTACCAACAGTCCATGATATACTTATACCTCCCCAGTTGGTTGGCGAACTTGTCAGTGATATATACCTGATGGAGTGCATTCAAAACAAAAAGTTGGAAACGAATCCCAAGTATTATCATAGTCCAATCTACCTCAAGCCTGAGTGGAAACCGTTGAAAAATTGTGTAATCACCATCAGTAACTATGCGAAGTTTGAGCGTATCTTTCTGAAATCCATGATTATCGCTTTGGGCGCCACGTTTCAAGATCAATTGGCTCGCAGTACGATGGTGGATAAGAATTTGCTGGGTTGTTCGCATCTGATCAGTGTTGCAATGGGCAAAAAATACGAAGCGGCCCTAAAGTGGAACATACCGGTGGTCAGTAATCGGTGGCTTTTGGAATGTGCGGAAAATGGTACCTATGTACCGGAAAATGATTATTTAGTTGGGAAGTCGGTTGCACCTGAATTGTCACTAACCCATTCGACTATGTCTACAATGTCGACAATTACTCCTTCATCGTCGTTTGAAGGAACACCGAGGCAGCGATCGACATTGAAAGACATCAATTCGACGCTATTTGGAAAAGTGAATAACTCGTTGAATGTTGATAGTCCAACATTCACACATGCTAAGTCATCGGCGTCTGCTGTTGCACAGGATGGGTGCAGTCAAGTCACTCCAGTGAAGACAATTATGGAAGCAATACGTAATAGCAGACTTATGGGTACTCCTCATCCGAATACGTCGGGACATGTTATGAACGATGTTCAAACGCCTGAAACTCCTTTGGAACGTCATCTGACACCCACTCCGAATCCAGCATTACGAAAGCAGGTCTTACGGTTTATTAATGACTTGCCGGATCATTCACCGCCAGTGACTAAGAAAGCGGAACAAACAGTAAGTATCCTGACATAAAATCTGAGCTCCATGCTTACGATAGTCTGAGACAATTGTGATTTCCCCCTCCCTCTCGTTGTAATAAGTTCACAATTGAGTGTTTTCAATTTTAGCCCATGTCCGCATTAAAGAGGAAATTTTTCGAGAGGCTGAATAGCGAGGAAGACAGCGCGAAGCGTGCCAAATTTCCACATGTGCCGAGTTCGGAAGAAGAAGAAATGATAATGCTGGCCGAACAGGAAGAACAGAAAGAAAGGGAGAAACAAGCGGTAAATAAATTGATTTATATTTTTCACGTCTAGCATGTTTTCTGTTTTGCTTTTTGTGGAGTTGCTTAAAACTTGACCTCTTTTTTAGGAACTTGATCGAACGATTGCTGAGAAGTTGGAGGAATTTGATCAAATGCTTAAGGCTGCTGGTCCAGCTGTAATAAAACATATTGAAAAACCTCTTCAGCCTCTAAGTATAAAATTAAAATATTTCTTTTCTTTTACATGGTTTTATTTTATTTATTTTTCTGTAGCACCCCCTGGGGGTTCGGATCCGCTGGTTGTAGGTTGGGATTACGGAGACACGCAGGAGGTATGTATGCAAGTTATAGCTTTTTGTAATATTTTATTTTTATTATATTTGATTACCAATAAGTACATGTTAATTTGTTTCGACTATCACTTATACTGATTATTCTGATTTTAGGATAAAAAACCACAAAAAGTGTTTATGATATCGGGCGTGGATGCCACTGTGCGAGCATTTTTAATGGAACAAATTGAACTTTTGGGAGGAAGTTCTTCTAGCCTGAATAATTACGATTCATCAGCTACTCATCTGCTTTGCGTGCATCCAGCACGAAACGAGAAAGTACTAGCTTGTATGGCGGCTGGTAAATGGATTCTACATATCTCCTATATTAAAGCATCTCAATTGGCCAAAAAATTTGAAAATGTAAGTATTGACGACTGAAGGTCATCATCGTAGCCACCAATTGTCAACTAAATTTATGAGCACCCTGACACATGCGCATTTATATCTTAAGGGGCTGTCTGGGAGTTGTCTGCAACCAGCATTGCATCATAGAGAAAAGAGCGCAAATGATTGGCGAGAGCTTAGGAGAGAGTGAGAGAAATATATAATGAACACGCGTATTTATAATTAGTGTATTTCGGTTATGCGTTGATGGTTTTTGATGAAAATCATGTCAAAATATTCTGAAAAAAATTCTCTAGGGCAAGAAGCTCACTAAAGTCGAATAATTTTAATTTATCATTGTTAATTATGTTAATTTATTTTTGATTGTCAAATATGTCTTTAATTATCCACAATTTTTAAAAAAAAAACTTTGGGAAACAGATTAATCTTTTCAGAATATTTTGACATGATTTTCATCAAAAACCATCAACGCATAACCGAAATACACTAATTATAAATACCCGTGTTTATTATATATTTTTCTCACTCTCTCCTACGCTCTCGCCAATCATTCGCGCTCTTTTCTCTATGATGCAATGCTGGTTGCCTAATTTGGAACATGAATACCTGACAATCGAAATCTTGAATTTAATTTGAACCAAATTTTTAACCCATATTCGGAATACTCAAAAATAAGCCTTCAACGCTAATTGGCCCTTTAATAAATTAATTGAATTTGTTTGTTTCTCTGCAGGAATGCGATTTTGAATTTGGCAATCCGTTTCAAAAATTGAAAACGGTTGATCCTGAAGTGCTTACAAGATTGTCTTGTTCGTACCGCTGGCGTCAAGACATTGCCAAACGAGGATATGGAGCCTTTTACAATGTAAAGGCAATTGTTGTGGCTGCTAATCGTGGTCCGATTATTCGCGTAATTGAAGCTGGTGGTGGAACTGTTGTTGATCTGCCACCACCGTATGACGACAGTATTTATGTCACACATTGCTTCTTGGAACCGAAATGCGTTACCGATTACACACAGTATGAACCACTCGCTCGTCAAGGAGTATTTTGCGTCAACCCCATATATATTAGTGAGTTTTTGTATAAAAGTTGCATCGAATGTCGCGACTTTATTTTGCCGCCTCTTCTCAAATTTTATCCTTAATGTGTTTTCAACTTGTATTAGTAATAATTGATATTTGTTTGTTAATTCCTTTTTGGAAAATTGTTCACACAAACTATTTTCTCGCTTGATTTCGTTTTAGTTTGGATTTTGTTGTTTCTCATAAGGCGCGAATTTACCTTTAGAAAACTGTGCAGGTAAAGGCTCGCCGTTTCAGTTTGTTTCAAAATTGCACAGGATGTGATAAATTGCTCACGTTGATGTTTAAAACGTAAACACAAGATATTTATTTATTAATTAATTTTTCTAAGTTGGTATTCGCAATTTAGTTAATTTTGCTTGTAGTTTTGTTCTTAAGGCGATAGTTTGCCTTTTAAAATTGTACAGAACTGTAAATACATTGATCACGTTGATGCTTGTAAAATAATTCATTCGCATTTATTTATTGTATATTTTTTGTATAAAAGTTCCTACAATATTCTCAATTTTCTTTTGTCGCTTTTAATTATTTCTAATTTATTGAAGTTGTATAAAAGTGTAATTCGTTGATGTTTAAAAGTAGACCAAAGATATTCGTTTATTGATTTTTGTAAAAACGTTTCAACAAAATTCGCAATTTTGTGTTAGTATTAATTTTTAAATATGTTTCCTGTTTTGTTTGTATAGAAATGTAATAAATTGCCAAAGTTTGATATTTAAAATTGTAAATTAAATAAGGAAATGGACTAGATAAATGGCCCTTTCACTGTATATTTAATGTTAAGACATGTTAAATTTTAGAATATTGATTTTGATAATAAACTTAATAATTATATGAAGCGCATTTACTTTCTAAATCGTAGAGAAAACTATTAAATCAAATAGAAATATTAAGAAAGGTGGGGTTGAGAAAGGTGACTGCTTGAAAATCGAAGATGTCGCCACGGCCTACGGGTCTAAACAATAGTTGAATTCGCTAGCTCTGGTCTGAAATGTACGCAATTTACAAAACACCACATTGGAATCTTAAGGGTCCTCCATCGGTTGTCTCGAAGTTGACTGCAACCAGCATTGCATCATAGAGAAAAGAGCGCGAATGATTGGCGAGAGCTTAGGAGAGAGTGAGAAAAATATATAATAAACACGAGTATTTATAATTACTGTATTTCGGTTATGCGTTGATGGTTATTGATGAAAATCATGTCAAAATAGTCAGAAATAAATTCTCTAGGGCAAGAAGCTCACTAAATTTAAATAATTTTAATAAATCATTGTTAATTATGTTAATTTATTTTTGTTTGTCAAATATGTCTTTAATTATCCACTATTTAAAAAACAAAAAAGCTTCAGGAAACAGATTAATCCTTTCTGAATATTTTAACATGATTTTCATCAAAAACCATCAACGCATAACCGAAATACATTAATTATAAATACGCGTGTTTATTATATATTTTTCTCACTCTCTCCTAAGCTCTCGCCAATCATGCGCGCTCTTTTCTCTGTGGTGCAATGCTGGTTGCAGACAACTTCGAGACAGCGGTTGGAGGACCCTTAAGGGTCCTTCATCGGCTGTCTCGAAGTTTCTAAAATTATTATTAGAAAATCTACTAATTTGTTTTCAAAATAACTTTCGCATATCAATTAAATAAACTATGTATTTCCATTATAAATTAAAAAAAATGGATGCATCTTTCCTATTGGTGGATCAAACTTCACCACAACAAACTGATCGAGCCATTTTAAAAAAAATGGCGTCACATTTTCACCAGTGCATTATTGACACTACAATAACAAGTTTTTTGAAATAAATAGTAGTAAAAAAGTGCTGATTGTTGTGCAAACTAATTTGCAACTATTTTTATCACGTTCCAGTTTAAATTTTTGCGGCATAAAATAGCGCACTGTTTGACCGACCATTTGACAATTGCTAAGTGGCTCTTTGAGTGCGTTTGTTATCATCTGTATAAACTTTCCAACAAGTCAAGTATTTGTTCAGCGAAATCACAACAATGGCTAATTTACTCAAAAAGTAAGTAATTTTCTAATTATTCCTATGAATGAAGTAATACGCATTCGAACAAAGCACTACATTTTATTGACACAAAATTGAACAACAGATAACAACTTTAAAACTATTTCGGCACTTTCGTTTCGAGATGAATACCGTGAATGTTTTCGATTTGCACTTTTAGAATGTCGTACACTGAACGATGTTGTTTCACAATTGACTGTCCTTTAAATTCCGGCGTTTCGATGAAAACGTTGAACATTGCACCGCATCCACCCGACACATCTTCGACGTTGATTTCCTTGGCTGATGGGAATTTTTGCTTCAATATTGCTAATATTTCCTGTTCTGAGACTTGCGGTTTCTTGCAAAATTCAGATTTTAGGAAAGTCTTAAAAAAAGTTACATAAAAGCCAAATAAATTTACGTAAAGATTACAGAAACTTACGTCCAATTTTGCAGCAGGTTTACATATTTGCGGTTTAATTACATTTGCTATAACGTTTCTAATTATCGCAATCATTATAATAGTTAACCTACAATTTTGTAGTTCGTAAAGTTTGGCAGATGCGGCTCGCGGCTGAGACAAACTTCGGTTTTGTCGGAAAACTATAGATAGCGCCACAAGGTCGAACGCAGAATTTTCTCGTCGGTAGCTATTGACTGTGAAGGTGATTGCTGGCCCTCTTTTGCGAACTAAAAATGTGGCGAACGATGCGATGCGTGCGTAACTTTTTGCAATTGGTTTTGACACTGTATGCTTTGATTTTGACATCCGCCTACTCCGATCCGTTTGAACTTTATCACTAATACTTTTTTTTTATTAAATGATTTATAAAAAATCCACTACAACAAATTGTTGAATTTAACAAACGCACGAATGCGTACAATTACTAGGTATTTAATTATATGCGTTATTTATAAAAATTATCCTTCCAAATAACTAGTGGAAAATTTTATATGCATATCATACATGTATTCTGTGTTGCCTAACTTCAATTATGTATTTATTATGTGATTCATGTTGTTTGGTTGCGCTTATATGTTTAAATATCATAAAAACAACACAACTTGAAGTTGGAAAATATTAACAACACATGTAAGTTTAGTTTATAAATAAAAGCACATGGGCCAAAATCCTCAAGCGTTTAGTTAACAATCGGGAGCATGCATTATTTGTTTTTTTATTTTATAATGAAACTTTAATTAGTTTATTTAATATTAAATTTAGTTTTAAAAATTTGTGATATTTAAAATTTTTAGAAAACGCGCTTTTGGCGCAGCATGTCTACTGACGTCACATATAGCCTCCAAACAAGGAGTGTTTTTATCTCACTTCTCTTTTTAACTAACAAGATAAAAAGAGAGGTGAGTAAAACGCACCTTGTTTGGAGATTAGTGACGTCAGTGGAGAGCTGCGCTAGAAAGAAGCGCGTTTTTTGACAATTTAAAGTATCACAAATTTCTAAAATTATTATAACAAAATCTACTACACGTTTTTCAAAAAAACTTTCACCTATCAATAAAATAAACTATATATTTTCATTATAGAAACAAATAAATTTAAAAAAATCTTTTCGAAGAAGAAACTTTTAACTTTTAGGAAGTATTGCATTAATGGAAAATTTGACCTATCCAAATTTTAACAGTTCTAAATATTTTAGCATGCGCAGATTACGAAAATGATATTTATTGTTATTTATTCCCGTCAGTCTGTCCGTCGGTCTGTCTATCTGTCGGTCGGTTGCTTGGTAAGTCTGATTTTTTCATTATATTTTTCTCGTTCCGTAAGCACGATAATGCAAAAGAAAAATAATTAAAATTACACTCAAAAATCTGTTCTGAAAAGAAGACTAGAAAAGTCACCTAGTCTTTTTGAATTTTTTAGTCTTCTTGAAAATAAAATCTCCCGATCGCTTCTTTAACTAACGTCATTTATAATTAATTCAAATTCTGTTTTGACCTATCTATATTCTTCGCACGTGGAGCGCCACGCCACATGGTCATCAAAATGTACTTTAAGTCGGAAACGAAACCTATAAATAATTCACTTAATATCAAACGATTAAGAAATACGAAGGTACACTAGATTAGTATTGTTTAATAATCAATAGTTATTATATATTCAATGTGGAATATATTTATTTATTTTGTATGGCCCTCGCATTTTTGACTATTGGATTAGGATGGCGAACCATAAAATTCTTAAGAAGCAAAAGGCTAAATATTTTATAAGGTTTTCAGAATTGAGTGAATTTAAGAAGGATACACTGAGAGGGGTAGCGCAGAACCTAAACTCCGTCGAGTTCAGTGTTATATTTGCAGACGTTTTGCTGTATTGATCTTGAACGCTACGTCACATCACCATTGTTATTGTGAAAAAATCGGTAATTTTCATTAAACTAAAGTGTCTGTGCAGTTGATATCAGACATAATAATTATTTGTTTTGAACTAATATTTTGTTTTGATTGAAAATATTTGTTGTTACTAAACCGAAAATAATTTATTTATTGATTAGTATTTGCAATTTAAAATGTTTTCATTAATTTAGTTATTGTTGCGCTTGATTTGCGTTACACGGTTACACTTGCCGTAATCAATCAATCAAGGCCTATTGAACTAAAAGAATATGAAGAATGCTGATCTGGTGCAAAGTACTAGAATATTTATTATTAGTTTTGTTTGTAAGCAAACTTTTGAGAATAAATAATTGTAACATACTTATGTTATCAACATATTACTTAATATTTACAAAAGCGGTTCCATACTGAATGTTTGCCATGATATCTCGTAGAGTAAACAAATGTTTTTACGTCTATACGAAATTTGTTACTTTTATGTCGTCATGAAATCGAAAATTTGTCACTTCTTAATAGAACTGGTTATGATTTATTTGTCCTTGTGACGTGGTCGTTCGTCATCAGACTGAACCAGAAATAAACAAACAAAAATATTTGAACTTTTTGCACATCACGTACATATATCTACACTGCGTACTGATTTATAACTGTTTATTTTTGGCTTTTCCAAAAGTTTAGATGGAATTATACAATTTAAGCGCTTTGAATTGAAAGGCCGAATATTTTTAGATTGTACAGGTTTTCGTTTTATTAACAATCATTTTAATTACGTCGTGATTTCATAATGAAATTATTCATTTCATCATTTTGTCGACGAGTCTAGTCCAACTTTTTTTTTATAATAATGGGAATAAAAATAAACTATAACAATTATAGCTAGTGTAGGTAATTGCATTCATTCAATTTTGTTTCATTTGCAACCTCTTTACATAATTTAACTTAATTCGCGTATATAGAGGAAATGCAACCAAACATACACGAACACTTTAAAACAATTTTTTTTTTCAGTTATTATTGGGAGCATTTGTAAGCTAAAAGTATTAGTAGATCCAGAAAAAAATGCTCTTTAGGGTGCCGTTGTCAAATCTTGAATCATTGATGTGCCAAAATTAATTAATATAAAAAAACAATAATTCAGGGTCCTCCAACCGCTGTCTCGAAATTGTCTGCAACCAGCATTGCATCATAGAGAAAAGAGCGCGAATGATTGGCGAGACCTTAGGAGAGAGGGACAAAAGTATATAATAAACACGCGTATTTATAATTAGTGTATTTCGGTTATGCGTTGATGGTTTTTGATGAAAATCATGTCAAAATATTCTGAAAAGATTAATCTGTTTCCCAAAGATTCTTTTTTTTTAAATAGGTGATAATTAAAGACATATTTGACAATCAAAAATAAATTAACATAATTAACAATGATTTATTAAAATTATTTAAATTTAGTGAGCTTCGTGCCCTAGAGAATTTTTTTCTGAATGTTTTGACATAATTTTCATCAAAAACCATCAACGCATAACCGAAATACACTAATTATAAATACGCGTGTTTATTGTATATTTTTCTCACTCTCTTCTAAGCTCTCGCCATTCATTCGCGCTCTTTTCTCTATGATGCAATGATGAAATGGAGCACGAATGATGAAATAAAGAGGAATATGTCGAAGATTTTGCGAAAAATCGCAAATAAAAAAGTTCGCATATTTGTAACCCAATCCGGGGACACCCCCTATATTGAATTTCGTCCAAATTTGCCGACCGCCAAAATGTAAATAAACAGTGTATGTATACAAACCCACTATACACATCCCACTACGGTCGTCTACCATTCCATATTTTTATGATCATACGAACGTAACGTAACCTTGATTCGGTTAACTTTAGCCCGAATGAAATGCTTACATAATAACAAAATCGGGAATACTACAACTAGAGACGATTGATTTAAAAACCAGTTAAAAGGTCGATTTTCGAAGACGGTGAAGGCATTTTTGGGCGAATTATCGAAAAAATCAGCGAAAAACTCGCAATGTTTACATGGATCTACTTTTCGGTCGCGCGCATTGATGTGAAAGGCACGAAACGAAACAACAGTTAGCGTGTAGTTTATGAGAACGGTTCGTCGGCTCTTCCCGCTTCAGTCGATTGGAGATTGTTGAGAGGTAAACATCGACCGGTCGCAATTGGTCACGTCAGTCAGGTCAAAGTGAACGTAAATAAAGTTTGTTTACAAATATTGCAACGATCCACGTCAGTCACGTCATAGTCGGTCGGGAGTGCTTGCTTATGCTCGAGATGCCGTCAGCCGAGGTGCGTACAATGAGTGCAGGTAATCCAATCCGAGGGCCCGAATTCAATATTAGTTCAAACGATGTCGAAAGCCTGGTGTTGGAGATCAAGGAAAACTTACGCTTAACGGCCACCACAACGATGAAGGCCTTGCCATGTAGTCATCTATCCAGAAAGTCGTCGAGAGCCTCACCTTACCGCATTCCAGGCAAGTTTTGCTATAACAGTGAAGCGAATTGTGCCAGAAAAAACCGACATAAACAACAACCGGATTCAGCACAGGATGATCCCTACGAGCTGTTGCAGAAATTGCTGCGAGATGGTGGTCTTGTCAATGAAGCCGTGCGAAGAGTGAAATTGGGCTTGACCACAAAGCAGCAGCGATATTTTTATGAGTCTGATGATGATAATAGTCCTGTGCTACATTTCTACTCGCATGAGAACTGAAGTTCGTGAAATCGAGTGAAACCAAAGAAGTAGTGAACAGCAACTGTAAAGCAAGTAGCAAGTTAACAGTGGCTTCATTTCATGTTGATGTTGTTATGGAACAGTTCAACGTCATTGGCCACTTTTTACTACGGCGATTATTACGTCGAGTATACAATTGTTGCCATTGACGTTGTTGTTGATGATGATACTTCTCTGTAATGGTTCACACTTCTAGTATTACACGCTTAGGGATTATTTGAAAACAAATGCTATTATACGCTTACAAATTGTCGGACTTGAAATAAATTTTAGTGTAGTGTTATTTAGGTTTCATATAAATTACTCTATATCTGTGATTGTAATGTATAACCATTCTGTTGTATTTCATACTTTTGATGCTTGGTTTTTGGGCCGGTTCTTAGCTCGAGGTTTTCACTTTCCAGTTCTGTGAACGAAAAGAGTAAATCTTGAGTGGACTTGAAGTTGTTCAATTAATTGAAAGAAACGACCCTTGTGCACACATTTGACTGTATCTGTAACTTTAGGCAATCAAATCAACTCCGCTTTAAAAAAAATAATGGACCAATATGGAATATGTGGCAATAAGCGACTCTGATTAATCCTAAAGCCGAAATTGCAGCTACAGTAGATCGGTGTGCATAATTCCGGCATTAGAAACAAAAGAAACTTGATGGTAGGGATGATCAGCGGACAATGGTTTGAAACTACACCTGAACTAGTTAATTTAGTTTAAATCGAATATTTATATTTTCTTGGATATCTTTTATATTCAATACTAGGTGTATATAAATTGATGATAAATTTTAGCTTTTTAATCAAAGATCAACGAGTTGCAGGAGTTCTGTTTAAATATGTGATTATTTTTTTTTTGATCTATAAGAAATTCTAGTTTCAATTTGACCCAATCGATGGTTTTTAACAAGTGCTGTTCAGTTGTTTGAACGAGACCTTGTTAGAGCTGTTATTAAAAGAGTTTAAGCATTTTAAAGTATTTTCTATGCTCTAGACTTAGGGTACCGAACTGAATTCTGTTGCTGTTATTGTGATATATTTTTTGTTATGCAGAAATTTGTAAACTAAGTTCAAATGATTTTTATGTGTACTATAGGTGCATTTGTTTTTATTTACTTTGATTTAGGGATGTATTTGGAAAAAATCAATTTGCTATAAAATAATATTAATTGTATCAGTTTGTTTTTTTGTGCTAATGGTTTGCATCTGTTTTTTTTTTTGTCGTCTTATGTTAATTTTTAATTTCTGCGTGATTTTGTTCATACATACTTTCATTTCCAATTTATCTCGGAATTTATATGATAAATTTCAAAATGTATCATAAGTTCAAAATAAAAATTGTTAATGATGCATATGATTTTTTTTTCTTACCGCACTCTTAACAAATATGTATTTAAGGGGGCGAAACCGCTACATATATAGCCGCTCTGGTCGCTAGCGAATCTACATAGTTTTGCTTATCCTAAATTCACTGCAAATTTCGCGACATCTGATAAAGAATAGATGGACGTAGATCTGACTTATTTGCCACGTACTTTAGCCGAAAACATTAGGAAAGATCGAGAGGTGTGGAAAATACTTCAAAACTTGTAAAACAGTTTGCGGCTTTTTTATAACACCTAGAAAATTTCCAAAGCTACCGAAAATTAGAGAAAAAAATTACTTATATTTTGACGAAAGATTTGTTCGAATAGCCATTAATTAAGTAAAATGTGAATAAAAAACTTTGATCAAATATTAACCACTCGCCTGCTAATTAGCGTAAAAAGATAAAAAAAACTTTCTGTCCATTTATTGCTACATCTGTTCTCTCTCTAAATCTACCATTAGATATTTTCTAGAATAATTAATAGTGTCTGAAACTGCTTTTTCGCGTTAAATTCCCTGAGCTGCTAAGCAATTCCTGTCCACGGTTGGTTGGGGCCACCTAGTATAGCGACTTTCGGCTAAAATGCAATAATCACACTTTTTCAAACATATCTCTGGTTTTCTCAAAAACTAAATAAATCTGTTAGGTACACTAAATAATTTGATAATCTGGGCGGTAAAACATTTACAATACGATACCAACCCTACTTACAGTATTATTTACTTTTACCTGTACAATCGTAGGTACAGGTGCCAAAAGGTCAAGAGTAGTAATTTATGGCTACCAATGGTACAAAATACTAATAGAACTTTAATAGTACCACTTGCAAAAGTCCATTATAAACACGGCTTTCAATACGAACGTTTTCGTGATTCGAGGCAAGGTCATAATTATTCTTTAGTATGATATAATAAAGATTTAATTGTTATAAAATTACAACTATTCGACTGAAACTTGTTAAATAATTTTGTAATTATGCAACTATCGGTTTTAATACAGTCCATTGTTTATAAGTTGTCAGCCACGTGACTAATGTATCGATCTAGCTCGGACGTGCGTATTACATCGCTACTTCATACGAGCGCATTATAGTAGGCTTGAATACAGGGATACGTATGTCGACCAAACGCATGTCGACCGCTTCGAAAATGGTAAATCTTTTTTATTAAACTTTGATGATACTCCAAAACATTCAACCAAGTAATGTTCAACTTTATATAATGTTTGCCATCCACGTTTTTTTTGTGTATAAAATGTAATGTTTATTTAATGTGGCTTACAATATTTGCGTTTATATTACTACACGTGTAGTGATATATTTGTGCTGGCTTATTAATGGTTTTATCAACCTTTAAAAGAAACCTTGAAAAGTATTTTGCGTAGTGTGTGGTGTTTGTGTATATCAGATACTATTAGTATTTGTTATCCAACAAAACTTAATTTGAAGTAGTTAATAAATCTACATTTTTTGCTCGTTTATTCACCAGTTTTAATCCAACATTTGAATAATACATTTAATTTAGATTTATTTTTAATTCCGTATTTTTCTTATTGTCCAACTTTTAATATAAAGGTGATATCCGAGGTGATATAATACTTTGTATTATCCGAGATATCCTTTTTATTTATGACCAACGAGATTTTTATTTATTTAGAAATTTGGGTATTGATGCATTTTAATGCATTTTGCATTTCGAGTTGTGCCAAAAATAGGATTAATTTTAATTTGTTTTTTATTCCATTCCTGATAACATCAACATTTACCTTGTAATGCTGTTTGTTGTTTAATATGAAAATAGTTAATCTTATCTTCCTCCAAAATAATAAATAAATACCCGTTTATGTTTGAATATTATCATACTCGTATATGGACGGATACATCAATGTGAAAACAAATAATAATGTATAATAAATATTTTGGAAGTCAATTGCCAGTAGCTTTGGAGCATCCACAATCCACAATTCTAAATAAAATAAAAGTTACATTTTTTATTTTGCAATAATTATATTAAGAAGGGATTTTTAATTTTTATGACGGATTTAGTGGAAAAGGGAATGAACGCCAATAACGCAAATAACAAAACAAAACAAAAAACAAATCCAATTTATTATATAAAGGCAAAAACAAATATCTAATGAGTGCCGAATATTGCAGATATAGAATTTATACGATATACTTTAGTCTGGGTTGAAAGTGTTAGCTGTGACTCATCGCTGAGTATTGAGCATTTCGGGGAGCAAAGGGCTGTCCATCTTGTCTGTCTTTACTGCCGCCCTGTAGTTGCCTCTCTTTTTGGTTCCATACTAACCATACGTCACAACTATCTTTCCATACTCAGACTATAAAACTTTTGATGTTTTTGCATTCAAAATCGATAAAAAAAAATCAGTTACCTAACCCGCAACTACTTACTTGCATTTTCTTTGATTCTATCTTATCAATTTTAAATTAAATTAAGTACATGTTCAAAGATAAGATTATTATTAATACCATATTATATTTAGAGAAGTTTTGTTCCTTTGTAAAAGTGGTTATAACTAATTAAAAAAATTCAACAATGGTTTTGCACGGGTGAGTTTGTAAATTTATTCTATAGTTTGGGTGGATTTAAGATGCCCCTACGTCATCGCAATGTACTTTGTAGCTTAGACGTTCGTGTATTGTCTTGCTACCCTGTACGAGTGCATATGCTTGAATACAGTGAAACATATTTGAGGTCGTAGTCTGATGATCCAGGGGCCATCCTGTAAATCAACCAAACTACTAAAGTAAATATGTAGTAATTTTTAGAAAAATATTTTTAATAGTGTCTACTATATTGAGCTCTGATCAGATAAACATATGGACTATCACACCCATTGTTTAGGTACTACATTTTTCTGAATGAACCGCTGATGTTTATTTTTGATCTTGCGCTTGCGTGAACTCGGTATTTAAATTCGGTATATAAAGAAGACACAGGATACTCGAGTGATTCAATTCAATATCTCCCATTGAAATGTCTGTACGTTTAAAGTTGAAGAATAGAATCTAGTTCTAGAAGAGAGATATTAAAATAATGAACAAAACTGATAAAACAGAACGTAACAGGAATGCGATTATTAATAACAGGAATGTGTTAGGAAGATCGCGATTATTACAGTTCCATTGTTAAATGAATCATTAAAGTTATTTATAAATTGTTTTTTTTTATTTGTTTCTATAAAAAACATTTCTATTGTTTCGAAAAATTACACAAAGATCAATATCAAATTCTTTGTTTATCGACATGCTAATGAAAACATAGTAGGATTTATAAAATAATAATCGAATGTAGAAACTAGAATATTCCAATGCTAAGACCCAATATTTCAATATGAGCTTAAGCTTCCGTTAAAATTTAAAAATAACAGATAGACAATAGCACTAAGGTAATTTTGTTTTGTTAGAAGGGAAGCTTAGAGCTTAAGCTCACACTGAAATACTGGGCCTAAGGCCCTAAATTGTAAAAACAGTGAAGCATGAAGCTTCACTGTTATATAGCTTCCTAAATATAGCGTCATGTATAGTTTCTCATATCTTTACTTGTCAATCAGATGAAAGATCACAAATACGTCGCAAAACTAGTGCAGGAAGAGTGAAGAAAGTTCCTAAGAAGATCTTGAGCTTCTAATGCTATCGAAGGTATAGAGAGATTAGCATACGATTTTTCCAACCAGCTTTTTTGAAGCTTAATGCTTCTTCTATTCTACTCAAAAATATTACACCCGCTTATAATTGCAAAGCTCCCACTGATGGAGATTCTGTAATCCATTTTAGAACTGCTTTTTTGGAAGAAATCTTTTCTGATGTTTGAACATTAGTCCGTAAACATGATTTAATGTTTTAATGATCATCCCTACCTGAAACTTCCAATTCTTGGAAGTTATAAGTGAGTGGTCATAAAATCTTTTTTGAATGAAAGAAAGTTTACTTTACATGCGGTAAAATGAATCGATAAAAGTGCCCTTATCTTGCTATAGTAACTCTTTGAATGCGGAAATTTCATACCCGCGTCCAGAATAAAGAAATATGTGGCCTGGAATAAGTGGCGATCGAGTTATAGAATCAATATGCTCCACTATAATCTTAATGGAGAAACCTATATCTTGCTTTTCTTCACGAACATCTTGTTCAGTAGTTGGGAGTTTTCTTTTCAAATGAGATAAAACCAGATGTATCTGACGAAAAAATACTGCATTAAGATAATGGAGCTCCACCACATTATGGTGTTCGTCAATATTTCATCGAAAATTTTCTTTTCGAAGGGGTTTCATTCAGTGGCCAGCAAAGTCTCCAAACCTTCTCGAGGAGCAAAAGTTGGTGACTCCACTGGAGGGGCAAAAGTGGTATTTGAGGAGCAAAAGTGGTATTTTTTCCACATGGGCACTCAAAAATAAATCAGTTTATTCTACAATTAGAAAGAGATTCTGCATTGTATCACTTGTTTGATCGATTACCATTTAGGGCACAGTTCATTCAGTAAACTTTCGACTTTGTTTAATATTCTTGTACAATAATATATGCATGTCTCATTCTACATCCATTTTCTCCTTGCGAGTGCAGTAGACAATCTTGTTTTTCTTCTCTCAACTCTTATCCAATAATTCATTACATTGAACCATCATCCCTTTCCCAATATTCAATTTATTCATATAGTCATACAGGGGTTTTTCCATACGACACTTTCTATTCGCTTATAATGAAAATATCATGCGGTTTTCTTGTGTGAAATACGATAAATAATGTAATTGTTACTATTGTGAAATATTTAATACTTATTAATATGTATGTTATATTGACCAATTCAGTAAGTAGTAAGTCATCGAACTTATATTCGAATTCAAAACATGCCTACGACGAAACAAAACAAGAACTATGAATTTGGCAAAAATACTTAACAACATTGAAATATTTTAGGCAAATATTTATTTCTGCTTTAAGAGAAAAATATTCCTAACAGATATCTTTAGTAAAGCATTGCTAATATTTTTAGCACATACACATTTGTGCTGATTCTATACACACTTCCGTTAAATTTAATGGGGTGTTAAAATTTAGACGATATGCATACTGTCTACGTTTTATTTTGAAATAAAGGAAACTTTTTACAAATACTGCGCCTCTAAAAATGTAAAAGTTTACCAGACGCAGGTTCATTCATACTGATTATGCTAATTAGTGTCGGCCTTAGATTGCCACTACGAGCAAAATTTATTTTGGAGTTCTTTTATTTGAGAATTAAAAATAGAGCAGGAAGCCCTATTTATAATTCTTGGCGCCCTTTAAATTTAATTTAGCGGTCTCTTTTGCGCATGGGATTCCGGATGGCGCCGCATGCGTCTAGGGAACATATTCTAGTTTTTCGCGCCCGGTGCGCTTTGGTGCCCTATGTGGGCACACGGCCTTAAAGCCGGTCTTGATGCCAACGAGTAGTCAAAACATTTAAAAATACTAAAAATGATTTAACTAACTTTAAAGATGGGTTCAAACAAAAATAGTTCTAAATATGTTCAAAGTTCATAGCGCGCCTGTGCAGTGGGTAAAAATGAAAACGGGTTGATCAGTGCGCATGTGTCATTATCGAGTGTCATCAACACTCTTTGAGGAGCTAAAATATACTTTTGTGCGGAACATAAAACGTTATGTTATGTCATCTTTCCAATACAATTACAAAACTATTCATTTTCATCAAAGTATTATTTTTAGCACCTTTTTTGAAAAATTAACATTAATAAAATATCATTAATACGCATTAATATCAACTTGGATATTTTTGGTCAAATTCCATTTATTTCTTTTTAGTTTATATATTGAATTAATCTTCGATAAGAAAGTAAAAAATTAAACTTTGGTATATTTGCGAGTATATTTGTTTACAATTGTTTGTTATGCTACAATGAATTTATTTATGTTTTGGGATTTGGATAGACAGTTTAAATAACTGGTATAAATACTGTGCTATTTTTGCAAAGATAAACTATACAGTGTTGCACTTAAAAGAGTTACATCACATCGATTATTGTTTTAGAACAATGAGCAACTGAAAATGCTTAATCAACAATTGGATTTGAAATTCCTGTATTCATTTGTTATAAATTAATTGTCGGTACAACTTTTCGAAAATATGTTTCGTCTTTAATATATATTTTTTTTGAACTTTTGTCCTTTGAATAGTATTTCCGTCGTTTGACCGTCACATAACTATACTGATGTAACTTTTTATGACAGTTTAGTAGAAAAGTTCCAATGTAAATAGAGCATCGTTACGGAAATATTTCGGTAACGTCTCTTATGTGATGCACACTGTATAAAAATACAAATTCATTAAACGTTTATTTCGCAAAGTACTCTTATACGCTCTAATCTTTTAAAAATAGATTACAAGGATAACACTGAAACCACGTTTTAAAAATGTGAAAATTGTGTTTATGAGATCTAAATTTATGTTTAAAATATCCGTGTAATAAATAGTTTAATTTATTATTAGAATTTTTATTAATATATAATATATGGCAGAAATACGAAAGTCCATAGCCGATTGTTTTTATTAACAATAAAGATTTAATGTATGTATAAAATATTTGCCCTGAACATGATGCAACTGTCCGGCTATATTCAAAATCGCTGCCACTCGGGGGAAAATTTTTTCATTTCAGACATTGACTCGATTGATGTTTATAGAATAGTTTATATATATATCAAAAAGCATAACCATGTGCGCAGGGTATTGCAAGGTGGGTAGAAATAGGCAGTCTGAACCAGTGCGCAGCTTGGGGGGAGAAACTGATACATGCTTTTTGATAAGTTGTACAAGCTCTACAATCGCCCAACACCCAACTGTACTTCTTGTGAATTGTATTGTGCGTAGGACAATTGGACTACTTTCTGTTCTCTTTTGTTTTCATCATTATTTTTTAACTTGTGCTTAATGATCGACCTTGCCAATTGTTTCGTGTTGAGAGCGTGTCCGATTTATTTTCAATTTAACTTCCGATTGATAGGCCTTATCAGTTGTATCGTGTTTCTTACATACGATACAACTTTGAAATTTGACTGAATACATATTGTATGTTTTGGAGATAAATAATGGGGGAAAATGTTTCATGATTTGAAATGTTTTCGTACTCTACTCAACTAACCTAATTGAGATTTTCTAAAGTTAAAAATTCTAAAAAGTCGTTCCATTCAACTTCATTCATCCAATTGAGTCCAAATATGACCAGCACTTTTGATTCGGGCTAAGAACTGAAATTCGGCCAAAAAAAAAAAAACACCAAAAAATAATGTTCGTATTTATAACTTTTTATAAATTTCTAAAAGCGTACATTTATAGACTATGTCATAATCCAAAAAAGGTAAATCGTTTCGTTCTAGATTTTCAAATTAGTAATAATAAATTTAAAACCGGTGAGAGACTTGAGATGTATGACCTGCATGCCATATACTATAATTAAAAATTTATGAGTAATAATTATTAATAACAAAGACATCCAGCTTTAGTGTTAAAAAATGTAAACAAATTTTGTATACAAATATATAAATATATAAATCATTTACCAAATTAACTGAAATCTAAATTAAATTCTTCCACTATTCAAGAGTACTTTAAAATTAATTCAACAATGTAGGAGAATTATTAACTGTTAAACAAAATGTAGACATTTGGTATGTTTCGGAATTTCATCATTATGTGTATGTATAGTGCATAAATCAATTTTTTGATAACAAAAATCTTCGTTTTGATGTGCTTATAGTAGCATGAGGCAAGGTCAATGTTTGTTTATTTCTCACACTATGTGAAATTCGATATTAATAATATAAAACACCATATTAAATTTGACTTAAAAGTAATTTATGAAAATTAAATTCATATTCAATAATCAGATTCCATTTTGCATAATTATTCAAAACACCTGTAGTCCTGTAACATGGAAAATGTATGTTTCAATTAACAGTTGCAGAGTCAATAAAGTTTTGTCAAAATAAAAATACATAATCAAGAAAAGATTATTTCTTATTTGTGAAAATTTTCTATAATCAATTATTTTACCATATTTACAGATAGGCATCCCATAACACACCGCATCAACCGCCTTCCCACTTAATACTCAGTTTTTCTTATCAAATTTGATTTCTACTAGAAGTATACTATCTAATATGTTTTCAAATATCTCGATTAAAAGTATCGAAAAGGGAAATTAAGAGTTCCAATTTCCTTTTTCAAGCCTTAATACACCCTTTTTGACCCATATTTCTGATTTCCTTCAAAGTTTCCTTCCTAAGGTTTGGAGTTGCTCCGCATCTCCTCAAGCTTCTTCTGGTATTTGGTATTTCCTTAGATGCATGCTCAAGATTAGCGAATAGCTGTCTTAAATTCTCACATGCAGTTCCTCCATGCAGAACTCGACTTTGGAGCATGTCTCAAGCATGTTCAGTTTTGGATATAGATTGGAAGGTCTGGACTCTGAAGGTAGATTACTATTGTTTTCATCAAAGAACTGTCCCACCAATCTGGCTATCTGTGGCTGGCGGCCACAGATTTGTGGAACCAAATGTGGTCCAATATTTGTTGCATAAGGAATGACCAAAAAGGTTGATGAATTAGATTGTGGTAGCAAACCGCACGTAATGACTCATTCGGCAAAACCGAGGTCGGTTCTTCCGCCAACGCTTATCCCGGCTCAGACCATACTTGTTTCACCTCTAAACCTATGCACTTCCTGTATATGTTGGAGTGTTTTGTTTAAGCCAAATTGTATACAAATGAAAGTGAAGACCAAATAGAAATTTAACACTGTAGCTTACTACATATAACTCCATCGCTCATTTTTCCAGTAATATAATGTTTCTGAGCCCCCCACAAGTTCATCCTGTGAAATCATCTTAGGGTTAGACCAGATCTTAAGTTGGCTTTGTGGAAGAAGTTCATCACTGCGTTCTGGATCAAGCCACAACAACACGCGTTTCCTACAACTTCTTAAGATGTCGGGAGCGGTTGTGGTATGACTTTTTTCTTGCATTTATTTGCAAAAAACTACTTTGCGCTAGGGTGGTTGTCCGATGTCGACCCAGCATGTCTTTCAGCGAAACCACCCACTCCCCGTGTTTTGCAATAACGTGACTACGACCCTGAGATTACGCTTTGCGTTGTCCCAGTGGCCTCCGCCTCCGCTACATCGATTTGATTGACGTCTTCCCAGTTTCGAGCAACCCCATAGCTTTTAACATTTCTTCACGACAAATGCAGAAAAGACATTTTATGATGCAAGTTAATTATGAATAATTGATAAATATTAATTAAATTCGTTCATCTAACCAATACTCATTAAGAAAATGTATATTTTATGAATTACACGTAATAGTCGCGTAATTAATTAGATTATAAAGTATTGGCATATCTAATTAACTTTTCATAACAAAGTGTGAATTTTAAAATAAAGTCACTATTTCAACTTTTAAGAAGTCACGTCATCAATAGTTATGACGTCACCTTGACTTCTTTGTCAACGTGCGTTCAGCGAGGTATTTTTGACAAAAATAGGCTAAATATGCCCCCTTCCCTCTTCTATTACTGCGGTAGGTGTGTATTTGCAATGTTAAACGCAAAAGGTCGATTAGTAATCCGAGGCGTGTTTAAATTGTGACGTCACATCACTTTAAATTTGAACTTTTACCCTTTCCGAGCTCCTAAAAGTACGCAAAAAATTATATTCCTACGTAACTTTTTACACTCTATATTAAAATTTAATTTAATTTTTAGGAAGCTTTTGAATACTATGAATTATGACGGAGTTTACATAATCCTTATAGCGTTTTAGAGCGAAATATTTTGGATAATTAGTTGTTAGTCTAATTTAGAACTCGTATAAACTAGCCCATCATTATTCTGATTTATAGATGTCAGTTTATTCAAGTAAAATTTAATTAAACAAAATTTGCTTATATTTAAATGATATAAAATTTTTATTAACATACATAAGTATATAAAGATTAATTTCTGCAGCATTTTCAAACAGCTTGTACAACATAGAAAAAGCAACCATATTAGGCTTGCATATGTTTCCAGTCACTCAACCACATTACTTCAATTGTCCAACTGCTTGAAATGACTTTAAACTGTTGTAGAAAGAAAGCTAAAGTTGACGTCATCTTTTGCAATATCCGCTAGTTTATTATATTCAAACCAAATTTGTCAACAATTATTAATAACAATAACAAGTGATGAAATGGAAATAGTGAATACCACACGTTAAATGAAATAGTTGTCTCATTGTATAGAATCATCGAACATTCTACATAATATTTATATTACAATTAACAATTGGCCATTAATTTTATTTAAACTAATTGTTTACATTGAATATCTAAACTCATTCTCTATTTATTTGTAATAAATAGCATGGTATTTATAAATTGATTATAATGAATTTTTATAAATGTACTTAATTATTTAATTTATATTATTTGCTACAAATGTAAATACGTAGAAGAATATCATAATATGGTATTTTACTATACGGTCTGACTCAGCGAACTGAAACATGGCACAAATAAGGAAGGAACAACAAACAGGTAGATGAACTCTAATCTAGTAAATGAAAACCTGCAAAACGTTAAAAACACTGCAATATGCAGATATTTATTTTGTTTTACTAATTTATGTTAACTATAGCAAAAATGTAATTTACTTACATAGTACATAATTGCAACATAATTACAAATACGATTGCGTTACATAACAATAATAAATAAATACCTACAAAAGTATAAAATGAATATTATTATTATTTATCTGCTAATCCGCCATAACGTCCACTTTAGGAATGTCAAGTTTACAACTGTCAATTTTAATGTCATATCGACATGCATTTTGAGATTAGGTCCTATAACGATTTCATTATGATACTCAAACGCATAACGAAATTCAATGGTTCAAGTCGTGTTATCAGATCTTCACGACTACTACTACTAGAGCATAGAAAAAGGAGCTTTAGTTTTTCCCCCCATGCTGCGCACTCGTTCTGATCGCCTCCTTCGCCCGTCCTGTATTACTGTTCACGCAGAGTCATGCTTTTTCAAATACTGAAATCACTTTACTTATACCATAATCATTATTGGCCTTACGACCCTTATATCATAAGTGACTATTATGCGCTTGCGATAAACTTGAGAGACTAAATAAATGTATTCAATAACTTTTTTTTCAATTATTTCAGTAAATTATCAATGGGCCCAGGGACGCATGAAATATCTACCGAATTGTTTGAACTAAATCGGAAAAGGTTAACTGATGTTCTGCGAAAAACCAACAACAATGACATTGTTCTCTTGGAGGGTGGCACAGAAATTCCATTCTATGATACAGATACAACTTATATTTTTCGACAGGTAACAAACTAGTAAATTTATTTTAAAAATAATCTATAGTTTAGCAATTGCAATTGTCCAAGTTGGAGGTGGCCGAACAATTAGTGGTATTTGTTCGACTACGCCTTTGGTCTTTTGTGTAAAGATGTTAAGACACTGGAAGTAGTTAAAGAGGCAACTACTTTTAGAACGTTTTGCTTATTACTGCGCATGACACACCATATTTAGTTTATCTAGTCTCCAGAGGGACATTTTTAGCTGGACCTGACAATACAGCTGGAATCTGTATGTTTGTAGCAGGTCTAGAAGTTTTAATATCCAGATTTCGAAAAATATATAAATCAATTGCGAATTGCAATAAAAACACAAGTAAATTTGATTTCACTTTATAAACATTTCTAGAAAATACTGGTTTTGTATTGTTTTTTAAAATTATCAGTCTACTCGTCGTAGAATGTGAATTGTGTTGTGTGCAATTTAAACCAAAATAATATTTGGTTTATTTTTGTTTACTTGTGTATTGCAACAACATTGTTATAAATCCGTGTAATGATTTCAAAAAGTTCATTGTATTGTAAACATATACAATTTTTTGCAAAATTAATTGTTAATTGTTTATATAAACTTGTTACCTAATTTGGCAACTTTCTACTTATGTACGGTTGGGCCTTTCTTTTTTCGCGAATCTACATACAGTCCACCATTGGCCGTGCATAAAGTAGATTATTATAGAACTAAAGCTGAAGATATTTACACACCTTGTATGTATTATTTCAATGCGTATTCCAGAATACTACCCAATACTTATTCCGTAATGCTAATCCAAAAAGTTGTTTGGTTGGCTGAAATGAGGACTTAATTTCATTTTCCTAATTCATACAAATTTTAAAATAACCGTAAACATGTTACAAGTTCGAGTCGCAATTGATAATACGAGATTGCGTAGTATTTGTTATTATTATTTATTTATTATTTGATAATATTCCACTTGCGATTGAAATGTTGGGTCCTATTGGTGCTAATGGTAGAAGATTTTTGGGTTCCCTTCCTTCTTCATAATTTAATGATGGAGTTTTTTATTGTATTTTTAATTTTATAATGAATACGTATTTTTGTTAAGAACGCATAATTGCATAAACGTGGTAATTGTCTATACAAACAAATTACAATCTTATTTTGAATAGCTTGGCGGGCATATGTTATACTAGGTCAAATATGGTCAAAACTTAACAAAACATATTATGCAACGCATATAATTTGGACTTGAGTTTTATAGTGAATATTCAGACATTCACTAATTCCTGTCGATCTGTCGGTTAGTTTGGTTTTTGGTTCCGAGCACTTTACCTCCAATACTACTGCGTCTGCACCGATCAATCAACTAATTTGGATTATTTTTTCTCGTCTCGTAAGAACGACAATGCCAACGAAAAGAAATAATGAGATGTTGAATAACTCGGAGAATCAGGACTTCTAGGGCAAGATCATTCATTTAGCTAAATAAATGATCAAGTTCAATTTCTGAAATTCCAATTCTCCGGGTTAATGAAAAACTTAGCATCTCGGACAAACAAGCTTCAAAAAATAGATAATGTATTTGTATAATGTAATGACTGAAGACCTGAGCCCGGACATCTAAAAACTGAAAAACAGAGGATTTGGTGAACTTTTAAATTAGCCAACAGAATTTGACCAAAGTGTGTTTTCAGTTGATTTCACCAATTTAATCACGATGCAAAAGTTGAGAACTTTTAATTGGGTTGATTTTTATTGGGATGAACAATCAACATGGACGAATGGAACTTAGGAATACAATTAAAAGCGTTATATTAACGTATTCATCCCGTAAAATGAAACCCATTTAAGAAGGATCAAATTTGCACAATACTTCATTTTGCTCTTATGTACTTTTATATTTCAATAAATCTAGTACCTATGTTTTTTGTTGTTTCCCGAATTACCTTGCGATTCCTACTCATCACTCATTTGAAAGAGATTCACTAGACATTTTTCCTCTTTTCGTTATTAATCCCTTATTGCAACCGCTGCTGGTATCTTGTTGCAGGAATCTTATTTCACATGGTGCTTTGGAGTAACAGAATCAGCCTGTTATGGTGCTATCGATGTGGCGACAGGAGATGCACATTTATTTGTGCCTCATCTACCAGAATCCTACGGAATCTGGATGGGTCCTTTAAGAACACTGGATGATTACCATAAGAAATATAACATTCCACATGTGCATTATGTCGAAGAGGTATGATTTTTATTGAATCAAAAGTGCTTCGCTGTACTTTTACTGAATCTATAACATTTTGCAGATGCCCAATGTAATTAAAAATTTGAACATTGCCAACATTTTAACTTTGGTAAGTTTGTTGTTGGATTAAATTAGCATCACCTTTTATACTTAAATTTTGTCGTTAAGAAAGGAACTAATTCAGATAGCGGTTTGGAACCTAAAGAAGCTACTTTTGAGGGAATTAAAAAGTAAACCATTTAAAAATAATAAATTAATTTATATTATATTTGTTTCTTATTGATTTCAGTTTCCAGGTGGACAATACGACTTTATTTCCGATCATAGCAAATTTGTAACATACTTTAATCATACTTACAATTGAATCATATCCAATGTACTTCTACTTTTAGGCGCGTTTTCAAAACTGAGTTGGAGCTGCAGGTTTTGAAATACGTAGTTGAAGTGTCTTCCGAAGCTCATCGAAAGGTGATGCGTTTTGCCAAAGTTGGCAAGACTGAATACCAATGTGAATCGGAATTTTTGAACCATTGCTATGGAGTTGGCGGATGCAGACACGTTTCATACACATGCATCTGTGGTACCGGTACCAACTCTGCCATTTTGCATTATGGTCATGCTGAAGCACCAAATTCTCGCACTATTAAAAAAGGCGACATGTGGTTGGTTATTGGTGCTGATATTTTAGATAGCTCTGAGTAATTACATGTCATAATTTAAGCTTGTTTGATATGGGAGCAAATTATTTTGGATATGCTGCGGATATCACTTGCTCTTTTCCGGCAAATGGCAAATTTACACCCGATCAGAAAATTATCTATGAAGCGGTTTTGGCAGCCAATTTAGCCGTTTTTGACGCAGCTAAACCAGGAGTGTCCTGGAGAGACATGCATCAGTTGGCAAACAAAGTATTACTGGAGCAATTGAAAAATGCTGGCTTATTGAAGGGAAACGTGGACGAGATGTTAGCAGCTGGCTTAAGTTCCGTTTTCCAACCGCATGGTTTGGGGCACTTGTTAGGACTAGATGTCCATGATGTTGGCGGTTATTTGGAAGGGCATCCAAGCAAACCGACACAACTCGGCTCCACTAGTTTAAGAACTAGCAGGATTTTAGAGGAGAATATGGTTTTCACTATTGAACCAGGATGCTATTTTATTGATATAGTAAGTTTATTTCACTATCCATATTATAGAATGGTCAAGTTCAATATATGGTTTTTTAGTTGTTAGACGCTGCTCTGAAAAATGAAGATCATGCAAAATTTTTGGTTCCTGAAAATTTGAATAGATTTCGCGGTTTCGGTGGTGTACGAATTGAGGATGATGTGGTTATTACTAAAAATGGTGTTCACAATTTAACGCGTGTTCCTAGAACGTAAGTATCATTTATTACATTTTTTGTCCACTATTTCACATTTAATTTTTAGTGTCGAAGAAATTGAAAACTGGATGGCTGGAAAAGATGATGGCAAATATTAAGAAAAAATGCGGACTTTCTTTATGTATATATTCAATAATTTTTATAATCATTCTATTTAATATCGTTTATGTAAATCATATAAATATGTATCTTATGATTTAATATATGAAATAAATTTTATGTTGAACATTTAATTGCTAAATTTCTCTTCACTTTTAACTTAAGGGGACTTCACCGGCTGTCTCGGTGTTGTCTGCAACCAGCATTGCATCATATAGAAAAGGGCGCGAATGATTGGTGAGAGCCTAGGAGAGAGTGAGAAAAATATAATTAACACGCGTATTTATAATTAGTGTATTTCGGTTATGCGTTGATGGTTTTTGATGAAAATCATGTCAAATCATTCAGAAAAAAATTCTCTAGGGCAAGAAGCTCAGTAAATTTGAATTATTTTTAATAATCATTGTTAATTATGTTAATTTATTTTTGTTTGTCAAATATGTTTCTAATTACCCCTATTTTTTAAAAAAGCTTTAGAAAACAGATTAATTTTTTCAGAATATTTTGACATGATTTTCATCAAAAACCATCAACGCATAACCGAAATACACTAATTATAAATACGCGTGTTTGTTATATATTTTTTTCACTTTCCTAAGCTCTCGCCAATGATTCGCGCTCTATTCTCTATGATGCAATGCTGGTTGCAGACAACATCGAGACAGCCGGTGAAGAACCCTTAAGAGGGGCGTTTCACAAAGTAAATGACTCACATTACAATTTTATTTTGTAATATTCAGCTGCAATTGGTAAAAAGTTATCAATCCAATACTATTTTTCAGAAAACAATGAACAAGACAAGAACGTGATGTATTTTGTTTATGAAATATTAAAGTGGTTACATATACATACTTAGTTATTGATTTCTGAGGTTTAAAATTTATTTATCACAAATCATGTTTCTAAAATGCTTTACTTAAACAAGCATGTTAGAATTTACCACTAAATTTTGAAACCCTACTTTGCACAAATTTAAACAAAAATTACAAAACAAGTTTGCAAGTATACGTATAGATTGGTAACAACAATAGATGGCGCTAACAAATATTTCAATTTTTTTATTTTAAATTTATTTATTTTCAGAGCACCTATTTACGTCTCACAATTAGCATCACATTATAACCTAGCACAAGCATTATTTACAATCTTGTTATTGCTTAAGTGGACCTTTAGAGTTCTTTGCGTATGAAATATTTATTTCTGGTTTTGACCAACAGATAACGTTTTTTTTTAAATTATACCTGTAATATGGGTCATCTTCTTTATAAACGCCAGTCTTAATGTTTTAGATCGCTAGAGGGCGAATGCTTCAGTTCATCTCCGACTAGGCAACCAACAATACACTTATGTTTAAATATTTAATGGATACTATTTCATTTAAACTAGAATTTTAATTTGCTTTAATCAAAGTCCATTATACAATAATTAGAAAGTCATCATAGTTGTAGAATTTGAATTTGTCTATCAGTAAACGGCAATTAGATTCGAAATTAAGTCCAATACCGATAACACCACTACAATGCGTAAGCAAACACAACTGTTTATTACTCAATTTGACAAGTTCCAGTTGTGCCGTAGTTCTAACCAATAATTCTTTAATGCATTAAGCTCCAGCAAATAGTGAACAATGAAGTGTTGAAGTTCAATCCAACCATATATGTAGTATTCTAGTGTTTCTACTTTCTAGTAGATCGTTCTATCTTTTCCTAGTATTAAACCGAGCCAATTAGCGTAAGTAACTTTTAACCTATATAATGTTTTCTGGTTTTCGAACTTCGACTCATACGCTCATTAAATCGACACGTCGAAAACCAAAACGCATCAAATTCCACACACTAATTGCAATTGTTCATCAGCGCAACAATGACATTATTACTAAGACCAAAATCTAACTTATTCGACCATCAGTATCCAGCACAAATCATGTACAAACTATTGCGGAAAAACCTAGTCTCCAAATCACAGGACGAATATCAATTCCTCCAAACTAGCAAAATACCAACAATGCACTTTCAACCATCGCTACCTCGACTACCAATCCCGAAACTAGAACTGACATGCGAACGGTATCTGGCCGCTCAAAGGCCACTACTGATCGACGAAGCGTATCGCAAGACCGAGTACAATGTGAAGCAATTCCGCGAGACTGTCGGCAAACAATTGCAGGATCTGCTCAAAGCCTACGACAAGCAGAACAAGCATTCGAGTTACATCTCGGAATTCTGGTTCGATAAATATTTGCGCGATCGCACCCCATTGCCCATCCATTACAATCCGATGATCGTCATGCACAAGGACGAACGTCCGGAGTACAACGATCAGCTAATCCGAACGACCAACTTGATCGTCAGCTCATTGCGATTTTATAAGTCGCTCGACGCTCATTTATTGGAACCGGAGGTGTTTCATATGAATCCGAAGAAAAGCGACACGGACCAGTTTCGAACGGTTACCAGCATGCTGCCGCCGTCCTTGTCCTGGTACGGGGCCTATTTGTATAAAGCCTTCCCTTTGGATATGAGCCAGTATCCGAATCTTTTCAATTCGACTCGTATACCTGAAACGGATAAGGATCGACTTGTAAGTAATCCGAATGGCAAGCATATCACTGTGCAATACAGAGGTCATTTCTATGCCTTCAGAGTGATGTCCGATGAGAAGGAGATATTGCCAGCGGTGGAAATTATGGCACAACTGCAGAGTATTCTCAACGATGATGTGGCGAAACTCGAGTTTCCCGTCGGCGTTTTGACGACGATGGAGCGCAATAAATGGGCATCGGTGCGACATCAGTTGGGCGATTTGGGAAATGAGCAAAGTCTGAAATTGATCGATGCGGCGTTGTTTAATGTGTGCTTGGATGATGTGGATGTGCAGGATGATCCTTACACGATTACGCGGAACTTTTTGCATGGTAGTGGCGAGAATCGCTGGTTCGATAAGTCGTTCTCTTTGACGGTGACGAAGGACGGCACTGCGGGGGTGAATTTTGAACATGCTTGGGGAGATGGGGTTGCCGTCTTGCGATATGTCCAAGAGATATATAAGGATTCAAGGGTGAATCCTCAAGTGCATCCGGATACGAAAGCAGCGGTTGGGGAGAATGATAAAGTCACGCGACTAGGTATGTTAATGTGGCGTCAATAATTTAAATTTTCGTTAAGGGGGCGAAACCGCTACATATATAGCCGCTCTGGTCGCTAGCGAATCTACATAGTTTTGCTTATCTGAATTCACTGCAAATTTCGCGACATCTGATAAAGAATAGATGGACTAAGATCTGACTTATTTGCCACGTGCTTTAGCCGAAAACATTAGGAAAGATCGAGAGGTGTGGAAAATTCTCAAAAACTGGTAAAGCAGTTTGCGGCGTTGTTATAACCCCTAGAAAATTTCCAAAGCTACCGAAAATTAGGGAAAAAAATATTTACATTTTGACGAAAGATTTGTTCGAATAGCCATTAATTAAGTAAAATATGAATAAAAAAACCTCGATCAAATATTAACCACTCGCTTGTTAATTAGCGGAAAAAGATAAAAAAAAAACTTTCTGTCCATTTATTGCTACATCTGTACTCTCTCTCAATCTACCATTAGATATTTTCTAGGATAATTAATAGTGTCTAAAACTGTTTTTCCGCGTTAAATTCCCTGAGCTGCTCAGCAACGTTTCACGCATAAATTTGCAAATTTATGCGTGAAATCTTGGTCCATCTACTCTTTATCAGATATCGCGAAATTTGCAGTAAATTTAGATAAGCAAATCTATGTAGATTCGCTAGCGACCAGAGCGGCTATATATGTAGCGGTTTCGCCCCCTTAAGTAATCTCTTTACAACGGATTTATGAAATTTTTGTTGCAGACATGATTTTAAATGACACCCTTAAAACGCATATTAGTCAAGCAAAAGAATCGTACCAGAAATTTTGTAGTAGTTTAGATATTGATTATCTAATTTTCGATCGAATTGGAAAAAACGTTTGCAAGAAGCAAGCCATAAGTCCTGATGCCGTTATGCAACTTGGATTTCAGGTATAGAATCTAACCCAATGTGTCATTCTTCATTAACGATTCGAATTTACAGATAGGATACCATAAGCTGACCGGTTCATTCGTACCCACATACGAATCGTGCAGTACCGCTGCTTTCCGACATGGAAGAACTGAAACTGTCCGGTCTTGTACGACAGCGACGAAGGTAAATAATAGACGGAAGATAATTTATCTCTTTTTCTAGGAGAAGAAAGCACAAAGTCGATCTTCACTCCAAAGCCGATCGACTTCGTGTTTTCCTCCCCAAGAAAATTTCAACTACTGTGGGTTGCTCTCTTCAAGATCTAAAACCTATCTCTTTCCAAATCTAATATTTCAGGCGTTTACTGAAGCAATAAATTCAAAGACCAAACCATCAATCGAAGAATTGAAAGGCTTGATTGCTGAATGTTCGAAAGTACACAGTCAATTAACAAGAGAAGCAGCAATGGGCCAAGGATTTGATAGGCACTTGTTTGCCTTGAAAACGTTCGCTGAAAAAAACAACATAGTGTGTAATATATTTGATGATCCTGATTATCACCTAATGAATAATATCATACTGTCAACCAGCACTCTGAGCTCGCCAGCGATTTTTGCTGGCGGATTTGGACCTGTGGTTGAAAACGGTCTGGGAGTTGGGTAAATTATATTTTTAACCATACCATGGCAGTAGGTTTATTAATTAAGAGATATTTTCAGATATATAATTAAAGATGATTCTTTGGGAGTATTGGTAACCAGCTATCCTCCACATCAGAATGGTTCAGATTTCATTGATGCATTGAGGGGAACGTTTGAGGAACTTATACATGTTCTGCAACAGTGATTGTTTTGCCGAAATAACTATCCTAATACAAGTGCCTTGTTTTTAATAATCCGGTAACCGGGCTGTTAGCAATAAGACTATTCACTATTTTAAGATTTTTTGTTATAAGAAATTTAGGTATGGTGCTTTTTATATTTTGTAAAAATTTGTGACTATCCAATAAAGCAAGTTTAATTATGTTATTTACATTTGGATTTATTCAAATTTAGATAGAACATACTCCAAACTATGAATTATGTAACAAATTAAAATGTAGTTTGGTGCTTGAATCTTGCAGTTACGTCACTAAGTCTAAAAATAAAGACAATTAGCTGTGCTTATATGGTACCATACGCAGCGACAGTAAATTGGCCAACGCATGCGCTGGTAGGAATACAACGCGAACGTCTGAGCTGCATCGATACAAGTGTGACGTGCCTGCCAAGATTCAAGCGACCGATTATGATAAAACTATGTATACAATAATGAATTTAGACAAATACATTTTGATTTTTAAAATTATATATAAACTAAAGTTAAGTAATATACAATGAAATAAATTTATATATTTTTTACACAATAATAAAACTGAAAATAATACTTGTTGATTACAGAATGTGCCGAATTTTGGGTTGCAATATGGGACGTATGTTGGTAACCCTGCAGCAGCCGCAAAACTTAAGTTTAATCGCCCATTTGTACTTTGGACACCTAAAAAATATTAACTTTCAATATCATTTGGAAAATGAATGAAATAAAATTACCATGTAAATTCCAACGATCAATCCAAACAAACCAATAGCACTACCGAAAATTTCAACGATTAAAATTTTCACGAATAGAGACGAATTGGCAGCGTCAGCTAGGGCAGCGCCGGATCCGATGATACCAACAGCTAATCCACAGAATAGGTTAACTAAACCAACCGCTAATCCAGCGCCGAACATTAAATAGCCGGCTAGCCAATTTTTCGATTTCAGATCAAAATCTTTGACCACTAAATCATAAGAAAAGTTTTCCAAATAACCGGACAAAACTATAGCTGTAATCAGTCCGTAGATGGCTACAGCTTCACAAAAAATTACCGAAATGAGATTCTTGGTTTTAATTCGTGGAGCTTTCACACCGCCTCCTACTATGCTAACACCAGTGGTGTGAATACCCCTGAAAGTGAATAATTTATATGACTAATGTACGAGGGACCAGTAAAATGTTTAATTGCAAAATTTTAGTAAAGTAAGATACTACTAATTCGAAAATTATTATTCAAATAATAAAATTAAGTGAATTTCGCGCCATTTGTCAAGATTCGAGTTTAGATCCTATTTAAAATAGTGGAAATATATAAAATATTAGATATTTAAATATATTATCCTCTTATTTTACTATTTTGTGCCTACGCTCATGTTAACATATAAATGCGCATGCGTTAGGGTGCTCTTGAATTTGGTTGACAATTGGTGGCTATGGGTAACCTTCAATCGTCAATATTTTTTAACAAAATAGATCTATGAATAAAGCTTTATACAACTATAAAGAAATTATTGATAAATGTGCTGTATGGCGATATCTTTTAACATAAACAAAATAAATTCAAAGAATTTAATAAAATTAAAAATAAAACATTGATAAATACGCCGTATTGATATGAGCTCGGATATGAGTAATAATTCTTGTTATGCGGATTTTTATGTTTATTTTTAAGAATATATCAACAATATTTTGTTTGTCACTAAGAACGTCTGATAAAGTTCGTATACTCGATTTTTAAGACTTATTGGCTAGAATTGTAATGGTGGGCATTTGAATTTGCCGTGCATCAACTACTTAACGCTTTCTTATCCCTTCTGTTTGCTATTTTGAAAAAAAAAAATCCAACGCCACTGAATAAGGCGTGTCTAAGCATGCGCAGTTCAAAATTTGTGACAGAACAAAATATTTTTCTTCTAGCTTAAGTGAATTTAATTTTTGAATTAAATATTTTTTCGTGCATTAATTAGTTTAAAAATTTAGTAATACAAAACCGAGTAAAAAACTATAAAAAAACGTAAAATATCAAAAAATATATATATTTTTTTACAAAAATAACTTCTCTTTAGCTGACAAAATTTTCGTTCGCGGATAATCGACAGTAGTTTTTGGAAAAACGCGGACAGTAGTTTTTGAAAAACAATTTCGCTTTAAACAGAGCCAAAATATTGAATAATAAATCTGAACTTACCCCGCAGCTCCTACAACTGACAGGGCAACTGATAAGCCGATTCCAATAGTGGCCCACATATGTGGAGATGTATTTTCCAAAAACCTAAAAAATTATTTTTAGCTGCGTTTCGATTAATTAAGGTACTAATATTCACCATCCAATACTAACTCGTTCCCCTTTGCCGGTTAAAACATGATATAGGGCTAGGAACAAGAATCAAATAAATATTTTTGGATTTTCAAAAATGCTTAGCTAAGCGCGTTTTCTAATTTTACTTACTTAATACTGTAATAGCACTTGTGGCTGTTGCTGCAAATGTGTATCCCAACGTAGTCCTCATTTTTGGTCTTTTTGGTCTAAAAAAAATATAAATCTACCCTGGCACTACTCAGATCACGTGAAATTAGGGTGGGTTCTTGTTGATGCTAACAACACGTGAGAACTGAGGAGTCAGCTGCTTCGCTACTGCGAGAGAGATTCACTTAAGGTGGGTGCTGACAGCAGCGAGTTGCGGAACGCGGATCCGCAATACCCAATTTGAAATAACACAAAAGAATAATTAATTCAAAAAGTAACGTATCACTAAACAACGTAACAAGTGATTAAACAAATTAAAATTAATGTTAGTTAACCGTGTACACAAATAAAATTGCGGATTTTGGAAAATAGTAAAAAGATTGTATTTTTCCGGTCGCCAAAATTCAAGTAAAGCGGATTCCGCAAACCCGAGAAATAAATTCCGCAAAAATAGATTTAAATTATTGGAGGACCCATCAGAAGTTGCCCGCACATCAAAACCGGTGTTGTCAGGACCCACCTTTATGCGGGTCAGTATGGTAGACAAAGACAGAGCATTGAAAATCGATTTGTTGTAGATATCTATAATTTTAAGCGGTACAATTTAAATAACACGTTTGAACATTTTCTAAAATAGTCTACACGCTATTTCCACTGTTTTGGTATGAGTAGAGTTTCGTGATTTATTACAATTATGTACATAATTTATTATGCTTCTAGTTACCCATGCTACCCTTGGATGTCTGCAAAGAATCATTCATTAATTATCATAATTTTATTTTCATTAAATATTGTAAAGTTACCAAATATACTCCGACAATCAAGCCGAACAAGCCAATGGCACTGCCGAAAATTTCGACAATTAATATTTTCACGAACAAAGACTTATTGGCAGCATCTGCGATGGCTGCCCCAGAACCAATAATTCCAACGCAAACGCCGCAGAATAAGTTTACCATACCCACAGTTAGCCCAGCGCCGAAAATGATGTGAGCACCCATGAAATTTTTACTCATTAAATGGTAATTGGTTTTGGCTTCTTCGAGATCGTATTGCTGTGAGCACACCAATTTAAGTATTAATATTGTGTTTCATATCATAATTGGATATTAAATCCGCTTTTTTGCAATGTTAATTTTATTAATGCTATTAAGGGAGCGAAACCGCTACATATATAGCCGCTCAGGTCCTCTGCCAAAACATAGTTTTGCTTATCTAAAATTTGAAAATTTATGCGTGAAACGTTGCTTTGCAACTCAGGGAATTTAACGCGGAAAAACAGTTTCAGACACTATTAATTATCCTAGAAAATATCTAATGGTAGATTTAGAGAGAGAACAGATGTAGCAATAAATGGACAGAAAGTTTTTTTTTATCTTTTTCCACTAATTAGTAAGCGAGTGGTGAATATTTAAGTATTTGTCAAAATATAAGTATTTTTTTTCTCTAATTTTCGGTAGCTTTGGAAATTTTCTAGCGGTTATAACAAAGCCGCAAACTGCTTTACCAGTTTTTGAAAAATTTCCACACCTCTCGCTCTTTCCTAATGTTTTCGGCTAAAGCACGTAGCAAATAAGTCAGATCTTGGTCCATCTATTCTTTATCAGACGTCGCGAAATTTGCAGTGAATTTAGATAAGCAAAACTATGTAGATTCGCTAGCGACCAGAGCGGCTATATATGTAGCGGTTTCGCCCCCTTACTAAAAATATTAAACTTGTTTGGAGTAAATCCTCTCATTCTGGCGCCATTAATTAATTTAATTTTTTTTGCACAAAAATTAAAATAAAAAATACTGGTACGTACATTAAAAGCACTGGATAAAACAATGGCAGTAATTAGACCATAAATGGCGACTGCTTCACAGAAAATGATCGAAATCAAATTTTTGGTTTTGATTCTTGGTGCTTTAATACCAGCACCCACAATGGTAACACCGGTCGCATGAATGCCTCTGTAAATTTGATGAAAATGTAAAATGTTTAGTAATTATTTTGTGTCCTTACAATGCAGCTCCTACTACTGAAAGAGCCACTGAAAGACCAACACCAATAGAAGCCCACATATAAGGTGATGCATTGATTAGGAGCCTGTGGGAGTTTTTCGAAATAGTTTGGTCTTAGGAGAATTAGAGTAAATCAACTTACCATGCTGGACTAATTTGTTCCCCCTTTCCCGTAAATAAATAATATAGAACTGGAGAAAATAACGTTCATATTACGTACAATACAAGTCACATGCTTTTTAAACACACCTAAATGATGTAGTTTTAAAGAAAATTTAACTTACTTACCGAGTATAGTAATGACTGAAGTCGACAAAAGACTTAACGTATATAAAAGCGTATAACGCATTTTAATTATTTACAAAAAGCACCTTTTTTAATTTAAATTAAACTAAGTTTCTCTAATTTTCTATCAGCGGAGCGCAAGTAACTGAACTGAATCGTTTGTATTGCTTATCTCTAAAGTGTGATCTTATCAGCAGTCAGGTAGATAACAACTGAGATGCCGTTTTCGTGCATCGCGTACAGATAATAGCATATATATGGAAAATGTAGAGTTAGGAGCACTGAGATCTGGTACAGCCAAAATGCGCACCGACCAGTCCTTTTTTCTCAATTTACCGTTTCAGTATTAGCGGTATGTTGATTTTACGGATGTTATGCCTAACAACTGTTCTTACCGTTCTAGAACGGTAAGTGTATAATTGGTTGCATAATCGGTGTACCAGATTTCGCTGTCCCTAATTGTACATACTTTTTTTTTTTTTGATGGAGGAATGCGTTAAGCACCGGCCCCCCGCATTTCCGCGGGGGAGCGTGGGACTCCTTCTTGCTCGAACAAGAAGTATACCCACTAAACCTCCATCACTGCGACGCTATAGACCATTTACTTCGGGACCGCCTTTCGGCATTACATCGAAGAAGTACAAACTTGCTTCACATTCTGTTACATATTTTTTTGGGGTTGTTTGAGGATATACTCGTATCAAATTTTAATGTATCCTCATAATAATCAGTTTTAAATAAATTGTGAAAAACGACAGGTATCTGTAAAAAATGGAAAACATTTATTATGCCATTCGAAAAATACATTTACTTATGCTAATATTGTTTTCTATATTAAATTTCATGGAAGGCACAAACCTTTTTACTTTGTTTTATCACATTCTATCATTAAAAAAAGTGCACCGCAAATTATGTAAATGTAAGTACTAAAATATAAGTTACTCTTATTTAAGCAAATATAAATATTGAGAACTAAAACTAAGGCCTATAAATAAAATATAAATAGCTATTTAGATACAAATATTGGTTTTATAAAGTAATTTTAAAATAACGCAAGGATTGTTTTTATCTATTTGCTGCCTTACAGTATTACATCTATCAACCAATTCCATCCGGAAACAGGGAACCCATAGATACATAAATCTCTGGGTTCTCCAGCGCATTGGTTCTAGTTAGTCTATTCGTTCTAGAGTCAAGCCAATTTAAGAAGGTTCGCGGCTGCAAAAAATTAGATGCGCGTTCGAGCTAAACCCCGCCCACACATTCCCCACTTGGTGATCCTTCACAAAGTGGTTGCACTCTAGTTCCAACAGCACAGATGTAATACTGAACAGCAGCATTTAAATTGCATTGCCAATAAAATCTGAATAAATTCTTGTTTTCTTTGGTCTAATTTGATGGACTGTCACAATATAAAAATATACATAGGTTGGGCTAACATATCGCTTCATAAATTATTGTGAATCCTAACAAAGAATTATAGTAGATGGACATTATTCAATTCCTCAGCTTGTTTGTACGTAGTCAATTTGAGAAACCAAACCATCATTCGCCCAGTTTTCGTCATATAGTATAATGTAGGATGTTGCAAACAAATGTATTGACTGAGTTTCATTTTTGTACTTGTAATTATTTTGGATAATGGTTATCCGTTGATTGGTTTTTGGTAATATTGCATTTAGACCGAATAATTTTAATTTTTGTTTGATATAACGATTTCTGCAGTGTTGACGTCCAATAGGTCATAACTAAAAAGCCAGACTATACCGATTACAATCATATGCAACATCCTTCAATGTATACAAAATAAATTACTTAGAACAAAAGTGTTCCTTTAAATAAAGTGTTCTAATAAATAATTATTAAAATGCTAATAAATAAATCACATGAAAACCTAAAGATCCCTTATTAGGAACATTGCACAACAGTATTGTAATAAATCAGGTCATTTGCACATAAATTCTTCTAAATGTTCAGACTTCACTTGTCTGTTGTTAGTGAGAGATGCCGTTCCAGTGCCCATTCTCAAAATATATGGAATAACACTGTCAATTTGTACCTGCCCTATTAATCCGGCGAAAAATAATTCCTCCAGAATGGTCGGATCCAATGCTCTTAATGGTGGAAGTCGCAACAATAATCTAGAATCCAAATGCTATTAGTACGAAATTATGAACACTTAATGCGAATAATTACTTAGGAAACCGATCACTATCGTCCGGATAACTTATATCAATGTAAGTTCGCAGAGCCTGGAACGATTTCTCCTGCAATTTATCTAACTGCTTTTTTAATAAAACATCATTCTGCTCCACCGAAAATAGAGCAATGGCTTTGAGATAGGCGTATTCATGTTCGTCGACGTGCAATTTGTTCATTGTATTCACATACTCCTTCAATTTGACAATATGATCCGTGACAGTTTTCACTTTAGTGGCCGACATCTTGTCCTGAGCGATCGATGCGTGAAGATGGCTGATCAATGCTGATAGGATCGTGGATAATGATAGAGATTGCGAGCATTGTGCCAAGCCTAAGGTGAATAATTCCGACCAACAGCCGCGCAACAAGCTTATCTGGTTGTCGGAACTGAAAAGAAAATCACACATAAAAATAACGGTTTCAAAAAAAAAAAAAAAAATATGGACAGTTTTGAGATTTTTTTGGGATTTTTTCATTGCGAATTTATTTTTGGACTTTTTTTTAAACTAAAATGCATCGGTGCAAAATTTTGTTGATATACATACCTAAAAATCTGGAACGCAGGTATATTCTTAGCCCAATGTATGGACAAAAACAACAATCGAGATCCACTTTCGCAAATATAGTGAATATTCAAATAAGGTGGTACCGGGCCCGGTATTTGCAAATTAAACGCAATATGCTGTTCTTGGAAAATTGGTCCGTCATATTCAAAACATTTGTCATCATTTGTTTGAATGGTGGCAATTTCGGTGCCGTTCAGACTTTGCACACGTGCCATCGTATCTAAGGCTTTCGAGATTAATTGCTTGTCTCGAACCATTGTTAAGGCATCGCTTAATTCGGTGCCCGTATTTGTACTGTCCATCGAAACATCATCTTCGACACTCACTTGACTGGGTGACAAGTGATAAGGCAACTCGGGCGCGCTGCTGTTTGCTATCGGACAATTAGACTTTGAAATTGCATTACAAAAAAAATGTGTTTTACATTACCTATGCGCTTATTTAAGAATTGCAGTCCAAGGTCGCAAGGATTAAATGGATTGTGCATTAGGCCAGCATCTGAATTCAGATCTTTTCTTATAAATATCTTGTTTACAGCGTTCACAGTACTGGGACTGAAGTTATTGACCGTATTGTTGGAATATTCTTTTTTATCTATAATAGGCTTACGTTCATGTTGTACAGCTATAATATATTTTTAAATCAAATTAGTATATATGAATATATACGTTTTTTGTAATCTCAAATTGGACTTAACCATTAAATCAATAATCATTTTATCTTAAAGTCTACCGCAAATAATAAATGCAAGCAGCATACCAAAATAGTTATTTATGTTCCAAGGATCGTAATGCCAATAATTATGGTACTTCTAGGGTGCATTATCAGTCGAGGCGCAAAAATTTCCCTACGATACTCAGTATCATAAATTTTTTTTCTACTTCCATTAAATAACACCTTCATTATACTATAACCGTTTTCTGATATATAATGTTATTCATTACTCGTGGGTGTTGAGTAATATTTCATTACTTAACTATTTCCAGAGAATTTTGATTAACCACTAAGAGTTTAAATTGGATTAGTTTTCCCAATTTAGAAAAATTGCTAACTTAGCTTCTCAGCCGCTAAATAGATCCAATGACTTTATCTAGGACAATTTTTCTTCCAGGACCTATCGTAATTATTTTTTTAAAAAATCACTCGGTATAAACATTGAACATTTCTTATTCGCAGAAGCAAAAATGACAGGTGTTAAGACTGCTTCTTGGTATGCATGCATTAATCGCCTATCGCTATTATTTCGCGTCGACGTTGCGATAAAATGATTGTTGATGTAATTTATCTGTTTATATGTGAATGTAAATGTAAAAAAATGTAAATCTTACAATCACTGCGCATTCCACACGCTAAACATTTCTGTAATCGACAATATTGACATCTGTTTCTGTGATGTTTGGTAACTTCACAATTTTTGCTGCCCCTGCACTGATAGCCAAGCTGTTTTCGAATGGATCGCTTGAAGAACCCTTTGCAGCCCTCGCAACTGATCGCTCCATAATGCCTGCCCGATGCTCGGTCGCCACAAACCACGCACAATTCGATCGTCAGACATATATTATTGGAATTATTTCTATTTTTATCACACAACAATTCGGTTTTTATGGACTGCTCCATATCCATTTGAAAACAGTAGGTGAAATATGAAAATATTACTGTACATAAGTACACAAAAGGTAGGTACAGTTACGTTAGTTTCGCTGCTGTTTTAGGCACATTTGTTTCACAATGTTTTAATATCTCTGCGTAAACTACAATGTAACATAACGCGACCTTTCATTGAATTTTTAATGTGAACACTGCATTGAGCAAGGTTCATGACCTTACACCTGCCACCATCGCTTAGGTAGAATAACTGATGTAAAGCTAACCTCAAAAACATTTGACCTGATCGAAACGGCGCCAAATTCAAAATGCACACCATTTCAAAATTGCCACCTCGCATGAATTCAATTATGTGAGAAATAAATTGTATATTTACATCAATATAGAAATGTTAATACTTCAAACATTTGCGTTTGGTAGGCTAATTAATGCATTTTACTATCGAGGTATAATAATATTGTCGAACTATAGTTGATGTATGTTTGGTTGCATACTCACACAAAAATTTAGTGATTAATAATTTTAACATATAATTATAATATTTAAATCTTGTTTTAAATTTCAAACTTAAATATAAAATGTAATAAGTAATTTTGTTAATTATTATCAATGAAATGTAGTAACACGGACGTTTCATAAAGTAGATGACCCACATTACACGTAGAATTTTAGAAGAGCGCTATCTGTTGGTCAAAAGCAAAAACAAATATTTCATACGCAAAGAACTCTAACGGTCAACTGAACAATATCAAGATTGTGAAAAATACTTGTTTGGAAAGGCTAGGTGATAATTTGAGACTTATTGGGAGATGTAAATAGATGAGTATGGTTTAAAAATTTATCTAATACCATGCAAAAAATATTGATTATAAATTTGGTATATTATTCAAAGTATGCAACCAAACATACACTACACACGCTTAATTTCAATTTTACCGCGGTGAAAAAATCCAATATATTGAAAAACAAAAGATTGCAAAACAAAATTCAAACTTCAAATCAAAATTTCAGAATTTCAAGAACACACAACGAAATTGGCATCCACAAAATTCAAAAATTATAACCGTGTAATGTACTAAATCAATCCAAATTCCTTTTCAAAGTATTTAAGTTGCAACCAACCATGAATTCGAGTAAAAGGTAAGAATTTTTCGACTCATTTTTGAACAAACAATAATCACGTTGCATCTAAAACTTGCAGCAGCCAGCCCAGCACCAGCGGGCAAATGGCGAGATGCGCCATTTGCAACATTCAATTTCGAATGGACACCTCAAATTTAATGATGTGCGTCGCTTGCACTAGCGCTTGTGCTGCTAGCGCTAGCGAATATATCGAACAGAATCGGACCAACAATAACGAGTCCGCGTCAAATAACTCCATTCATCAACATTTGCATGTTTTGGGTTGCGAAACTCTTTTGGCAAGAGCAGAATCTGCTGCAACGGCGGAGAACGCCTCGGCGGTCGCACGAATGATAGATGAAATACCAAGAAGACGCATTACATGTCCCCTAAGACATGTGCGTTTGGAGCGATACTCATGTATCTGGTCGGGTAAACCAACAGATTTATATGATCACATTGAGGAAACCCATCCGCGTTTTTTATGTCAACGCACGCCCGAAGCAGCGCAAGATGCGGATTCAATGATCCTCGATCTAAAGAAAGTTATGTATGAATCAAAAAGAGTATTTTTCGGTTTAATGCAGTCACAATTAGTAACCGTCTTTGTTCGACATGCAGAAAATGCGTATTATGTACTTGTATTACTAAATGGTAGTTATGAAGAAAATGCAAAATACCGGTGTGAAGTAAACGTATTCGATTCACGTCAGCAAAATACAATTTGTTTCAACAAGCGCCATTTGCCAAGTTTGGACAATTTCGCTGAATTACTCTCAGATAAGAACCCAATGTTGAAGTTGGATTTCAGCAAACTTTCTCAAAGTCTCCCAAGATTAAAAAAAGTACCATTAGTAACATTGCGCATTATGGAACGTGTTGATTTGGACACTGATGAATTAATGTTGGATTTCGACGGTAGATCGTTGAACTACGAGGTTATTCAACATTTTGAGTGTATGGCTTGCAACCGTCGTATGTTTCCACCTATTTATTTGTGTTCAAGTGGACATAGCATTTGCGCTTGTTGCGAGTTCAACAAAACAAGTTGTCCTGTTTGTCATCAAGCGATGAGTGACCGTCGAAATTTAACTTTGGAAAAAATGAGCACTTGTATGAATTTCCCCTGCAGTTATAGACCACTGGGATGCTTTTTGGTGGCGAATGCGGATGATATGGAAAAGCATGAACCAGTTTGCGAATTTATGCCGAAACAATGCATATTTACAAATTGTAATTGGACGGGTAGGAAATTCGAATTTCTTGAACATATTCAATGTTACCATTAGTTGGATAAATTAAAACTCAATAAACTATTATTTGAACTCAATTATTAAACTATTATTATTAAAACGGTAAGTAGAACTGAAGCAGCAAACGCACCCGCAATATTTCTGAGATCCGCGAGGCAAGATGCGCTGGACTGGACCACGACAAGGCAGTAGTAAGGCAGGGTTTCAAGTCTGTCACATGGTACTTTTTTTATTTGAATTCAAAATGAGTGGCAGACAATTAACAGACATGGACACGGACGACTATATTGGATGTATGGGAGGACAACACAGCGACATCACGACAGAGGGAGAAATAGACAAAGACCAATGTAAGACACCTACTATACCAAAAGATCAAAACGAGGAAGACCAAGGAAGGAAGGACGAAAATGAGGACTCAATCACACACAAACTATACTGACACATCACTTACTTATTATCTCACATCAAACATAAAAACTAGAACTGCTAGGTCTGACGAATGGCATAAAATTGCACCCAAAAATGAAGACATCGTTCACACTTCAAAACGATTAATACTGAAGTCAAACCTCCAACCAGCCATACTCGAACAACTACACCAAAACGACTAAATTTACACGACGAACGGAAGACAACACCAACAACATCCAAACACAAGAATGTTGTATTCGGAAAATCATTGAAGGCATGGAGTACAAGCTAACGGACGAAGACCTATCGGATCAATTACATGCTACAAATATATTGTACCGATTCTGTAAAAGAATCGTATCCAGACACAGCAACAACATCTACTATGACACAACTTCAAGAACTGACAAACAAAACAATGACTTGGTTCAGTAAGTGGAGGCTAACTCCCAATCCTAACAAGACGCAACTCCTCATTACCAAACTAGGATGAAATTCTTCAAAGTTTTCACCCAAACATAACATTGATCATTTTCACCACGAAATGGTTTTAATAATTTTGTCAACATTTTCCATAGTTTTCCCCAACCCCAAAAGGCGCAGTTTCTGGGAGGTAAACTCTCGCCTCAAAAAGGTTCATAATGAAAATAAGGATTTCGAATCGGTATACCAGGTTAGAATGAAAGACTAAAAGTAAGTTTATAAAAATCTGAAATTTAATACAAAAACACAATAGTAAAAAAAAAATAAGCTTTAACTAGTATCACAAATGCCCGACAAAACTTGCATCAACATGATCAAAACATGTGTTATGCGTTAAATTAATATTATTTAATACTGTTATTACATAATGTATCAAGGGCGGTTAACAAAACTAGAAATTATATTGCTCATTAGTTGTTAAAGCTAGAATTAATTAGGCTTTGCCATTCGTTTTACATTAGATAACAATGAACAATAAACCTTAGAAAAATGACTACGCATTCCTTAACTCTAAAATCACAAATGTTTTAAGAGGAACACTATTAATAAGCACCTTAATAATAGCAAGAGTACATTCCAGTAGAATATATAAAAATTGATTAATAAAAAGAAATATAAATTGATATACTTTGTTGTTCAACTTCATAATTTATGCTCACTCGCTAAGAAAAACACCTTTAACTTACTGTACACGATCATCAAAATAGATTCAACATAATAAAAAAGAATAAAATTTAATAAGTGACTACTGTACTTACTTAATATAGCAAACAAACAATAACAGAATTTATACAGTCTTTTTCTTTAGATATATCAATCTAAAAGTGAATAAATAAATAAACTTTAAATCACATAATTAGAGATCATTAGAAAAAAGACATACGAAAGCTTTAATCAAAAAATAATTTATGCCTTGGCATTTGCTGCACGTTGGTACGACGCATCTTAACAACTGGAGTCGATGAAATCATGGAGTCGTTATCGGATCCATTATGCACATCATCAGGCATAAGGTCAGTATCGGAGTTCTCTTGCTCGGATAGGGGCAAGGGGTGGCAGTCCAGTGAGTCACCAGTACTGTCCAAAAATGAAGGGGAACCTTGTGAATCCATGGAGAAATTACCCGGCGAATACGGATCCTTAAACAAGGCTCTACGACCTTTGAAATCATGCAACCTGCAAGATAAAAATAAAATTGTTTATTTTTCAAATAAGCGGTTTCAAGCAAAAAATTGTCCACTTGCGTGTTTGGGATTTGCACTTACCTCGTTTCATTCGATGGAGAAGCGTAGGCAGAATCGTTTAGACCATCAACGTCCATATCATTATTGTTCAAATTCGATGAAACTTCATCGAACTCATTAAAATAGATAGCCTAAGAATTAACTTGATTAATATACCGCTCCAAAATACAAACAAATCGATAACTTACCACAATATCATTTCGAGGACCCTTCAGATCCTGCTTTTCAACAGCTTTTACATTTGTATATTTAAATATTTTGTCAGTCGAAGGACGTTCCTCATAATTCGGGAGAAGCATTCGTTCAATTAATATTTTGAATCCCAAAGAAGCACCTAAAAACAAAGTAAAGCGTCCATGAGTATCGAAAAACAAGAAATAGCCATATAGTTTTTAAAACACATTTTTCAAAAAAAAAAAAGAAAATAAAGGCTTTGTAACCAGTAAAGCAACAAAAAATTTAATATGAAATAAAATTATGTTAGCATTTGTCGATTTTTTGTTATCAAAACATGTTGAAAAAAATAAAGATATACTTAGTGCGCATTAGAGCAACCTATTGAAAATCTTCATTATAGTTTATCGCGTACAGGAGCGAGGAATTTTTATTTCGCTAGAAATTCATCAGTTTTGCTTTAATTTCACTTTTATTTTTTATCCGATTTTGATGTGTAATACATCAATAAGTTCATAAAACATGTGTCTTTAAGAATAGAGAAAGAAAAAGTCCATTAAAATAATATATATTTAATAAGAAATAGATGAAGTTTAATAGATGAAGTTCATTATGTTATTAAAATTTCAACCATTTGTTATTCAATATATATTATGTTAAAAAAAAATTTCTTTCTCTATTCTCGAAGGCGCATGTTTTCTGAACCCATTAATGTATCACACATCAAAATCGGATAAAAAATAAAACTGAAATAGAAGCAAAACTGATAAATTTCTAGCAAAATGGAAATTCACCAGTCCTGTACGCGATATACTATAATAGAAATTTTCAATAGGTTGCACTAGTGCGCACTAAGTATATCTTTATTTTTTTCAACATGTATTGATAACAAAAGATCACCAAAAGTTATATTTTCAAATAACAAGTTAAATAAGCTTACGGTCATAAAAAGTTTGGGGTAGAATCTGGTGCCTTAATTGTTGCCATAAAAGTCCATGGTCTGGCAGATCCAAGTCAGCTGAAAGTTCCAGGAGACTAATCCCGAGTCCAAAAATATCACAGGCTGGTTTGTAAATGCCCTTAAGTACTTCCAATGCCAAATACTTCGAGTCGCCATCGGATAAAGTCGACCTGGATAGGCACGGGTCCTACAAATTTAAAAATAATCACAATTAATTACGATCCGAATATTTGCTTGTAAATAATACATACCAAATTTAGATCAACTAAAAGGCCGAAATCGCCAAGCTTAAAGTGACCATTTTTAATCATAATATTTCCAGGCTTTACATCGAGATGCAGTAACTGATTTTTATGAAGATAGTTCAATGCATTGCAGATGTCGTAGAGTACGTTCCACAAAATATCTTCACAAATATCGTTGACTTTCGATGAGTAGTCAGCCAAACTCATTTCGCAATATTCAAGCATGAGATAAACATTACCGTGTTCTTCCCACGACATGAAATATTGTACACAATACTTATTCACTCCAATCTTCTCGTTGTTACGCACTTCTGCATACCGATAGTTAATACCAATTGCGGGTTTCAGTATTTTAATTGCGTACAACTTATTGTCTTCCTTGTAACAAGCTTTGTTCACATAACCGAAACTGCCCTCTCCCAGCTTTCCACGTTTGTCAAACAATTGATCGTAGTAGGATTTGGCGATCCCCGATTTGTATAAAGGACTTAGACAAGCTAGAAAATAACATTCAGTTTTAATATATGTTTTGCTTTTTCAAGGATGGATGGAAAAATGTAAAAGCATAAGCAGAGTTTCTGAGCGCCCTCTATCTATAGTATGGCTATTTCATTATGAGCTGTTTTATCGATGAAGCTCAGACGTACGTATTCTATTGCTACGCTGCTCTAAATATGTAAGAGAAAAAAAGGCAGAGAGCGCTCGGAAACCATTCAGCTTGAATGTCCGCTCGTACTTTTACATATACCGTGTTTTAACTCCTCTAGCTATTTTGCTTTTTTGACGTACCTGTGGGCAGGTTTATTTAATAGAAACACTATTGAGGACTGAAAGTCACCGTAGCCACCAATTGCCAACTAAATCCATGAGCACCCTGACGCATGCGCATTTATATGTTAACATAAACTAACATCATTTCACACAATCACTACGCTATCTCTTTGTGTCATTATTTACCATGAACGTACTAACAAAATAGTAAAATAGGACCATAATATATTTTATCTGCAAGTGTGTCACAATGACAGCATTATGAGTATCAATTTTAATGTCAAAATGACACGCATTTTGAGATCCAAGACTCTTATGAATTTAGACGACTGTAATGAATTATTTTTATTTTATTCAAAATATTATTTTGTCATAATTTTGTTAATTCCGTGGTAAATGATAATGATCCTCGGAAATTCTATAAGTTCGCTTGATTAATCACAAAAAAATGGGTATAGCATTTTGTTAATTTATTATCACATTTACTTGTCATTTGCAGTCAATTTCGATAATTTTTATATAAATTACTAAACAAATTACATGTTGAAATTAGCATTGTTCTATAAATTCCTGTAGTATCTCACAATAAATTCCCTTGATTACTCATTTATAAATTGTCACATTTTTATAACAAATTCCGTGATTAAATTATCACGATTACTTATAGAAATCGTAAATCTTTATGTGAACATAAAATGATTATTTTTTTCAAACACATAAAACTAATAAGACTATAATTTTGGTCGAGATATTTGATGCGAATATTGGGTTCAGGTAACTCGAGGACCCTTTAAACTTTCTATCATCTCTCTCGCACACATTGTTTCAAATGCGCAGGAGCAAGATGGTACAGTTAAAAGGGCTCAGTGTTACCCGAAACAAATAATAAAATAATAATAATTAATTGTTTTATTATTCATAAATATAAATAAATTAAAAATAATATATTATTATATATTTACTATTAAGTATTTATTAATAATTATTATTATTGATTTTTATATTTATTTATAACATTTATATATTATTTATAAAATCTCCCGTCTGAAATTTTCACCCAAAATCTCATATTTCCCGTAATTTGGCATTTTCTAAAATTTTCTCACCTGTCACTGTGTAGCAGATCATTTTCGGCTCGCCACTGAATTGTTTCGATAATTGCCTGCGTCCTTTCATCGGCACTGCTGGACATGGTGGTCCAGACCTCCGTTCGGCCAACTCCTACAAAAATGACAAACAAATCACACACATGAGGCAAATTCGTTTGCGGCGCAAAATGTGAGGTTAGGGTAACCCCTCAAGTTTTGCTCCCCCAACCTGTGGCGTACAGCACAACAGGTAACACGACCTGCATACCGATCTAGTGCTAGTCGCATAGGAAATAGCACTGTCAGTTTCAGACAGTTTGCAATCTCAAAGCATATTTATTTTGAAACTGCGAAATATTGTTATTATGAAGTAGCAATTCAATGGCCACCTCATGGCCCTGTTATATTCATACCTTTTTTGTGGACAATCGTTCGGTGGTTTGGAGTTCTTCGGGCACTGTGGAGGTTCCACGTTTCCGGCTCGACATATTGACGAAAACTTTCAATACTCTACTATATACATAACTCAAAAAACTTAATAAACAAATAAAAAAGACAAGTACAAACTACTAGGGTAAACGCACGATCAACAATGAGTGTAAATAAAATGTCGAAACTCGTATTAAGTGATGTTCCATTGGATGTTTTAAATGTTCGGACCAATGGGAAGCGCAAAATTGGTCTTCGGCTAAGATCGGCATGTAAGGAATTGGTCAGGTGGGGGACGACGCTGCAGAATTTATGGCTAGCGGGTCTACACGGGTACTGGGCCGTACTGGGTACCGGGCATTTCGAACGTGGGCCGAAAGTATAGCACGCGAGGGGGCGACGGGCCCAATATCCATCCCTCCCTGTAATATAAAATCACTGGGGGGGCCTAAATAATACATTATTGGTACATTTAAATTTCGACATGCTTTGTTTTTAAATTATATTCGTTTACACTTCCACATATTTAATTTACAAATATATACAAAACATTTAGTTGGACCCATTGTTAACAATTGTGAGCAAAGAGCTTGCACCTGTTCTCGGTGCAAAAAGATATAATTTTTTATTTAATTTAAATGGTATCAAATTTCGCAAGCCCTCCATTTCGCCATGGGACTTCAACTGCCATTTCTCCAAATATTTGTAGGAATAAATGTAGTATTTCCCATTGCCCGTGACCACATTCAAATAAGGTGTATCTGAAATTCGTAATCGTATTTGTTAGTTAAAGCATTTATTTGGTATTTAATTTCATGTTTACCACCAGCATAAAATGTTGATATTCCGATAATCGGATAATCGAAATCTAAATATTGATAGATGTAGTAATAAGCAGCGTCAACATTATATTTCAGTATACGAAGATAATTCAATTGATTATTTTTATTTGCTATGATAATAAAACTATCGGATTCTAGGACAATTCCTGTTGCTTCTGTACACTCCATGGGAAACTTTCCAAATAATTCGAACTGAAAATGAAAATGTATTTTTAATTTGATTCAAATTTATTCTGCTTAATTTAAAACAGATTTAGTTGTAGAGGTAACTTTTAGCTGTAAAGCCCAATTGGTAATACCGCGAATTACATCTAATTCGCGGCAACTCCAAATTGTAAAACCACGTGGCACGTGTAAATTAAAAATTGAAAATTTAAAGAGATGTAATTATTCCATGTTTTTGTTTCCATGTAATTGTTCCATGTTCCATCTTCAAAAATTGTTCTAAGTTTAAGGGGGCGAGTTCAATAAATATATAGCACATTTAGAAGCTTCTTAAAAGCTAATAAATAGAACAACCGTTTTTCTTTTTAGATTGCAATAGTTATTGGTTATTCAAAATTTTAATAAAATATATATTATTCCACTTAAAATACGAATAACAAAGTTGACATCAACTTCCGAGATTACCGGAAGTAGCAGAGAATGGAAAATAATTTCAGTAAACCTAAAATTTGCTTGTAAATAAAAGCCTGAAATTTCAGAATTTTATGGTAAGTGGTTTTCTAGAATAGACTCTTCTCGTGCGACTCCTGAATAGGAAAATTATAATTTAGAGATAACTATCCATTTTAGTTAAATGTTTAGTTAAAAATTTTAACAAAAACTGAAATTTTTCATTAAAAATAGTTAAATTTGATAGATTTTGACCAAAAATGGGCAAATGTCAATCAAAAGTAACACAGTTCTTAACAAAAAGTGCATATGTCAAATAAAAATGACAGTTTTTAACAAAATGAGGAAAATGTCAATAAAATTATCTAAATTGGATAGATGACTCAAAATAATAAATGTCCACTAAAGATGGCATTTGTCAATAAAAGAGAGAAGTACTGCCGAAAAGCATTTCCAAATATTTTTAGAAGAATTGGACAGAAAATTTTAATCATGAACAAGTTTGTAACATACTAAATTAATTTCCATAAAAAAAGTAGATACAAGAATGTACTTCCGGTGAAGGTTGAAAAATCAGACATTATGCTTTCGACCTGGCATATACTTAAAACAGTGGCCCTTTAAATAACTACCGGTCCCTTGGCTACTGGTTCATTGTCCCCCACAGTTTCAGAACTTCTGATTTGAACAAAGCTTTTAAGCTGTTGCATAATGTTAATTATTTAAGATAATAGATGATAATAACCCACAAGTAAACATATTTAAAACTTTTAACGAAGAATGGTTTGTATGAAAAAGTGAAATCATAATAGCCAGAACTTGTTCCTGGCTATTATAAAATACCGTATAAGCCAGACACTGTCATGCATAGACATGTTGATGCTTGCAGAATTTTGTATTATGTTTATGTATAATAGGATAGGTGAATCCCGTTATTTTTAGTGAGTTGTAGTATTTACGTTACGTGAAAATAAATATAAAAGGTGACGTGACGTAAGAATTCAACGTTTTAAAACAATTTATAATAGCATTTTTAAAAATAAAAACCAATATGTACCTGCTCATGTTCCTCATTAAATCGGTAGATTCTTGTATTGTCATGGACGTCGGCCTTAGTATTTCCGATAATTAAATTAACTCCTTGAGTGGTATTAAGTATATGCAGGGTCCATGCGCCTTTTGTTGGAATTTTTTGTATCTCTTCAGCGGCATTCTGCATAAATTAAAAAACAAATCCATAAGTTTGTAAATCATCTCTAAACAATAAATATTTAAAAATAGAAATTTTAATGAGACATGATGACTTTATGACATAATGCTTTCGTTAATGGCTTGTTGAGATAAATAATTACATATTTATGATCTGCCATTAAGATTTAGGTAGTGTCCACTGTACAGGCGCCCAGTAATCATTTTCGACCATATTTATACAACAATACCTTATCAACATCAATTAAGATAAACAAAAATTCAATCCATTCTTTTCAGTGACGCCTCGTGAAAAAACCTTTTGTTATTTCAGATTCAGATTTCAGATTCAGTAGATTTTGCCCTCTACTGGACCAAAGGACCAATTGTCAAAATATTGCATCGAAAGAGTTTTTGCTCCACGAGCAATTTGAAAATTTTGATAGCTTGAGTAAATCTAAATATCCTATATTCCCACCCCCATGGTAAAAACTTCTAATTGAATAGAAAATGTATAGTTCCACATCTTTCCTGAGAGAACCACTATCTGAAGACCCGCCACTGATTTTTTCAATTTTATATGCATTTATTTAGAGCGCTTATCGCTAATTTGTTTATACTCATAATTTCTGTACCTTATCTTTGTTGAATTTAACTACGATGCAATCCAAATCATGCGAATTAATAACCGGGTTATAATATCTGCCAATGACCATGTAAGTGTATCCACGCAACGTAAAAAATTCAACAGAGCTTATATAACCATCAAAAGTTCTTGGATACATGTAGAAGGATCCGTTTCGTTGTTCCGTAGTTAATGTATTCCAAGTCATGTGTGACACTTCATTAATGACTTTCGATGTTTCTGTTCTGTAAAGAAAATCGCCAATAAATCATCCCATAAAATCCTTATGCCATCATTTTGTTTACCTGCAATGTTCACTCGTAGAAATACTGCTGGTTAAAAAATGTACGATTATGTCGCCATCGCTAAACGTAAATATTCTCTGGGTTCCTTTATTGACAATATCGTTCAGAGAATATTCGGGTGAAATTTGTACGGTGTGCTGGATCGGACATGCACAATCTTTAGGAAGACCACAATAATTCCCATTCTCTTCCATAAATAGATGCAACAATACATGTTGGTTAGACACAAAGGTTTTTGCATTATGCACATTTTTTATGCTAATTTGCAATTCGCTTGTTTTTTCAATGTACATAAAATCATTTGATGTTCCTAAAATTATAAATCTAGAATCTAATAATAATTGGTGGAATCAAATCACTTTTACTAAATGGCATGGTATCTTCAACAATTTCGTCAATATTTTGAATGATTTTGATTATTTTATCCGTTTCAATAACGCCCGTATCATTTTGGTTTACAATGCTGACAATATTTCCTACTGGATAGCCATTTATGGTTTCAGTTTGAACATTGCCATTAAATTCGGATTCTCGCAAGAATATCTGAAAACAAACGCTCGAAATCAAAGTTTACCAAAAATGGAATGATTTACCATTGATCCATTGATGTTGGATACTTCGTCCAAGAAAACACTCGAGTCAAAGTTTTCGGAAATTGGTTCACCATTTATCGAGCCAATTATCGCATCACAATCGATCTCGATTCCATTTATAAACTGTTTCGGTTCTTCAATTATTTGTTCATCCACATCAAAAACAATATCATTCACCTTTATGTCATTAATTCCAGGCGTTCTTAAATTGCCTAGAATAATAATAATACAAGTAGTGAATAGAAATCATATCAACGACAACGTATTTACCAACAATGGTGAGATATTCAAAAAAGTAGGTAGCATTCGTAATTTGTGGCTGGTCCGAATGACATAATAACCTATCATTGAAAACCTTATTAAAATCAATATTTTGGTTAACAAAATTGATATTCAAATTCTCATTTATTTCTAGGAACTCAAATGTAGCAGATGGAATTGGTCTGGTCAGATTATCCAAGCTCACTAAATTCGTGGGTACCAAACTTTTAAATTTATCAGCCTGAAATAAATTATAGTTATTAGAGAAAATTGAGATTAAGGTTTTTCAAACGTACGTAGAATCGTTTTGATTGTAAACCAGCAAATAGTGTTTTTGTGCCTTTGATTTTAGTGTTGTGCACCACATCTTTCCATATTATGGAAGCGTTTAAACCAATTATTGGAATTTCATTAACGAGAGGTATGTCGGTGTTATCAAGAACTAATGCATTCGAAGCCTGTAGCTCCGGGAAGACTTTTCGACCTGTTACAACCTGCTCTTCCAATGAGTCTTTTACTAAGGCGTCTCGTAAAACATGACCAAGATTAACGTCATTAATCAGATGATTCGTGAAAATATTATCAGCTACAAGGGATTTGAATTTCGCTGGAGCTTTTAGAACATTAGCAGTATTCTTTGTAACAGCATTTTCGAAAAGATTGTTGAAGAATCCTCTATTTAAAAATGTTACGTTACCGTTGACTTGCATTTTTTCAAATAACTTGTCGGCTGGTGGATAACGTAGTTTGTTATAAGCTTCACCTAAATCGCAAGGTGTAATATCATTGGCACTTAGTGATTTGATTTTAGCTGCTGATGAAAATCTTAGACCATTTGGTGCAAATATTTCTTGTATTGAAGATGATGCGGTGTTGACTAAATTTGCTACAGAATAGTTGTTAATGTTCTCCACCAAAATGTTATCTAGAATAAATCTATTAGTTTTAATTTGCAGACGCAGTGTGTTTTGTTTCAACTGGAAGCTTCTATATAATGATGTTAATATTGGTGACTTAATTTTAATTTTTTCGATGGCCGAAGCTGACAACATATAGATCCAGTTCAAACTAAACACACATGCATACGCAATAAAAATTACTAGTTTTCAAGTTTTCGAAAGTATAAGGAGCTAAAATATCTTGATTAAGTTTTTTGTACAAAAGTCTCGGTGTTAGTTCTGGAAAGACGATCTCATTAACAATGGCCACCTCTAGATGATTGACTTTGATAGTTTCAGCTGTAAATCTAAGATCTCCCTTAATTATTCCTTCCTTGGATATTTTGAGATTCTATATAATAAAAAAGTGTTAATATAACAGTCAAAAATATTCAGAATGTTTTACATCGTTCATCATATTTTCAACAGAATGGTTATTAATATTTTTCAACTCCGATACATGGTCAATTGTTACATTACCAAAAACTTGCAAATTTTCAAAGAAAGTTTCTTCTGATTGCATTTTTTCAATTCCAGATATATAATCATGGATCTTTTTATCGTTCAGAGTATTGGTAATTAGCAAATTAGTAGCTGGAATAATTATAATTATAAAAATTTCTATCAATATACTGAATCATGCACCTGATAGACTTTTAAAATCCAATGAATCAATTATAGCATTTTTATCAATGTACAGGATATCCTGTTGAAGCTCATTAATATTGATATCATTAATTGATTGAACTGAGCTTGAGTGTGAAATTAAATCTCCTTTAACTATAAGTCTTTCAAATTGCTTATTACCTAAAAAAATACAATTTTAATAAGAACAAAACCTAAACTTAAAATATAAACCCGTAATGTTAGCAAAAAACTTGGTAGTCACGGCATTATAAACATTAATATCTTGGAGCATATTGGCGACTAAATTCTGAGCTCGTAAAGTTTTAGAATAAGTTTTTTTGCCGCTTATAACAAAGCTGCAACAAATATAATTGGTAATAAAAGTAAATTAATATTAGCAAATTAATATTAGTACAAAAATATTATTTTTATGAGTTTACCTTCCAGTAGTTTTAACTGCATTCTTCGAAATTTTCTCCAAATCTGGTGTGTGATTTTCATTATGGTTGAGCAAAATATTACCAAAAACTGTTGCATTTTCAAAGTAATAATTAGTAGTTGCTTTGATATCATCATTGTTTAACATGAAATCGTTAACTTGGATACCATTAATTGAATGCGTTGTTAAATGTGGACTAGTTATCCCATTTAGTGCTTCAAAATGCACGGGAATTTCCTAACAGATTGTAGAAATTAATTATTTGTTGCGAAATAGTTGAATAATTTACTTGGTTTGTAGTTTTGGTCCAATAATCCTGACTCAAATTAGGATTCATTTCGTTATCCGCCACTACCATCTTTGCATCAGGATGGACGATTAAATTTTTCACATGCAAATTGCCCTTAATTGTTATTTTCCCATTATATATTTGAAGCAAATCAGACTCATTTGTTCCAACAATATGGTCACCTCGCATCATTAATTTTGATTTGTCAAATTTGCCAAGCAATGTCAGATCTTTTTCCACTTTTATTTGATCAGTTTTGACTGGACCTGCAATTTAAATAAGTTAATTTTTCATTCTAATTGATGATGAATAGTATCACTTTTTATGGTAGCATTATTAAAATGCACGATTGAATCCTGAAAATTTATATTGTTTATAGTTGTAGCTTCAATATTTTCTGCAAAAATTCGATGGAACTCAAAATTTGAGTTTACAACTTGATCTGTTGATGTCGTCATTAAGTCTTCAATATTTATATCTTGTATTTGTTTCAATTTCAAGTTTGAAGTTTTCAATTTGGATATAATTAAATCACCTAGAACATATGTCTATAAAATAATATGTAAGCACGTTTGAATAATTATTGAGTATTTAATGGGGTTTGACGCTGCGCGGTGGCCATTTTTGTACCACTTCTTCCAGTTTAGAACAGAAGAGCAGATTTTTTTAAGAAACAAGAGAGTTTGATGTGTTGGTCAAAATATTAAAATTATATTTTTTTTTTTTTTTTTTTTTTTAGTTACCTTCAATGGTCGGAGTTTTGCCAATTCGAAAAACAGAATTTTTGAACTCGTTCCAGTTAACGCCATTGATTTCTTCCACCCACAAATTGTGAACGGTTAGGTTATCGCTAAATTTGGGAAGAGCATTAGTCCGGCTAAACTTCTTCAAAATAGTCTCTGGATTTTCCTATTAGAGTGAAGGATTAAATTAGAATTGACTGTGAATTGATTAACTTTACTTTGTTCAACGTTTTTATTGAAGCATCAGCAGCATTGATTTCCTTGAAGGTTTTTTTCCCTGAAATTACTTGAGGGTTGCTTTTCAAATAAATATCTTGGAATTGAATATCGTTAATTTGGTTTGTATACAATTTCGACACTGTTATATTGTTTGCTTGAATTGCACTACTGATTCTTTGATTTCCACGCGATAAAAGTACGTCTATAAGAAAAAAAAACCATTTTAATTCATTATTTTTTTGTTGTGGTAGTAGATAATGAATTTGTACCATTAAATACAGGATTCGCTGTTTCAATTGACTTTGCAATGATTTCTTTAGCAACAACAGGTCCTGTTATGGTTTGTGGTTGCGAATACAATAACCATTGTTCAGGTGTCCAAGAATGAGCATTTATCTTGGCGAAGCGTAAATCTTTTACTTGTAATATATTACTTGTAATTGAACCATTAATTTCGACATTGCCATTTATGATCTAAAAATAATAATAATAGTACGTATGCGGCTTTTTTTTAATTTGATTGGAAATCTACCAATGTATTATCTGCTGGTGATGGAATCTTTTGCATGGTTTCAGACAGAGAGTCGGATTCCAATTGCAAATCAGCAATTTTTTTGTTAATTTCGTCCAAATGCAATACCTAGAAACGGAATTTTATTATTGTAATTGTAAGAAGATTCGTAATATGACGAGTCTTAAAGTCGGACTCATTATATTTGAATCCAGCATTGTGCGAACATTGTCTGATTGCGATAGGTTGTCTTCTGGTTTATGTGAATTTGTAAGTGCTCTAGCCATAATATTATGCTGCAATAAAACGGTTTTACTTGTCTCCCTTAAATTATTTAATTTTTCACGATGTGAATAAACTGCTTGTTCTAAATTTGTAAAGCATCGCTCGAGAACGTCGTCATATTCCCGAAGATGACTTTCTACATAAAACACACAAATAAATGTTTGCTTTACGAGTGTTACAAGATATAAAATTACCCATTGCTGTTGAATGTATTTTAAACGCCATTACATTGATATTTATTGCATTATCTTCTTCTAACCCGAAGATAAATGCAACACTTCTATTTTCATATTCTCCTTTGTGTATTCCTAAGATCGAAAAATTCTTGCTGAACTCTTTGTTGCCTATTAAATTCGCACGATTTATGTTATCTTCCGGATCGGGGATATAAGCAACAATTGCATTCTAAAATAATTCCAAGTTTATTCATAATCATTATTTGACTAATTTATTAACAGTGCGCACATTTTCTGCGGTTATAATTAGTGGGAGATTGGATCTTTCGTCGTGAATTACTTCAGCACCGGTAATTACATTTTCAGCTACAAGTTCCTTAGAGACAACTGCATTTTTTCCTGCACGTAATGACATAAATTTAGCTTTTATTTAGTTTAAGTGCGGTTTCACATTATCATAATTGATTAATAACACAAAGTTAATAATTAAGATTTTCGTAATCTATGCTTCCCAAAAGTAAAAAAATGCAAATAAGGAAAAAAATCAGAATTACAATACTTCCAAAAAGAAAAATTCTTCCAACTACGAGAAGTGTCATTAAAATTGTGATAACATCGTGAAACCGCTAACAGTTATTATTACCATTCCAAAAGTACATGTTATTCGTAAAATTTTGCCAAATAATAAAACTGGTTTGATTATCCTGTTCAAAAAGTGTGAGATATCTTGGTTGAACAGTAAACAGTTTTTGAATTTTTTTAAGTTTATCAAATTCAAATTCGAGCAATATGGACGGAACCTGAAATAAAACGTAAGCTATAAAGCTGAAAGCGAATGAAAAGTTGAAAGAACATACATCATCAGTGGAAACACTTTGCAGAACAATGATAATTTCAATGTGGCCGCTTTGTTTAAATGATGAAACTTCGCCAGGACCTTGTAAATATAAAAAATCAATTTCATCAAAATATGTGTCCATCCATTTATAGATACTAGAAAATAATTGGATATTACAGTGGATTTAGCTTTGTATGTTATAGTACTGACACAATGGAACCTAAATTATCCTTCTTGTTAATAGCAACAGTTAAATATAAATTATCGTCGCTACTAAACAGATGAGCATCCACCGCATCTAAATTGGCAATTGATTGAATATGCTTCATTTCATTGATGTTGTTATTAAATTTATAGATTTCAGTTGTTTCTGAATTGATATTAATTGCCATTATTCCAAATCCTTTGTAGGTTTTGGCCTAAAAAAATATTGATAATGTTTGTCCGATGGTACAATGGGGCTGTCTACTAATTGTAGCAGATAGAGCAGTCAAAATGATTACGAAAACATGTAAAATTATTTAGAACCCTTATTAGAATTTAATTTAGATGCAATTTAGTGAGAAAACTAGAACCAAGTTTCAAATCAACAAATACTATTGGTCGAAAACTGATAACACACCTATTGAAAACTTACTTTGAGGAATGTGACATTTTCAAAGTCCCTTCTAAAAATATAGTGAAAATGTAGTATAAAATTAGGATCTTCGTACACGATTTCATGTAATTCATTATTTAACAAAAAGAAGGTTTTGTCAAACAATTTGAACGTATTAACATTTTTGAAATGTCCTATTGAATCAATAATATCCAATACCTCAAATGTTATTTTATTTGTTTCTATAATAATGATCACAATTAAGATATATTAAAATTCGTATTGGAAAATTTAGTACCTGCTAGATTAGTTTCAGTTTCAAACTTAATATTTTTTTCCATCAGATATTTTTCCAATTTTTCATTGTGCTCTATATTTTGTGTATCGCTTAGGTTTAAATAAAATACACACTGCAAATGGAATAGATAAATGCACTTCTTGAATAAACAACAATGAACTTACCAGAAACAAAATCTTGTAATTCATTTTAAATCATTTAATTAGATCTCTAAAAGAGTATTTTCACACACTGCTCACAATCTTCACGTACGACTATAAAAGAACGATATATATCCCAGCGGAGGTTTTTGTCGATTTTTTTTTGACAGTAAATTCGAATGTTTTGCATGTTTCTGCAAAATGGTATTAAACTAAATGTGTTTGTTTTCATTAATAAGTTATAGTACAGTAATAAAATTTAAGCTAGTCTAATAGCTCATCAAATTTAATCAGTAATGGACACTCGCCTGTCCATTAAACTTCTAGGTTTAACAAGGGAAATAAAATCAAGCTGAAACAATTTTTACGATTTACTATATAGAGTAGTTTACTTGGAATGGAAAAAAAATCCTGGTTTAATTTCAAATTAGCAGTGCAAAATCGCGTTTGAGATTGAATTGTTCTTGTTGTTAGGTAGAATTTTGCAGGAGTGTTTGTTTAAATTCTGTGAAAAGGGCTGTCCATCCGGCATCCATCTCATCATTAAATGCTAGTAATGGACAGAGCAGTAGTTAACTCTGCAATTAAACTTTCGAATTGTTATGTTCGCCAAGATAACGCGTTCAGCAATCCAATTCGAACATTCCACTTTATGATCGAGTACAATTTATACGAATTGCCTGCCTGTTTCGTATGACCTGCCAGCCTGTGTGCAAATAAGCTGTTTAATTTATATCTCACTGACTACACACAAAACATTTTTGCCATTTTCCGTATATCTGGCACCACTTTTCATTAATTGCCGGGATTTAAAATCCAATCATTCTAATCTGTATTTCGATTGCAAATCAACTTTTATATCCTTCTAAGGGTTCGTGATTATATTGCAGAGTTTCATTAAACAAAAAATGCTGCAAATGAGATTACACTTCTCTCGTTATTATGTTAAAATCTTTTAACCAAAGTTTCAGATTTTTATAGCATTTCTTGTGGAAATATTTTTTTAACTAGAAACCCAATTAGATACAAGTGTGAGCCATAATATTGGAAAATGTGTCTTTCTTTTTGCATCGGAGGCTGCACTAGGCACATGCACTGCACAACAACACTAAAGTAAAGTCGACAAAAGTAAAGTCGACTACGTTCTGACCTATAACAGGAACGTAGCCTGCGCTGATACATGACTTCATAGATTTTATGAATACAATCAATGTGAATGACAAAGAAGTTACATGCATGTATGTCTTTCGTTTTGTTGTCCTTCAGTACCGTCGTATGTATATAATCTTTTATTTTTGTATTAGCGTGTCGCTGCAGCTTGGAAGATATAAGATATTCTACGCTACTGGTAAAAATTTTACATGGCTGTCAATTGATTTGGTTCAGGCGGAATCAGCTGAGAACCTACAGGTCAGAACAGAATAGGTACTACTATAGGTCTTCTCTTCAAAGCCTTTTAAACTTACTCTCCTAATTTGTCTTAGAGCAGTCTCCAAAATTCCAAACAAACCACCCCCAAATTAGATCGTTGGTCTTGTGGTATTCGGCACATCACTTTACCAATTTGTTTTTATCAGGTCTCCAAGAACCCTTCCATACTACAACAACCTTGGAGATGTTTCTTTTTGCAATGGAGACTGCTCAACCACACTAGGTCTTTCTCTTAAAAACTTTTTAAATTTACCTTTGAGTCTTAGTAGTACCTTGCTGTCATTTGGTCGCTAGTCAATTGGATCCTCTCTCCAAGTCCACTTGCACGGATGTGAAAATTCAAAATTATCATTGTAATCCAAAACTTTTTAAGATGGGTTTATTGGTTTAAAAGATTAAGCTTTTACGGAGCAAGGAAAACATGATCTTAATTTGGTTCTCATTGGCCTAGTAATTTCCAAGTAAATTAGTGAATATGATTTTCGTAACCTACGCGTTTTGAAAAGTTTGGAAATGTTAAAATTTGGATAGGTCAACACTAGCAATTCGTTTTTGTTGGCGCTTGGTGTTCCCTGTACATTATTTACGTTCTATAATAAAACAGCACATTGGTTTGTATTGCAGCGTAGCATTAATTATGTTATTAATTGGCTAACTTAGTGGCTTTAATAGAATTTATAATATCTGTGTAAATGGATCGATTTAATTAATAGCTCGCCGCAATTTTAATCCAAATCCAACCAGTTACATATATTTCTATAATTAATATATTTTGAATACACATAATGTTTTAGCTTTAAAATAATTAATTAAAATTTTTGATTTAATTATACATGTATTTGTATGCGTGTGCATTATGACATTGTATACAGGATGATCGTAAAAACAGAATATATTAAATATTTGTAACGGTCTTTAGTTTTGTTTTTTGAATTAATTTTGATTATCACCTATGGGGTTTTAAAACTAAACAATAGCTTAGTTAAGGTATTTTTTTTAATTATTTTAATGGATTATAATTTGATTCCATAAATGCCATTGCATACATTTCAAGTTTACTGCACCTTAACAGAAAGAATTTTCAAATTAAATTATATTAAATTCATAAAACTATTATCAAGTATAAAATTACACATATTTTTTTGGTTTTTCTTACAAAGTTAATTACATTAAAAAAGGGTATGATTATCTATTTAATATTATATTGCAAAGTGTAATTAGTTTTTGTGTATTTTAATTACCACGTAATTAAAAGTATAAGAATATGTAGTAAATTTTGAACAGACAAAGAATAAATTTAGAGTGCTTCTTTGTAGCATCAGTGTCATTATTTCGGTAGAATATCATAAACACAACAATAATAAATTTTACGAACTTGTATCTTTTGTCGTTTTTGTTTAGAATAAAGTAGTAAATTTTGGCGTATGATACTTTATTATACGAAATGTGATTTTGACCATAATTGGATGTAACAGAGATTACAGTATGAACTTTGGCAATTAAAAATGTAATCACTACTTTTATTGGATCATACAAATTGGATATCAACTTCTAACTAATTACATTTTCGAACACTTTGTTGCATCAGGTAGAAAAAAATTCAACTAAACATAAATTCAATTTAGTTCGAACCGACATTTATTAATACAAATAGTTGTTATATTAGAACTCACTCTTAATGATATTAATGAAAACTATTTGATTTTGAGATAATGAAAAGGGGTTACATTTGCCCATTGTTTACTGGACATGGGGGCTCTTTGGTCACATTTACATGTATTTGCATGTGGCGATCGCTATGGTCATTTATAAACGAACTTGCTTCATGTCATTGAAAGATTACCCTGTCACTCAAATGCTCCCGCATATTTCACGTTATTCTTTGCATGGCATATAACGCCCCTTAATTACTTGCAATCATCCCAACTTCCATACTTCATACCAGCTACAATTTCCCATACAACGCAACATTATTCAAACAACTTTTACGTATATAAAAAGCTTATGATGGCATTATCCATTACATTCTAAAATTTGTAAATATTATATCTTATTTGAGAATAATTTGTATATTTAATAAATTTATCATATACTGAAACTAGATAATGTATCTACCGAAAAATTTTGGATATTGTACATTTGTAATAAAAATATTAAAATGTATACTTCTACGACATGTTTTTCGTAACACTTCAAAGTAACGTAAGTTGCCTAAATATTCATAAAAACAGACAAATTAAAGAACTTTTTATTGCCAGGAATCATAGAATAATTAAATGTCCACAAATCTTAATTATATTAATCAGTATCGCACCACCAAAAAATATTAAATTAGATATTAAAATTTACGTTTTATGTAAAGTTTTTGTTTTTTGTATTTATTAATTTATTTCTGGACATTCAGTTTAAAACCGTAAAACACTGGTAAATGGTGAAGCATCTGCCTATCTCCAGGAGCCGCTCATGGCAACAGAACCCAAGCAGGGAGTAATCAAGAGACTAGAACCTTTTCTAGTCTTTCTAGAATCTTTTCTAGTCTTCTTTGGAGTAATACTCACTGATGGAAACGAAAATTGACAGCGCGTACGATGTCTACTTTATCGACGGTTGCACAAGCTAGTTAGTTTCAGGTTTTCCCACCCCTTATGTTTGTAGCGACTGTAGTTTTGTTCCGTGTTTGAGCTTGACGATTGAGCGAGCTTTTGGACTGCTTGCATCAGCTTAACTGACGCCACCGCAACCAGAGTGCATTTCACTGATATTCAAATCTTGCAGTTCACATTTCTAATTTTAGAAGCAAGTAATTCCAATAAGTCAGTTTTATTTATAATTAAATAATAAAATTAAATAATAATATTATAATAATAATATTATAATAATAATAATATTTTCTAAATGAAAGCGACACAATAGCGTGAGCTTAAATTTTGGGGGTGTGTCCACCATAAACTTGATAATTGCATCGAAATTCCCAATAAATTTTAGAAATTCCAGTGTATGTAGACCATTTTCTAAATAAATTTACCCTTTAAATAAATTTAGCGCATGCTCGAGGATCTACAGAAGATTTTTGTATACGACGATCCAAAGATTTCAAAAACTGATCTTTCTCTTTCCCAAGGAACTAGAGTAAGTCCACCTGATATTTTTCCATCGGTTTTAGACAAATTAGATAGTCCCAAAACTGCAGGTTTGAAGTGGCTGATATGAGAGCTCTGTGAATTAGTTCATTAACTGATAGATGTTGGGACATTCTTCCAGCACTTAAGGAAGGAAGTTCCATGAAGACCATTTGTAGATACACTGAATTATAAATTATTTACCAAATTGCCCCCAATTCTAAGATAACAACCAATTCGTAGCTAACAATCATTAGGAAAATGATCAATGAGTTTTTTCAACTGCCCCAAAATTTGACTAATTGCAGTTTGGTCGTCATTGGTTTCGTGAAACAAGCGATTTTGTAAAGAGAAAACCGTTAAATTATATTTATATATATAATTTTGTGTAATATTTTTGAATGCTTGATTCCGGAATTTTATTTATTTTATCAACTTGGACAATATTTTATTTCAGTAAAAATATTGGTATGATGATATGATGCTCATAAATTGGACGCAAATGTTGTCAAATATTTTTCAGGCGGATGGTTCAGTAGACGACCACAAAAAAGCGCGTGGTAATAATTTAAAAAGCTTCGGATTAAATAAAATGTATGGAGGATTTCAATTTTCGCAGTCAGCAGGAAACCATTATTCCACAGTTTCTTTTCAAAACAGCCAATTTATATTGTCAAATCATGTGGACAACACGGATCAGCAGGTAAAAGTTAACAATGGATTTCTTGCCAATACCAGCTCCACAGTTTTGAGGTACATTTTGAAACTTGTTTGAACATCTCCATGAATCTATGATGAAAAACAGACGAATCATTTTATAATAGTGATGATCATTTTCGGTAGAAACTTGTTTGTGATATTGATTTTCTATTTAAAAGGTGATGATTATAGAGTCGTAAAATATAAAACGGAGTTGTTTCGGTTGAGGGAGTATCATGCATTTAGTTCGCTAGATAATAAGATAAAACGAGAGAGTGTCGTCTATAAATGACTTAAATCGTTGGCAGTAAAACGAGAGGGCATTTAACATACGTTACGCCCAGCGCGTTTAACGAAATGTTTTCCTTGATTGGATAAAGCTAGATCACTGCAGTTATTTTCCCTCCGATTTCGTTTTCCTTTTGCCCAGAAGCGTCAAATCTTCTGATAACTCCAATTAAAAATTTTATCACCCATATCTTTCCACATAAAATTCCGCTTATTTACGCAAGATTGCAAGACAAATATTTTTAATGATTGCAGAAAATTGCAGACGGAACATTAAAACGAAATATTTGTGCTGCCTCGAAATTGTTTGGACAGAGTAATGTATTTATTTAACACAAATAAAGTATGAACTTTATGATTGCAAATGACATGGTTGTGTGCTAGAATTTTTAATCGACGATTGAATTAAACATTTAAGAGCTTAAGGGTATTGTATTATTCCCCTGAAGTATGTAATATGACTGCTATGTCAGGCAACATTCATATGCGAGATCGGATTAAAAACATTAAAACTCTTTTTCCCCCTTTGTTGCGGATTAGGTCTAAATGAAGCAGCATGCTTTAGGATGTATTAGAGAATTTCTCCAAATTAACTTCAACTTATATGGGCACATCCATGCGAATTGCGTTCCTTTTAAATTATGCGTGTTTGCTGTTGCTGAAGTTGATGTCACTATGGGACTTTTTTACCTTACCCTAAAGCCTTTTTCGGACATTCAATGATAATGGAAATTAAATTTAGGACACGCATTAAAGATTAGTACGGCTTCCATGCAATAACAATTAAAGGAAATTACATACCTACAATTTTAGAAAAATAAAATGCCATTTTCCATTATATTATCTGTAATCTGAAAATGCGAGATTACAAATTGGAATTTTGGTGTAACTGCATAATGGTAATACAAATAAAAAAAATCACTATAATTAGAATCACATACACATTACTTCTGTACTTTACAATCATTTACTTCACGATACCCCGCGACCTCCGGCTGCGAGGCAGTAATATAAAAACAGTGGTACCTATTCTGTTCTGACCTGTGGGTTCTCAGCTGATTCCGCCTGCACCAAATCAATTGAAGGCCATGTACAATTTTTACCAGTAGCGTAGAATATCTTTCAAGCAGCAGCGATACGCTAATACCATAATAAAAAATTATATTCATAGTACGGTACTGAACGATGAAGAACTTCATATTGAAGGAGCATCCTTTAAAGTTTATCCCAGTGCCCCAGTTGCCTAACACTATTTTTTGTCAAAAATCAAGCCATTTGTCAAAAGCTAACGGTGATGGATGTCCACAAAAAGTGACATATGTACAATAAAAATGAAGTATGGTGGAATCTCATTTCCAGAATTTTTACTTCTCTCGTATAGGAAGTATTGTAGTAGTGAAAAATTTGACATACCTAAATTTTAATTTTTTTAACGCACATATAATACAAAGTTACGATTAATTCCGTTATTCAATAGTGACGTAATAAACACTAATTTGCATACCATACAGATCATTTATATTCTATTTACTATAAAATACTCTGTATTGAAGCATATTACTAATCATGGTATTTGTTGGTTAATTAAATAAAATTGCATAAATTTTAAAAGCTATTTTCCATTTGATTATCTGGAATATGAAAAAGCGAGATTACAAAATGTAAAATCAAATATTACGACTTACGAGCCCATTCTATTGTGTGGATATATTACATTATAATAGAATATCAATAAAAGACGTTTTTCCTCTTCGAATTTACGTTTTTTGTCAGATTAAATTTTACAGTCTTCCACAAGATTTTATTGACAATTAGCGGAAAGAAATGGATGAATCTCAAAAGACTCAATTCTTCTTTAATTCGATGTTTATTAGGTTGAATTGCTTCTTTGATTAAAAGGGGAAGCCGAATTTTATTTTCTTCCAGATCGCTATAAGAAACAAATTGAACCCACTGATTAGAACCATATTGAATTTAAATCAATTTGCTTTTTTTTAATATTGTTTGCTCTGCCGAAAAATAATCCAATATCTACTGAGTTACCATTTTTAAATGAAAATCAATTATCTCACTAATAGGAAGCACTGTTAAAATATAACTTACTATGACAGTAATTAATTCATCCCTAGTAACAAATTGACAGTTCATTGTGAATCCCCTATTTTTATTGGTTGGCACTGATGTAATTAACAAACCAATTAGCTAGTGCACATTGTTCTCTAGTCACGGCTGTCTCTTCTACACCTGGGTCGAAAATTGTTTACAGTACCACACACAGAATATTCAATTATTTGACACGATATTCCTTTTAATAGCATAAATTCATTATACTTCAAATCAACCAAATTACTTTATAGATTAGTATACTTTGTTTTCCAAATTAATTAATACACGCGTTAATCTTACAATGTAGTATTATTCATCTACGAAAATGATTTATGATAATATACTTATTAATGTTATAGAAGCTTTTAAAGAAAAAGAAATAAATCATTTTTTGTAAGTTGTAAAAATTATTTTATTATTAAAGCTATTAAAATATAATAAGTAAATCCAACAAAGTATAAATGTATTTTGTAACTGAAAGCGCAATAAAAAAAATGATGAAAAATGTATTCATTTGAATGATATAATAGCCATTTATGTGACCAATTAGGAAGTGCGTTATTTTATTTAACGAGTTGATGTATTGATGGTGGATGCAAATTCCTGTGAAAAAAAAATTGAAGAGGTCCATGTTCTGGAAGTGAAATTGTATAAAATACAATAAAGGCTTAAAGTCTCTTCAGTAAATTAAGATTTTTAATCAAATTAGCGACATCAGTAGCAGTTCATTTTCGAGCTGGTGATTGTTTTTTCCGTCGAACTATCAATCAGGAGTTACTTACAAAGCATGACCAAATTAATGCTTGGTGTTGGCGATTTAACAAGATGGAGGTTAAGTCATGCTTGAAAATTTGTTGTTGTAAGATTTACATCTTGATTGATTAAAGGATTGAAGAGCAATTTTTTTTTGTAATTTTAACAAAAAATATATAACTAGTCATGTAAAGTGTGTTGTCATACAAAGGTGTTACATGTCAAAATTAGAAAATAAAAATGAATACATTTAATTCAATGAGTTTTAAATTTAAAAATGGTAACTGATTTATTTATTTATACCAATGAGTTTTTGTGTGAAAAATGTGAATAATATACGTTATTCCATTCGTTTACACAATGATAGGACGCATCATATATTTATGCATGTAATACAAAAGAATAAAGAAAGTAGATTCAGAAAATGCTGACTTGATATATTATAAGCTCTAAAAAGTTTAGCATCAATATAAGAATAGAGCTGCAGAGCTTCTGTAACTGAAGCAATATATTTTTCGAAATATGCACTGACGACGCGACACACTTAGCAGGAATAAAAATCCGCGCGTACGGTGGCTTCCATAAATAACATATTTCACTTAAACATTTTTCGGGAAGCAAATGGAATGCGTATGCAGTTTTACACGGCAATGCCAGTCATAAATATATCGAAAAGAAACGGGCGTTGAACGGAAGAATGAGGTTTATTTTCTTTCACATATGTATAAGCGAATATGGGGTGCTATATTATCAACAACAGTGGCGTCACCCCAAAAGCTAAACCCAAATATTGTTATTGCTGTTATACCATTTGGCCAAAACTGCAACATTTTCAGAATTAATAACGACATTTTGAAATTAAGGAAATTAAATTCTGCAGAAAATTAAATCGCTTTTTTGAGTACCTATGTAGTTACTTATTATACAACCAAGAAACAACTTTTCTGTAATATTAATTAGTCTTAGTATCAATTTCCCGTTGTTTTGTCAGGACGTCTACGCTAATGGTAACGTTTTAAATATTTTATATTTATATATACAATTTATAAGATAAATTGCCAACTTCGCGGTTCGTTTCTCACTTGGAGTTTTGTCCTTTGTTATTTTAATTCTCCCTGTCTATATGGATATGGAGGTAAGATTTGAGAGTTATTCACTAAACATAAATTGAAAAATATCAGTTGCAGGAATTCAAAAAAACGGGTCGGAATAGTATAGTAAATCTTACTAGTTGATAAGGTAAATGCTGCATTTGAAATTCCTACATGTGTTCAGCTTCAGCGTAGATGTATCTATCAAATGAAATCAAATGTTTATGACATAATTCAAAAATAATGTTCCAAGGAAAATGGTGTGAATGACCGGAATGGTTCTTTAATTTTGGGCCAATATATGTATTTCTCTAAGATGGTTTTGATCTACGGTCCTAAATCGGTTTTATGGTAGAGCACAAGTAGATTTAAAATCAGATCGAAATTCTAGCAAAACAACGAAGCATACTCGTAAAATTCTATTTACTGTTTCAGATATTGTTGGTGCTTCGTATATCATAAAGATATTCACTTTGTTGGGACTGTAAATTTCATTCATAAAAAATTGATGTAAAAGAATAAGAAGCACATACGTATAAGAGTTATCGAAAGTTATTTCTTTTTTCCAATAAAAATATAAAATAAAAAGAGAATCCGCTTGCTATCATAACTATGATTGTATATAAACTGATACCTATATGAAATCACCATATATTTTGTCGTAAATCATGTTTTACGTATTTCCGGTGCCTCACAGTAATCTACTGCGAATAAAGGAGATTTGGGAAAAACAAGGGAGTGGGATATCAGTATCGAATATCCCACATCCATCCATAACGAGAACATTCTTAAATTATTGTCCAGTTCGGTATACATCTATATGTATATTCAGGATTGATCAATTGACCGAAGGATATACGCCCCTTGAGCTTTGCCTAGCTCTTAATAAAAACACGACTTTATTGATCATAAATTTTATTATCTGCATAATATACTTTCTGAACACTGCGCTTTTGCAAATCAAATTACCCCAAAATATAATTTATTCACTTGGCAAACCCATTTATCGCTACAGTCCTTCTTTTTTCTTTCGATTTAATGTCTTTCATTACTTACGAATAATTTTTATTTTACTATTTCATATAATTTTTGAACAAAGAAAATCGCACCAAACAAAGGCACATTTATCTCCTAACTTCTACACAAGTATGCATCCAATTCTTTAACACTCAATTGACTCAATTTACGTGCTACACAACTTTGCATAATACTGAAAATTACTTATTTAAAACAGAGCGCATATACATTACCATTGCGATTCTCATGTAAATTATAGTGAACACGTTCTCAAATGGATGATCTGCGAACGGCATATGGAATGGATACCACTCCAACATTGTATGTTTGCCAAAAACTGTGCATTGTTCATTAATGGATTCACAAAACTTTTTAATTTGCTTGAGATCTAAATTTGGTACATCTTGAATTGTAAGGCTTTATTGAAGGCATTATACAAATTAAGTAATAAACTGGATAGATAACTAACTTACAGGTTCAAAGGGTCCCAACTTCACTTTGCGGAGTGTCAGGGGTGGAATACAATGAAAATATAAATTTATCTATATTGTTTGCACCGATTTTAATTTGCACCTGCTACTAAAAAACAAGAAATAAGGGGACTACAAATTGGCCAGTTGATAGTTGCAAGTTAATTTTAACTCCAAGGGCCAAATTAATATAAAAAATATTTGCAGTAAAATACTAAGTTTCAATTCTGTGAATAATACCTACCCAATTCAAGTATTAATTTAGAACAAACTAGCCAATTGTGGTTGAAGGAACAGGTGATTGCACTACACTTGAGTATCAGTAGATCTAAACATGTCTGTCGCATTTCGCTCCAGAATTACCCCCAAGCGTGAAAAGAATAGATGATTCCTCTGGGATCATGTGGACAGCAGCGGAACAGTAATCACTAATTGGAACAATCCTTGCTCACCACAACGTCAAACAAAGAAATCCAATAGCATTTTATCGTTGATACTTAAAGCGTATTTATTTCTAGGAATTGGTCCTTGCTTAATAGCGCAAAATTATTATTTAGATTAAAACTTTATTCTGAAAGTAAATTTTCTGGTCAAGAATAAAATGCAGAAAATCAATTCAATTGTATTTTATTTAATTATTTAATGGTTAAAGAAAGCAACCAAAATTTGCAAATCAATTTTAAAATAAGTTTGTAATTAAAAAAGCTGTTTAAACATGTATTAGTCATGTTTGAGCCTGAAATATTTGTCCGTTAATTTGTAACGGAAATACCTTAAACGGAGTGTATGAGACTCTATAAGAAAGCAAGGAATGTATGTGAGTCATAATGTATGATTGTTTAATTTGATATCAAACACGTTCCATCTTTTTCTCAATCGCTCACCAAAAATAAGAAACCAATCTTCCACACAACTACTAAGTATTGGTAAGAATTTTTGAGCAATACTATTACACTCGAATTCACAGATGTAAGTTGTATGTCAAATATGAATCGTAAATTTTTTTAAAGAAGTGTATTACCAAAAATATGATGTTGTGAAATGCGCTCAGGTGCCAATCAAAATCTACACAGCCTGAAAAATATAATTATCGATAAAGCTGGTAAACAATCAACAGATATTGTTATCTGCTTTTCCTATTCTATTAATCCACTTGATATTTGAATGAGGAATAATTTTGTATCAATTGTATCGTAGTTATGAATGTGCATCAAAACGATTTTAAGTAGACGATAGGAAATTGTGAGTGATGATGCCATTGAAAAATAATTAGGGGTAAATTTAGGCAGGCGGCGGAGCATAAAACATGATAGGGTTGAGAACCAGGGATCAGCAAGTGGACTATGTCCATAGCCATAGCGCACACACATTGCTGAAGCTTCATTTAGTCTTTTGACACGCATAAAAGTTGATTTATGGTATAGTAAATTTTTTAGCGAAGTGCTATTTGAATAGAGAGACTTAAAAATATGTAATAAACGAGCATAGCATGTGGGTGCGTTGGGATGCGGGTCTGGTTCGTTTGACAACGCTCTTCACTGACCAGATTCGCGGTAAATCTCATTTACTACTATACGTATTATGGGCTAATTGTTTTATTGCAAATTGTAAAACGCGTTTGCAGTTTCTGATGAGTATTATGCAATTTATAATTATTTGATTAAATGCTGTACTTTTAAAAAGCGCAATTAGTGGTGCAACAAAAGCTTAGAATTATAGTGAGCAATGTTTTATGCAGTCCGCAAACGTGACAGACAACCTAATGTTGGATAAAAAGTTTATGTGAAGATTCTGCAGAGATCTTAGAGATAGTCTGCCTGGAAGCGAGTTATGGCTTTTAAACACCACATTATGGGATGCATAAATATTAAGTAGGTTTTCAGTGTAAACCCTTTAGAAGACGTTGACGGGGATAATGAAGACATTCCAAATGATAACAATTAGAGCTCTTAGCTGCGGGCAATTGCCAGAGCGCATCGAGGATTAAGATGGCTTTGTCATCAAGGTAATGGAAGCAGAAAGGGCATCTTGTGCGATTGTTTCATTAATGTATTCTCAAATCAAAGATAGAATGAGTAATGCAAATGATTGTTTGCCATTCTACGGCCATAAGACGAAATTTGCTCTTGGAGCCCCTCGGCTTTATATATATAAACATGATGTCGTTTACCAATTTGGTCTGTGTTGTGTGGAGACCGCACGTGGCGTTCCAATACTTGACATATCTCTAATACATTCGTTAGTTGGACCGTTTCGCAGATGTCTTTTACTCTCTCACACGTGCCATTTTCTATAGGCTCATGCATCAGACCTCTTAGCCGTTTCAGCTTCATTAAAGCAATTAATTAGACAACAAGAAATATTCGCTTCGATTGCTGACGGCGTCTTTGTGCTGTTGACGTCGCCAGATAACACTTGCGTCCTTTACTTTAATTCATCCACCGTATAAACCACGTAAATATTTTCCACAACTATATCTATATATAATATGAAGATGTTTTTAGTATATACGAGTATGCCCTGGAGCGCACTCGACCGGAAGAATTCTATACTGTCCCGAGACAAAACATAAATCCGTACTAGTGTCGGCACTTCCGTATCAGCTAAATCAAAATAACTCTGTATCCCCTTCAGCTTTGCGACACATCTCTACTAGACCAAACATTCTGCTTCGGTACACATCCTGGACCAAACTTTACCTAACTTTCATATACTTTCACCCTCTCTGCTCTATAGCGTAAAACACTACGATGTAAATTCCAACTATTTTCCACCCTAATACAACAATAAAACTTCAACTGGCTTTGGAAGATAGAATATATATTTATATATATTGTTTTATTAAAATATCCACTTGCTTTTCCAACATAAATAATATATTGATATCCTGTGGAAGTTGAAGTAAATTAATTTCAAGTTAACATCTAAAGTAAAAAGCTTACTTTTGTTGTTATTAATTGAGTAAATGCTTGTTGAAAAACGCTTCTTTTTTACATTCATTCTCCTGATTTCCAATTACGCTTTATAACTAGGTATTGCTGAAACTTTTCGTAGTATTCAGTGCAAATTCTTTTCTGTTAAAGTAATTTGAGATTCTAGGCGAAGGAATGCACAATAAAAGCGCCAAATTAGTACCTACTGCATGGTATTCTCTAATAAATGTTTCATCAATGCGTTGTCGGGATTAGATACAGATGTCAGGACATCTCAGTAATCGGCGCTTTATGGATGCCAATAACCGTCCAATAACCAGTGTTATCAGCATAGATACCGACCGGCGACCGTGTTACTGTCGAGCACGCTCTACTGCTAATGTATTATTCACATTATAACTAACAAACACACAATGTATAAACGTGCAATGCTGCATTGTCTAAGTAAACATTCACCAAATACACTCACCATACGTACTATTCATATACGTATAAGGGTATCATATTAATTGATGTTTATATTGTTATTTCGTTGCACTAATAATGGTCAGCACAGCATTCCACCTTGTTGATTGAATTCCAGTATCTATACGTACTTTTTAAATACTCTATTACGCTAAGTACAGACTGAAGCAACACAGAAAAACTTTTTATTGATAGCTGTTTCAAATTGTTTCTATTTTTTGCCATTTCAATGCACTTGTGCAAACATTTTGTTCACACTCGAGCAACTGAAAATCAAGACCCAACAAGTTACCATTTCTGTCGTCTATTTCTAGTAACAATCTGTACACATTAAGGAATCAGTTACCAAACTTATAAATATAAGACATCATTGTTCTTTGAAAGACATGTCTGCCAATTAAAAACATATCTATCAATAATCTTCGGCACAATAACAAATTATCGACACTGGGTAAATTTCCTTTATGCTGCTGTGAGTAGCTACTTGTTCCCATTTTTAATTTAACAAGCAAACAGCAAATTTTGTCTCTAGCGACAGAAAAATATTGGAAGAGAAGAGAAGTTTCACAGACAATAGGCATTTAAGACACTTGAAAGAGAGACCATAAGTTTTTTAGTGTCGCTTCCGTCAAAAACAGTACTATCTTTCTTCAGGAGAAATTCAAGTAACCAAATGACAACTATTGATATTAAAAACGAATGGAATAACTCTAAAACCTGATGTCGCCCATTCGTCCAAGGTATGTATGCCTAGTTACCATGATCAGTGTACCATCTTTAAATAGACTTGTTTGTCATCTTAGCTCCGAAACGCAAATCTTCTAATATTGAAGGTAAAAATGGAAGCAAAACATTCTGGTCTTGACCACTACTTATTGTATTTAGTTGTGATCCTCCACAATCACATTAACTTTGTTCTCAATTAATTATTATTCATGAAACACCAGAAGGAGCAATTTAGTAATTTCATTGGAGTTTTCATTTGCATAGAAATAACGTATATTCCAATGTTTTCCGGATTTTTGTAACTGCATTTTAAACAAATTTATAGATCTGCATGAATCAGAATGCATAAGTGAATGTGAAGTAGATTGGATAGGTATTACTGCCACTCATTAGTCATAACAGATTCTATAGGTTGAGGTATTTGAATGGGAAAAAATTCAACATATGCATGTAGAACGCTGAACGCCGATGCTTTATAGTTGAAGACTTTTATACTAATTATATGTTTAATGTTATGCATTAATAGCCAACTCCACTTGGTAAACAAAGACATGTTTATTAGACCAGGTAGATGTACTCATAGACTAATAGATTCTATTATTATGATCCATTAGCGAAGCAAAGTTGTGTTTTATATTTTGCAAGTTGCGTTGAGTCACTTATTAAGGGTATTATGTGTGAGTGCATATTATGTATATAGATGTATTTGCCTTCCCTAAAGCGGGTGAATGCTATAGTCCACGCCATTTTAATTGCAATGCAGTGCATACATTCAATATATACGGATATTATATATAATAGGTATATACGTATATAGGTATAGAATATTCTAAAGCATGAGGCAAACTTTACCCCATCTCTCATACTCTGCAGCAGACTATTGCACATACACGGGGAGAATTGTTCTTGCAACACATGACGACATGAAGGGTATAGGCGCCACAAACTGACCACACATGCAGCATATGTATCATGTGGACAACACTATCGAATCTAGTATATAATAGATTCAACACCGCACATACGTCTATAAATTAAAGCCCGTGTGATCCTAATAATCAATTATAATAATTAATGAATGAAGGCAGCGTAAAAATGACATCTCAATGATATTGGTATCGAATCACACATAGTTAGTTTACCTAATGCAATTTTAGTGAAATATACTAATGGCAGTAACAGATTTGTCGACAGTGACAGTTCGCCACTAATACAGACGGACTTAACGACAAGCAAAGCCTGATGTATTGAAGTACATCTGGAAACAAATTCACCGAAGCGTACATATTCATGCATCACATTAAATCTATTCCTATGTACATATCGAATGGGCTCGTTGTTAGGTATGATTATATTGCAATGCGTCCTCATAATTTATGAGGACGGCTAGCCGCGACCTACTCTGCTAATACGTTAACTTAATTATACGAAAATCTAGCGTTTAATAGCACATAGGCTGGACAAGGTTGGATATTGGTTGTTCTATATGCATTATTACAACCCTCCAGTGATGTATTGCCGTTTTACATATTAACTAGCAAATTATACTAATTGTGATAATGCTAAAGTAGCTGCTTTAACAAACAGGATTTCATATTCCCCATGAATTTCAATTTAACATCCACATTCATCCATCCATCCAATTCGAATTCCATCACCTATCTTTTTGAAAACCGATCTATTATTTTAAATAATTTTTTTTGGAACAAATTGAGTCAAAAAGATGTTAAAATAAGCCAGTATTAAGAAGAAAATTGGCATATCTTTGAAATACACAACAATGCAAGTTTGGGACATATCTACGACAAAGAAATCTTTTAGATTTTTTTTGGACTTTAGCGATCTTGGGGAACATGAAAAATAGACGCCAAATTTGGTTCTAATTGACCCCATAATTTTTGAGATTTAGTGGTTTAAAGAATTCAACTAACACTTCCGCGGAGAGAAATAATGATTTCAAACAAAATTATTACCCAATTAAGTTATACATAATCTGCATAATTATCTGACACTATTGGTTACAGAAAACAGTGGTATTTATTTTAGAAAATGATAGGATTGAATAAATGCTTGTAGTATTACGTTTGAAGTAATTTATTCGAAAATGAATGTTCGTTATATTCTATTTCACAAAGGTAGCTATGTATATTGGGTGGCCTAGATTCAGGCTTTTGATCGTTTTTTCAGAATTGAATCATTTTTTTTTCTCCTCGTCCAGGAGCGGGAATGGAAATTGATTAAATTGAATCAGGTTGATGTTCATGAAGGTTGAACTGATCGATATGTAGCAATGGTTGGTAGTTTGCCCATTACCGTGCATTATGCTAAACAGTGCATTGCATCTCAGCTTATGTGACATTTGCTAATCAATGGCATTGCTGTAAATCACGTTCCCATCGGACTGGACACGTCTAAAGCTTCGTTGATACATGCATCAAACCGTTTATAATTGCCAACCAACTAACTATCCAATCTGATATATCATATTTTGGTAATACACTATCCTCTGATTAAGATAGAGAGCTCTGTGCATGTTAGCGTATTTACCATTCAGAACTGGTGACAGCCATGGTGACATCCAATTGCTCTTCCCTTAGATTATTCGATATCTGTAATTTGTTATTGGCCGGATCAGCTTTAATTAAGACACATTTTCTAATCAGCATTCTAATTTATAATTTGTTTTCTATTCAACTTGTTGCATTGATTGTGATTGCTGTCAGTTTTTTCATATTTTATTTACAATAGTTCCGTTATTCGATTGAGAATGTAGTGTGTAATAAAAAGGGACATTGTTATACAACGCCACAGGGTGCTTTATATGAGTAGATTGGGTCATGCATTACAACCAGTAATTGTAATGCACTCTGCGAACAATAATCAAACTCTCGCAAAATACATGAAAATGTCAACGGTGCACTTTACTCTAAACAAACCATTCCGTAAATATTGATAATAATTCGGGTTAAATTACTGCACATTTTTATGTTATATCGTAAATATTTCGACGTTGATTAAATTAGAGATGATAAGAAAATTTCGTCAGTTTTTGAAAACTATTTTAAACCGTGGTAATGAAAGTGATGAACTCTGTTTCATTCTATCGAGTGAAAAGAAACGAAATTATATTTCTATTGTGTATGCTCTTACTCTGGTAGTTAATGCAGATCGAGATATTTAGCTGGACTTCTCTTATAAAGACGTCGAGTTTATACTTATCTTACCTTTATAGTTCCAGAACTCAGTATACTTCTTCAGAACTCAGAACGCAAGTACCTATACTTATTCTACGTCTACCTTTATAAAGATACAAAGTTATACTTTTAGCAAAGCTCAAATATCGGCAAAGTCCATAGTTTCTCACTTGCCACCCACGTGACTAGTGTATCGATCTAACTCAGACGTTCGTATTGTATCGCTACTTCATACGGGCGCATCACAGTATGCTTTAATACAGGAATACGTATGTCGACAAATGGAGGCCAATAAAGCTAATAATAAGATTTTGCATTTATCAGCGTCTGCTTTTAGCAATTTTAGGATGGCTTGCGTGATAGATCCGCTTTTAAAACAATACTCCTATTGACAATTACTCTGATTGCAATTCACATTACCATGTGAGTTAATTATAAGCCAAATCTACGCAGAGATAATGATTAATTTATTATAATACCACAATAATAATAATTAATAATATTGATTTAACAATTAGCAATTGCAGTGTTCAAAATAATTATTCCTTGAAGGCAAATAACGTTCAGACCACCCTACGGCCAATCTAGTACGTGTTGTTTACGGAAATTACGAATATTATAGGGTAAATCGTCAAAATCGACCGACATTTTCAATGCAGCATATAAAATACAATTCATAAAGTGCAGGTGAAAAACAAAAACTCCATCATATATTTAACCAACTATACATATCTGACAACACAATCTATTGTCATTCATCTAGTTTTTATTTGAACAGCTAATAGTAATAAATTTTTCGAGCAACTTTTATTTTGTATCGTGATTAATCGTGATATAATGCCACGGAAGTCAATATATCAATTTCTATATTCATTTTAAACAATAGCCAGGTTTTGTTTAATTTCATAAATCATTAATGTTACAACAATTGAGTTCGTAAATTGCCAATTCTATATTAATAACAACAAATATTACGTTTGATATAATATGTATTAGGGCAATATTGGATTTACATAGATAGATTATGCATCCTACATATGTATGTATACAATATACTAATGATTAATATAATAGCACTATACTGGATATATAGCCTATATAGAACAATAGGTACTTAAGTTTAGGGCAAGTACTTGCCAGTATATAATAATAGTGCAATTATAATACGTATGACCAATAATGCCCTAATTCTAATTTATTATAATTGTAATTTAAAAATACATCCCGGTAGATGCAGCACCACTTGGTATGTGACAAAAGGATAATTTGCCTTCAACCTCAACTCAACATCCTGAAACTGAAAACAATTTTCAGTTGCACTTTATATTTTACTATCGGGAACTAAATCAAAGTGAAAAGCTTTCATACAATAATACGTGTAATATAATAAAATATGTGCTGCAGTATTATTTTATTTTCCAGTACTTTGCTTGATTTAAATTTCCGCTTCTTTGTTATAGGTATATCTTTAATTGTATTATACAAAATTTGAAACATAAAGAGGCGATAAATAACGAGATGTGTTATCATTCATTTTTGTTTTGTTTCGATTTTCATTAAGGGAGAATGCTTCTATTATCAAATACTGTTTATCAAATTGCACCCCGATTTTTAACGGTTACATTATTAAGGATCACTAACTACAAGGTGGGAAAAAATTGTGGATATAGTCGTTAAATGTCTATTTTAGATCATTTAATAAGAATTTGGTTGAAAGGTAATTTTTCATATTATTAAGTGATAATATTAAAAGTAAATATTGGATCGTTTTGTTTCGGTCCATTGGTGCAATAGAAATATAAACGAGCCCTTTCAAAAAAAAGTCCCATTTAGTACCTAGCCCAAGTAAGTGTGTGAAAATAAATATATACAGTCAAAAACTGGTTTGATAATATAAAATTTACAGCTTTTTTGATACATGTCCAGCATGTCAAAGTTGATTCATTTATTATATAATTTGAATGTTATGATCAACCATTATAGAAGTTGCAGTTTAACTGGTTATTAGATTAACTTCCAGCATTTGATATTGACCTTTTTTGTACAGCTAAGGGTCAGTATTAATTTTTCATCTATTGTATGTCCAATACCGACCGGTATAATTCTTTAAAACGCTACTGGATAGCATCATCACACTTGAAATAAGTAATGAACGTCATTTCAATGTTACTTTGTCAACATGTGCAAAGTCAGGTCGAAGTAAAGGCCCGTGACGGGTCCCGACAATACGGGCATCTATATGATTAACGTTTGTGTCATAATTACAAGAGAGACCAAATTGGCCATACGACATATTTTTCCATATTGAAACATATGAAATATTATGCATTATTCTACCTATAGGCGATATCATTAGCACAGACTGTACTTATATTACTCAAGGGTTGAGGGTGCAGTTGCATATGCATGTAATTGTGTGTTGCCATAGCAACCTTAGAGTGCATTGGCATTTTATGTCAGTGGGTATATAGGTTATGTAGTTTACCCGATTCTGCATGTGTACATTATATACTTGCAGGAAGAATGCATATAGAAAACCTTCTCTTCTCATCCATCAACAGCGGTAAAAGTTAGCCTCCAGTATAATGCTCAATATAAAGAACTCTATGAAAATCCCTTATGTTATGCATATATTGTGCAATTCTCCTCCCATATATAACCTACATACGTACTGCATAATTAATAAAATCTTTGTTCGAATAAATACCATTACCAACAAAAACCTGTTAATGAGGATATTAAATCACTCAAATTAATTTGATCAATGGACTATTTATTAGATCCGACTTAAGTAAATCGATTTAAATTTATGCACAACATTAATTTCAAGTTTCTTCTAATAAAACTGTCATTTTGTATAAAAATCCTATCAAATATCTTAATTTGGATTAAGATATTGGAGTCACATGCGCTAGGACGAAATATCAGAGTAGCCGCACAAGAAAAATTCCCTCGTATATAGTTCTCAATAGTGAAAACGATTCAGCTAATTTGAGTGCTTATCTAATTCACTTGATTCAAATGAGAAACATTTCATTGGGGTTTAATACATTTCAGTGTGGTCAAGTTGGCTTTTGTCAGTTGCATAATTTATTACCTATCCTAAAATTGCAACTTATCCTGTAATTTTCTAGTCGAATACCTTTTCGTACATTAAAAAATTCTTATAATTTAACACTGAGAACTTTTTTGTAACTTTTTTGGAATCACTTAATTCAATTTGAACAAATACCGAGATATCAAATATTGTCTTGATCAAAGGTGGTTCTGAAATGACAAACGTTCGCTTAGCTTGTATCATCCTTTTGAAGTAATTTTGTCAAAGTTTGTCTACAGTTGCCTACAATTTAGACCAATATGCCTACAATTGGTGAAAATATTGGTCTAATATTTTCTTAAACTCTGGTGCCATTTCATCATAATTAAAGGAGTTTTGTTTACTTCTTCATTTTATATTTTGGAATGACCAGAATTCCCACGACACCAGTTTTGTTTAGCGAAAAGGTGATCTTGTTAAGGGTTAACAACATTTTGAGGTGTTTTAAAGACAATTAATTTCATTCTTACTACGAGCATTTCACAACTAAAAACTTATGCTTTGCAAAAAAAAATGGCATAAAAAATTGGCAAATTTAGAGCCAATGGATTGAAGTAAACGCATAAATCCAAACAGAGTAAAGAATTACGTCTATTTTAGTTAAGAAGAATTGCATTTCAAAATTGGTAACTTTGATGGGTACGCTGTCACCATTGTTTCGAATAGTAAGTAGATGATTATATCTATATTTACTAGCACTTTTTATTTATGGTTGCGTCGATATTAATTTAATTGTAAAATGAATTATTGAACGGTTAATTGGTCAATAATGGAACCCTCCTGTCTTTGATTAACGGCACATCCCATATGCAATTAGATGACCAAGTTCAGATATTTATTGGTCACAAAATATACAAGTGTATAAATTTTGAAGCTATATATATAATTTAATATGGGTATATAAGAAACCAAGACAATGGGAGTTCGTGTTCAACGTAATCACGCAATTATTGACTTATTGCTATTAGTCCTGAGTCCCTGATGTGATGCATCTGTGCAAGAGAATCTGAAATGGGGACATATAGGTCGCTGACCCTATCTATATATGTCCATATTACATATAATATCATATTATGACGTACATTTTCTCACCTAGTTTTATGACAAATGGCACTTATTCATCAAACATCTTCATTCGAGCGTAAATATATGAATATATAGTGTTTAAAGATCGGCTTCCAAAACAACTTTATGCCTTTATTCAATATTCAAATAGGCTTCTTGCTTGCATGTAGTTAGGGGCAACACTCAGGTTTTGACGAGGTTTATTTTATGCTCATAGATTGAGTTTGCTGCTTATATAATTTCCATTTAAAAGTCATATAAATTTTCTGAAATTTTAATCAAACAAACACTTGGCACTGAATGTGTTTAGTTTTTGGCAAGTTGTTCGGGTATGAATTGAAATTCCATTGTCCATGGTATATTGTCAGTTGTTACTGTTAGACAAATTAAAAGCAGTAAACTAACGCAGCATTAAGATATTAACTTTGCTTGAATATAATAGAAAATGTAAATATAGCGATATAAAATAAGTACGTAATGGTCTTTTTTAATGTTGGACAAAAATTTAGTAGTCTACATATAACAAGTTCTATAAAGTAGTACATCAGTTTTATTGCCATCTACTCATGACCCTGCTATTTTTTAAAGGGTTGTTTTATAGATACGACTACTTTAAAATGTTTTCAATTGTACAAACATACATTAAACTAACAAAGATCTTCTTTAGATGGCTTAAGGAAAACTGCTTTTCGCATATATCAAGAAAACGTTAAAAAGCTCTTTATTTTCATACTCAACTTTTTACATTTGAATTTATAGGATGTTTCCCCTTTATCATCACTTCGTTTAACCACTCTTGAAAATTTTATTACTTTTAAAATGCTATACTATTAAAAATGTAAATAATTCGTACGGTTTTTAATAAAAAAAAAAAAAAAACAGAAAGAGTGCAAGTATGTCCGTATGTATATTGTACGAGAGGCATTTTTATTATCGCCGTTTCGCTCAGCAATTTCGTCCTTTCAAAAGTTTTTGTTGTGTTAAACAAGGAATGCGATAAAATGTGATGCAATATTCGCTTTTTTTAGGCGCACGTTTGCATAAAATTGATCCACTAAAAACAAATTAAGTAGTATTCACGCCAATAGTGTTCAAATTTGAAATCCTGAGCTGAGAGATATTTGCTTTAAAACAACGCTTTATAGGGGCTAAATAATTGAATACTGAATAGTAAATAGCATTTGTTTTTCCGCAGATAAATTCAACAGTACCATTGACTACTAAATTATTTAGCCCCTATTAAGCGTTGTTTGGTTCCAGTCATGTGGTCTTACTCAATACCTTATTAAATCCGAATGCATTTCCATGCTACCATATTTAATGTGAAATGGTTTACGTGATTTTTTTAAATTAGCTCGTACATTTTACGAGGCGCTACTTGACGAAAAGACCTAAATTGAAATGTCATTATTTTTTTTTAAATTCAATGGCAATTAACTTTTACCGAATTCAAATTTAGGCATGGATCCAAGCAAAACGTGTTCTAATATTGCTTAATAAGCAATAACTTTCCCGGTCAACTGTTTTCACATTGACCTCCTGTCCATTAGTTGTATAGGTTCATAATAATCAGCGAACCAATTTGCTTAAGAACTTTAAATGGATACTTCAAACTAACTATTGTTATAGCATAGCGTTTTGCACTTACCGCTTTGCGAATGATATTTTGACTAATAAGTTCTTCTGAGTCAATGATCCACATGATTTAAGTGAATTATATTTTTTGTGGCAATAAATTAACTCACTGATTGAAATTTTGTGTGAAACTTAAAATTAATTAATTGGTTAATTTGGCAAATTGGGTTTAGATTTAATTTGTGGATTATTTATTAATGGTGGACGAAGTGGTGATTAGTAGTTGTGTTGAATCATTATAGTGGAATAGTGCATTGAGAATACGTGTTTGTATTTATAATAGCAGTCAGTAAGTGGTTTCTGTGAGTATTATGTAAATGGGGGATGAAAGCTATCGCAACCCCTTTGTCCAAACAGCATTATACAAACTGGAGACACAGTACGGAGATGTTGTCTAATGAGTTAATTTATGGATTGTTATTCTGATAAAGTAGTACAAATAGGAGGATCGCATTTAATGTGCACTGTCAATATTTATGTATTTTCGTCAGGTTTCAGTCATCAAAGCATTACTTTCTAATGTGTCATCTGTCACAAACCGGAGGATCGCTTTGACAGTCGAAATTCACCGTGTAATCCATAAAACAAACAAAACGGTTCATCCAAAATTACCCCCTCAGGGGTTAGCATAACAATTTTAAACGCAATTTTAAGAATATCATCAAGTCCCTGGGTAGCGATTTCTCTTTCTGTTCGTGACGGGCTGCACTAGCCTTTATTTACTGGCTCCTGTTTCCAATTGGTACAATATATCAAATTGTCTTGGTAAGCCAACTGGACATCAATAATTCAACGGTGCTATCGGATACCGGACCGGAATGGAACGTGGCCACAAGCGGACATCTAAATGGGCGCGTGGTTGTCGCGACCCATGTCGGATTACTGGGTTACACTTAAATCAACAATGCGGTAGAATCCACCATCGAGCATTTAGTTTAGGATTTGCCAACCGATCTTCCGGGGTAATTCGTCAATAAAACCTCTCACTTCGAGGGCTTTCTGTAATCAACCATATTTTCATTAACAATACACTATAGAAGCGACGCGACCATGTTCCCCTGATGATGGCAACGGTGACTTGCACTTATTTACCCCAACTGAAACTGTCTAAAATCTGTTAAATATGTTGGTTCTCTGGCCAAACAGGCGACGTATAACTTATAGCCCTCTTAATGCACAAATATTCAATTTGGCAATAAAATTATGTCTATTGATTGATGATCCTGACGACTTAACTTTCTCTACTTTACTTGAAAACTTGTAAAATATTGTGAGTGAGTTTCAGATCAAAACATTATAACGGATAATGGCTAATGGATTGATGGGTTAATGGATGCGCTATTGATAATGCAACTTTAATGGCTTTTGATAAAATTGATAACTGAAACTGAACACTGACGCGATCAACTCAGAAGCCGTGTCGGACAATAACCGAAACCACGTGTGATTTCAATCAAGCACGACTTACGTCGTTGTGTCATTGGTGCGAACCACCAAACGTTGCTCATAAAACTCTTTGATACATAAATGCAGGGTTAATCGAATTATGTGAATATGCAACACGCTGTTGTTGGTTGTTCATGATGGTGACTTTTCAGCATCATTTCTGAGGCGTGATGCGGGCAAGGGGGGCCCCTACAAAATTTTGTATCTCACCTCCCGCAATATTAATAGATTAGCAACAAAGCACATGCATTCTAATTACATCGAATATCGAGACACTGCTGTGCGTTTGACGTTGCGTGGCTGTTACTAATTTATCAGGTGTTAGAAGTTCAAATTCTGATATTTAATTGCACCCTTTCCGGTCGCGACAGATTCTACTACTACTTCCGTGATGAGTCGGCATTATTTCGAACAATAGCACTTGTCGATACTCTACCGTGATCTCTGTGTCCAACTGCGAAAAGAAGGGGCACCACATGGCGTATATTAATCTAATAGAATATACACACCATGCTTCATACATGCGATTCAAATTAATTAATAGTGGAGATGCATCCGGATGACAGAGCACTCCGGGGACTATCTCGCTACATATTTATTTCTATACAGAGTGAGAACATTAATCTATTTTTAAGGACAATTTATATCTATATATTGGGTGTAAAATCTGAATATCGGATTCAAATCACATAAATTATATTTTTATTGGGTTTTTAATTGGTTAAAGTTTTTGGAATCAATTGTAGATAGATTCTTATCCGAGCAATGCTTGGTCTTCCATGGACCATTTTAACCTTCGATACTATTTATACTAGAACAAAAAAAAAAAAATTATAAAACCAAATTTGAGTTTGTGTTGGTGCAACATACACATAATAATTAGCAATAATGAATTGATTGTAAAAATGATATTAGTTTTAATGCATGAGATCTAAAATTGAAATCTAATACCATTAATGAAGTTAATGGTTGTGCGTTTTTTAATGGGCTTTTTTAGAGTTGAAACTAAAGAGAGGATATTGAGTTAAAAATAATAATGGAAAAACATTCATATGCTGAAGGGACATATGTGGTAATTAAAATATGCGTGTAGAGAACAATGATTCTTTTATTGAATTGTGAATTTTCGAATTGAATATTTTATGGTAAATCGGTTAGTCAATGATAAAATTCATCAGATGCAAATTGACAATATACAAACAATTAGTGATCCCTTGTGTATTAACAGACAATGGCCATTTCATTATTAGTATCAGGAATGCCATTACAGAACGCGTCATGAACAAATATGTCTCGCCATCCCCGCAAATTCAATTTGCACACGAGTCATATTACGAAAGGATTAAAAAACTCGCTTATTCCTTTATGACTTTTATGGGGCGAATTGCACCAAACTGATTATTAAATTTCGCATAAAACTCGGAAATGTTTATTGTAAAATATTTTCATATGGGATTAGTAAAATTTCGCAGAGCAGCAATGTGAAATTGAGTGTATTGAATCGAGTGAGACAAGATGAGAATTGACATGACGCAATTGAAAAGCTTTGACATAAATATGTTTAAAGAAAAGCGTGCTAAAAAGCTCGTGCGCTTTCACGCCTGAATGATAACTGATAATTACGTACGGGTGATCTTCAAGAGACGCAGTGGGGTGCAGTCCCCCTTTTTAAAATAAAACTGTCGCACGCCCACAATGCTAGTCTTTCCGGAGAACATGGTTTCAAAACGACAAATAAACTTTATACTTGGACGAACTTAAATGTTGTTGAGCACTTACTCTAAAAGCAAGCGCCAAGCGACTTGATTCCCAGGCGAACAACGAATGGACGGATTGAACACCAATCGACAATTTATGATAGTTTAAACACTAATGGCACAAATCAACTACTTTTTTTTTAAAGTCGCTGAATTTTAAATTTATTACTTCATGCATAGGTTGTCTGCTCATGTTATAATGCAGTTTTTAAGTTCACTCTATTTTATTAACCTCCTCCGCAATTCTTTTTCTAAAAATATTTACAACTTTTCCATACAGGGCAAGCTTAGCTTAATGGTCCAAAAATTTATGATTCATGAAGTATATTGCGTATTGTTCAAAGTAACATTAAATAACGCAATAACAACATTAATGATTTGGTCCAAAACTATTTTGATTTTTAAGGATATTTTGGCAATAGTGGAGGTAATTGAGCAAATTTTTAAAATAGAACAATAGAGGAGATAACATTTTCTATTACACTTACAAGCTCTTGTAAAATAAAATAAAATGCAATAATATTTTATATTTTGTGTGTCTCGAACTGAAACTATATCGATGAAACTTTGCCAACTTGTTTGAGAGATAAAAATAATATAATATAAAGCTATACTGGAATGGAAGGTGCTCACTTACAAAGGATACGAGTTAAAAAGTGACATTTTAAACGTACCTTTCAAGCATTATAAATGTGGAGCTTTTTTGTGTGTTTTTAAGTTCTAACAAGCTGGTGAAGTTGCGTAAAAAACGGATTTATTTCGAAATTAGTTTCCTGGAGTCGTTGGCAATAAGCAATAATTTTAAACATTTTCTAGCAGTTTTATTTGGATTGCAAGCAACTACATTCAGTAGCTTAATTTAAAGCCTTACTGAAAAAGATATAAATACTTTTAAGCGGGGTTGTAAGAGCTATTCCTGCGGAAGCTTTTGCTACCCCTGCAATCTGTATTTGCACATAATAAGGACAAAGTACTTGCACTTCCGCTACACGTTGTCACAACGGAAACTAATTTTTTATAATAACTTATATCATTTAGTTTGTCCGCTGTGACATTTATTTGCCATATATTTTGGAACGTTTGCGATTTAATCAAAATGAATCAGCTGGATAATATAAATGAAGCCAAGTGAAAGTTTTTGCATGCGTTGAATTTTTATTTTACTGGTCTTTTTATGGCGAAGTGCACAATTTTTAATTTAAACTTTATTGGTGATTTGGTGGAGGGATTGAAAGCTGTGTTGAAAAGATTTTTTTCTTGTGCTGGAAGGGCTTTTATGTGAAGATATTGATATTGTAGATATTGGATGATAGTGCGGGTGTTTAGGATTATACGAGCAGTTCGGTGTTTATGGAAGCAGTTAGCAGTAAAGAGTAACACTCGAGAGATATATCTTGGTCCATGAAATGAAAGAGGAAACGACTGAAATGACGGTATGGAGTTTTAGGCGAATTTCTATTCGATTCTCTGCGATAACGGATATGCGGGCATATTTCGGGACGACGTGGGCAATCGTTAAATCAAAACTGGCATAAAACTATTTTGATTTTTATGAGGAAATTAAAAAAGTTTCATTTAAATACATTTGAAATATTTTATGGGTTGATAGTAAAGCTAAACCATAAAGCAGGTCTGCATGCTAAGTGGCCTGACACAGTTCGTACTTCAATCACCATAAAATTTGAACCGAGCCTTTGTCATAACAGCTTAATATATACATTGTGTCGAAGCGGATTTATTTTAACACTATTCGTTTTATAACCAATATATTAACATCCCAAATTATGCGGGTTTCAATCACTTTATAGCACATTCTTGCATTGCTCTCATACACAACGCATTCGTAAAAACTGATTGCTCTGGCTGATTTATTGCACCATTGTACTTGCAATCTGTGCATTAAAAATTATATAAATCATTCGACAAATTCAACATATATTTTCAACTCAACCATTTCTTGAAACCTATATCCATAAAAATATAATTGTACAGATAATTATACACTAGTATAATATGCAATTCGAAACGCATTAATTTTATTAAACACCACACACACGACCATTTATCTGCGATTAAAAAAATGCGGGAAATGCTGGAAAAGAGTTTCTACGGTACTTCTCTCGTTGTTATCTTACAATTTTTGATCTTTTTCGAAGTTTAGTACTTTCATTTTACTTGATATCTGTCACCGCTTGTGGGGTGACAGATCCAAAATTTGATCAAAATCAGTTTGTTAGTTTAGAAGATTAAGCGAACGCAAGGATTTATCCATTTTTGGCCAGTTTTGAACCTTGGCCAGTTTTGATGTCCTTTAGGGTTTACTTTTTTTTTAATGACAACAAAAAAACTTGGTTAAAAAGTAGATATCAAAATAAGTTTGAAAAAGTCAACAGACCGACCGACGGACAAATCGACGGAAGTTATTTTCGTATACCACACTTTAATTATTTTCGTATACTACTTTTTAAAACCCCTTTTTAAAATCCGAAAAATTAAAATTTGGGTATTTCAAATTTATCCGAGAATTTATCACTATTACAATACTTCGTCCACGAGAGAAGTAATAAACGAAATTTCTGTATTCGTTCGTAGATAAATGTAAATGCAATTTTTCAAAAATTCTTTATTTTCTAACGAACATCTATTGTTCGTTCCCATTTACTTAATTCAATGCTTCACATGAGTAATAAAACTAATAAAAGTAAATGTTGTTTAGGATTTCCAATTGAATTCTACACCATTGGTATCCGCATCCCTGCCATTGCGACAATGATTGCATCTGCAGTGCATTTTTTCTGTCTGCCTAATATAATCTTGCAGATCCAACCCATCTGCACAATTCTTTTTGATGAACCATAAAATTTCAAATGTGTTAAATCCAAAGCAATGCCATAATTGAACAGGTTCTGCTTCCACTCGAATATAAAGGATTTCATCTCGTATGTGCGGCAGACATGTGTTCTGATAATATGTGAACTCTATTGTTCAATTGCCTTAATACGAGCATACCATTCAAATGCAATTGAAATAATTTTTCTTATTCATGGAAAATCTCTGAATCAAACTCCTGTTATATATATTGCATTCATTCAGTAAAGTTGATAAAAATACCATTACACGACAATATGATATACATCTAATAAATGGTCGGTAGATAAGTCTCCATGTTAATCCTGCACAGAGGTTGTGCATTTAAATGATTTAATAGTAAACCGTTTCAAGTTGGCATTAATATTCTATGAATCAGTCCTTCATGGACGTGTCTATTTGAACATTAACACGTTACTACAAATGTTTTGTTCGTTGTAATCCGTTGTCGATAATGGTGTGTGCATCCAGTTTCCAGATTCAATTGTTTCTATTGTCCCAACTGTTGCCGCACCCTCAACATTCTGATCACCTTTAATTGACGAGTTGGACGCTCGAAATATTTAAAGTCCACGACACATTCACAAATAAATTGCACCACCTAAATTAATTAACTTTTCTCATTTAAATTTATTTCCTATATTTTACAGAGTAAATTCAAATCAGAATAAAAAGCATTTTATTTCTATTTGATTAAACGAATCGTTGCATTAATCAAGTAGAAGGACATATTGGTAAACCTACACGAAAATTCAATTAATCATTATAGATCTCATCCTCCCAAAAAGGGCTAGTTTTCTAATCAATAAACAACTCTAATCTCCGGAGGTAATTTAGCTGCATCACACATGGATAACTCCGATTTCGACTTATTGCAGGATAACAGAATCCACTCCTCTTTTGCACCACCAGCGTCCTGAGTGACAACCAGTGCAGGAGTTAAATGAAATGTCACTCAAGATGGCGTGTGGTGTCCCTTTTGTGAACGCCCAATTCTTGTTCCTGGTCACACTATAATAATAAATCTATCTCTTCGATCTCTCCGTTCAACAGTTCTGCTACGTTCTAGTGCCGAAAATTCAAACGTGCCAATTAAAAACAATGCAACCCTTTCAGAAGCTTTCAGTTACACTTTGAATGCAATTTATCATTCATTCAGTTAATTGGGTTTGCTTTCCATACCCAATATAATCTAATAAAGATGCAATTACATATTTTATTTTACAAAATCTTGCAATTACATAAATAACAATAGAAGAAGCAGCAACTCTTTAATGCGCATAATAATGGAAATTTTTTTCTTTTTTGAAAACAAATTGGATTTTAATTCCTGCGTTCTTTTATTGTCAATTGTTTGCTAGAGCAAATCTTATTGATAATGCTTTTGTTCATGGTACTCGTATAATTTATAAAATGTAAGTAAAATGTAAGATTATTCTTATTTATCAAAACTCTTTCTTCTGTTTTATTATTATGTCACAAAAGAAAAATATTATTTCTACACACAAAGGGAATGCCACTTGCACATACATATTATTAGTAGTTCCTGTATAATGTAGATGTATAATAATAAATCGTTCATAATAAAAAATGGTTTAGGAGGAGACGAACGAATTTTCCAATTCAATGAACCCTTGATACATTATTGTTCTTTTATTATTTTCGAGACCAAAAATAAAGTTCACGAAATCCGATCCTCTTTCAAGTAATCTATACTGTTCGAATATTTTGTGGGTAATTCTTTTGATGATAAAATATAAGTAAATGTACTTATATCTCCGATACAATGATATAGGTATATTCACCCAATAATTATTTATCAAATGATAAAATAAGCGGCTTTTAGGATTGGAGACTATTTCAACATGTTTGGGTTTCATAAAAAGCTTCTAAAAATTAGTCAAGGCATGACTTTTTCTAAACGTTTATTAATTCCAATCAGGAAAAGATAGATTATATGTAAATGGTAAGTAAACTTGAATATTTCAATAATGATATTGTATTTAATGAATTTTATATGCGTCTGTATAAAACCAAATATTACATGTTTGTAATCTAATATTTATCATGTGGTACTTGCTGAATGATACTGAAATTATATGCAGGATCATGTTTTACGTCATTATATTTGTATACCTTTTTATAGCCATTCGTCCGATTAAATGAATACAACTGAACAAGACAAATTAAAACAAGATTTTGGAAAAATTTACTACAATTCGTGGCGATGAATAAATTAAATATGTTTCAACCGTTATTTAATTTCATAAAAACCAAATTGAATGAGGTTCTTACATGTGTTCTATCGAGGATCATTAAATTTTGAGAGCGTTATGCCGAAGATATATAGCGCAACCCTCATTTATAATGACATACCAATTACAATGAGTTCCCTAATTTAATCTATTTTATTCATGATATGTTATCCTTTAGAAATTTTCTAAAGATCGATGTTCGGTGCTCTAACTCATCGTATCTTTCATAAATTTAAGTGTTAATTAATTCTTATGTGTAACCAAAATGTTTAAGAGAATGACATATGCAATGATTTAATACTTGATTAATTTTCTCAAAAAAGAATCTTTGCACTAAAAAAGTCTATTGACAAGCAATTGTATAGAGATAGAAGATAGAAGAAAAGAAAATGTAATCCCAGTAATATTTCACTCATACATCCGACATGTGAAGAAGAATGTACAAGATTGATAACTGAGTGAATTCTATCAAAAACATTAACCAGCACGGTCACGATTGCATATATATAGTCGACACAATTTGCTACGTGTGCAAATAGATGACAGAATAATCCATCATTGCTGTCCGGTTTCACCCCATCCTGTGATTCTCTGCTTGGATCATCTCACGGCTTAACTTAAACGCATATTACTTAATAAAATCAAATGCAAACAAAAACTTTTACAACCAAAAGTTTATTGGTAATCCTAAAAACAAAGATGTCCTTTAAATTCTTTGTCTAAAATACGTTCAATTAGACTGCTCCATTAAACTAGTTCTATTAGACTACTACAGGGTGTTTTATAATGATCGGAAAACTTTTCAGTTATGGTGATGGCCAGATTCGCATTATTACTAGTATTATTTTATTCGTACTTTTTGAATAGCATGTTCTATTAATTTAATATTATTATGTAATTGCTTCAACCTGGTTTCATATGTTTAAAGTTCATTGATCAAATAATAATATTTTATGGTTTTTTTAATTAACATAGATGATTAGTAAATTTTTGTTTTTGAATTAAATCATTAAAAATGCAAATAAAAATGCTATTGTTAAAATTCCCATTTATATAGGTGAATGTATAAATTTAGTTTTGTTAATTTAACAAAATGCATAATAAAAAATTTAGTTATAATTTGGACAATATATATAGTAAATTTTAATAGTTTATAGTTTAATTTAATTTTTGAGGCCCGAAAGAGCGCTTTGTCACTATTCGACCTAAAGTATTTGATTTGACATTGTATAAACACCGACCGCAGAAAAGAAGTAATGGAAGGGGGAAATGGGAGAATTTTGATTTAAAATGTGCTAACCTGGCCGGTTCTAACTATGACATAGTTTTCTCATTAATTGCTTCTAATTTAAATTCAATTAAAAGTTTCTAAAAAAATTGACATGTTTTTGTAATAACTTTTACTGCCTTATCGGCCACTATTAATCGTTTATCGAATTTCCGACTTCATAGACAGCCCTCCTAATTCTTTGACAGCGTTTGACTGTTTGTAAGCGTATATCAATACGTATTTGTAGTGATGAAAATGAGGTAATAATGTAAGCCCTTTATGCTTGTCGATCTTGGTTTGTCCATTACTGTGGGCTGCAACAGAAAGCCCTTAGGTAATAATCATAACTAACGTAACTTGTGTTTACATTGGTAATACGAATAGATTGGTGTATTAATACAGTATTGCAATCGGTATTCTCTACGTCAACAAAGATGCGGGCATGCATGAATTATTTAATTATTAATTTAGGTTAATACATAGTCCTTAATGTAGATTGCGCAACCCAAAATTATTCTAAATATAATTAAAATCTGTTCGAGTAATTGGCGCAATTGAATATCTCATCAAAATAATGGTTCGTGAAAAACACACAACCGGCGGGTGGATGTGGAACGACGCAAAATAAAAAAGATATTTGCAAATGAAACACTGATGTGAATAATTTGAAGTAATTCACGTTGAGTGACATATTAGGACATTTTTCGGACGATAGGGTTTGCTTTTTGTTGCATGGATCGCATCGCACAGACCTAGTTCATATATGACCGACCGGACCAGTTCGTAAATTGCTATTCATGATTGGCATGTATTTGATGATAGACGTATATATTTGATTAGGGCGGGCCTAATGATACGTACAATTTCCTCGCATGCAATGCATACACATTCATATAATGTCACATGAGCCAGATTACTGTATTCACTCCCAGACATGTGGGCCCTAACAAATACGTTTGATGAGCGGTGATATGTTTTCATTTTTCATTATGGTTCATGCAAATTTACATTATTTTCTAAATCCATCATTTCGATATGGCCCATTAGATTGCAACAGTCAACCCTCCGTTTCGATACTTATTTCATTTCATTTCATTCCATTTCTTATAAATCGCCTTTCTTAGATAAATATTCGAAATCCACCTACGTACAATTACAATCAAACATCACCCTTCAGTTCGACAGGTTAATTCGGAGAAAAAATTAGGGTAAATTCATATATTTACCTAATAGCGGTAGCTATATTATAATACAATTTAAAACAATAATTGTGGGTTTGCATGCGCTTCAGCCGTGAGAATTTGATTATTGAATACACATGCGTTTTTATACATCCATAATCTGAATTCCGTCATCATTAAATTAATTAATATTTCACACAAAAACGTACAAGTAAATTAAATTGTTTTCATCTGTTATTAACAAGGGGGCTAGTGTTGCCACTGCCACTATAAATTAAATATAAAAGATGGTATCACTTTAATCCCTTTTATATTTACAAATGATTTAATTAGTTTAGATCGGTGATAAATGATTAAACTTGAAATTATGTAGTTCGAATTGGTGGTATGTTTATAATGATGATTATTATTTTTATGGATATGTCCACTGTCTAGTGTTGTCTTTTAATTATTTTTTTTGTTAAAATATTTTATGAATTAAATAAATTTTTTTTGTTTTTCAAAAACAAGATTTTTTTAAAGCATTCACCACTTGAAAGTAAACGAAACCTATTTTCCAAATTTGGTCAAAATCGATCGGCAATTTTAGAAGATTAATTTCCTTTACCGATTTGGGTATTTTTGGCAGATTTTTGATTCAATTTAAATTTGAATATAATTTCAACTATTTTGAAAAATAAGCTACGATTCTCATTTTTTTTTAGGTTTAATACACCCCTCACACTAATATTCCTGGAATTTTTTTCAAACATTTTTAAAAAAAATATTTTGTCTAAAACAGGATAGGTGTTAAGTTATCCATAAAATCTATCCTTAATACCGAGCATTTATCCATAATACCCATTACTCCATTATTCTAATGACTACGGTCAAATCGAATACAGCAATGGAAAGGTCTTATTTTTAGCTATCCACTGATATAAAAATAATCATTAAAAAGTCAATAAAATTATAAATTAAAAAATATAAACGTTTGACGTAACAACGAGAGAAGTAAAAGGGAATCTCATTTGCAGCATTTTTTATTCCATATGATTAGGTTTTTCCAACGCAAAAATAATGCTACATCAAAATTAATTGTCTTGGTTTTCAATTTGCTACCTGTGAAATTGAAATTTAGCTTATAGGTCAGTTTAGAATGTTAATATACTCGTATTGGTTCAATGCAATATTAATGTTCGAATCGGTAAAAAAGAACATTGAATCCTAAACAAAGCTGTGACAGGAGAGTGTAATTGGATTTTTTCTGCATGCACTCTGTTTTAAATAATTTTAGTTGATGTGTGTGTGTTTATGCGGATAATAGTAAATGTTTGTTGCGTCGGTTGATGTTTAAATGTGTGAATATGTAAATGAATTGGAATTAAACCTGTGCATGTTGGATAAAACTAATTAAACAAGATTTTCGAATGTAAATAAAATGCACTGCTATTTGCAGTGTGAAATATACATTACATTAGATTAAATAAATTATAAATTCATTTACAAATCAATTTGTTGCGATAAAGCTGATGTGCATTAACATTAACATGCAATGCGATTTTTCAAGTTGCGCATTTTCCGAACATGCACAAAATAGACAAAAATAGATTCAATCTAAATTATTAATGATTAAATTTGGATACAATCTGATAATGAATAAATGGCACCTGTATTAAAATTACCGATGACATTCACAAATTTCTATCATGATGAAACCAGTACATAGTGGAAAAGATAAATCGCCCCTAAACGCTACGCCGATCAATGTACATATCTATCTATATCTATGTGTTTCAAATGGAATGCAATTCCACTGGGAAATTTTCCGTTGAAACTAATCCGTCACATTGGAAATTGTTTGATATCAGTAAATCGGTGATCACCAAATTTATGATGTGCTTATAATGATACATGCAGTTTATTGTATCAAATGCAAACCACTTGTGTTTTCTCACCATCAATACCAAATACATGTAGAGGCTGATACTGAAAAAGTATATTTACTTTTTCAATAATACGGCTGTTTTATTTAGTATAAAAAATCACATATAGTTCTTAGTTTTTAGCTTGTCACCTATGGGACTACTGCTGTAGCGGCCTACATGCGCTTGTCGACATACGTGCTCCGGTATTCAAGCATACTATAATGCGCTCGTATAAAGAAGCGATACAATACGAACGTCTGAGCTATGTCAATACATTAGTCACGTGGGTGACAAGTTAAAAACTGCTGGGCTTGGGAAAGTGTAAATCAGTTAAAGATGAGTTAAGAAAAAAAAAACTTTGGCACCCTTTAACACCTATACTCTAGTTATTCTTACGTTCTCTATAAGTCCTTAGTATTTTATAGATAAACTTGGGAGAACCCTGTATATTGTAATTATTAATTAATAATTTAAATTTTAAATTATATTTCAAAACCACAATTGTAAACCATTCTATTGTACTCAGTTGTCAATCAGCGATTATTACTTTTAATACCAAAACTAATTTTTTAATTAAACGACTTCTATATATCTATAGAAAAATCCAAACAAATACAATACCATCATCATATTATATGTTACGTAATTGTTGATGTTATTTGGAACCAAACTTTTCCTGCTAACAGTGAAAGTTGGTCATACCGTTAACCAACTATTATAATTCACTTTTCTTGTGCATCCAAATATTAAGTAGGTCTGTTGAAATGAAAGTTGTCCATGACCAGGAGCATGTTGCTGTTACTTAATTGATGACAAAGTACAAACAAACTAATTTGGTGGGTTACCTAATTGATTCCAGTTTTGTACAAGTATGCAACAACTATACAAGTGTGAATTTAATTAATACAGAATCATTTCATTTCAACACCTTCATAAATAGTAATCCACTGGCAATTTGATTGAGTTCGGGTTCACATAAATTGGATAATTAAACAGAAATTCAATTATATTTTCATAAATATTTAATAACAAATGACAAATTTAAGAATATTTAAGTTTTTGGCCCCAAATAGTCCTAAGGGTTAGTGAACCATAATTTGTATATGGTATTCAATTATTGAGTAAATTGTGTAGAAAATTAATCAGATCGTATCGTAATCTAAAATAAAATCAACTGAATTACTAAAACCAACAATTTGTATTAATTCGTTTCATCATGCAAAGGTACAAAAATGAGATTCTATTTTTGTTTTATTGTTTTAGGATGGTGTGACAAAGTAATCATTTTATTTATTCGTTTATGTAGGTTTGACATAAGTGTAGTAACAGGTGACATAACCGCATAATAGTTGTCCAAGTTTCACTTTTATTGGACTACTTTGAAGACTCCACGTGAGTGGTAGTGGAAGTAATAGAAATACGGAACCAAATTGACGCTTTTGTAACTTCCCGTTGGTTCGAGAATGCCACTCACGCGCATATAGTCTATTAGTTTATTTAATAACAATTTATTCCGTGACATAATAAGAAATTAATATTCAGTTGATCATAGTATTACATGATCTGTTAACGCATTTTGGTGGTACTTTCACTACGACTAGAGCGGGGTAACCTGAAATTGCAAGGTGAGCGAGAGTAACAACATTGAAGAACAGAACAGTCGCACAATGTCTTATGAATTAGCCTTATGAATTTGTGGAAGTAAAACGGTTATAGTGTGTTAATAACATAATTATGTTATCGACCGGAAAAATTGTAGTGCGTTTAATTTTTGTGCTATGCATGGTGCTAATGCTTGTGTCTGATTATTCTGGACTTCTACACAAGCTTATTGGTGGACATAAAATTGATGATAATAACACACATATGTCTCCAAGACCAACAAATCCGGGATACGGGGATACCAACACTGATATAGATATTGATGCTGACATTGAAGATGAAACCATTGATCGTATAGGTAGGAAACAATTTTTGCGTTAATAATTAATACAAGGTAATGGATTTTGAAACCTTGATTTAATAAAACATGGTAATACTATATTATGTTGGCACCACTGTTTACACCAGTCACTGATAGAAAAACTGGATTGTTGTTGATTTTCATCACAGATCTAAACACTATCAAGGCTACTAGATTACAACTAATTTGCAAAAAAATATGATCTACAAAATCATATTTATCTATTTATTATTTATTCATTTATCTATTTATTTGGAAATGAGTCTTAAAGGAACAAAAACAAGTTAAAAGTTGCATTCAAATTTACATAATTGTTTTATGATTTGCTATAAACTCCATATCTCGCTCCATATTTATTATCTATTTGAATATTTCATTTGTCCTTGCTCAATAAAGCATGGTGAGTGGTTACCACATACCTACCTCAATAGTCAGTAAAATACTTTCATACTTACTATCTGTTGTTAACAATTGTTGATGGTGTATCACTTTACAGCTTTGTTCTGCCTTATAATTCCTATCTATGAGCGCTACCAAATAATATCCAAATGTGCAGACTTCTTTTTCATTTCATTGCACCAGATTTTGTAAATTTGCACTTCAATTTTGGGTAATAAAAGTATCCAAAAACTAAATTTGCTTTGTGGAAACGGAGATGGACACCAATCTGAATCTGGGTTTAGGTTTAGTCCAGCTTCAAGTAATGTAACTTAAACAGTGGATAGCACTTTAAGAAGAGCCCAGTGTGCTATATATGTACGTGAAACTGAAAGTGAAACAGCTCAATTGCTCAGGAAGCTCATGTTCAAGGTTTCCAAATAATTGAAGCATGTATCTACAAACAATCTTATTGTCCTTTTGGAACGAGAAAAGGCCAATCTATAATTTGTTTCAAGGATTTCACCTCGGATTTCCTTGTATTTTTATTAATTAGTAAACTTAAGTTGAAAACTCAATACCAACGTGAAGTTGATTCAATTTTTACTTCTCTCGTAGGGGAAGTTTTTATACACCAATGAGAAGATTATCGACTAAAATTTTTGTGATAAAATGTAACTTATTTTTTCTTTTTTCGAAATGAACCATTAGCTTGTTTGTACAGTGCATTCAAAATATTTGGGCATCATAAGTATGAGCTCTCAGACAATATAACCATAATAACATAAATAATTACTTATTTGATTTCTTCACATCAAATTTTACTAATGGCTTGAATATCTTAGCGGATCTACTACAATTCGGATGTATAATAAAGACAAAATTATTTGTGTTGTTCGTGAACTCGTACAGATAGTACTTCGTACTTCTTGAGAACCATACTTCTAGAGGTTACGATTCGGGAAATGAGTTATTTATAGCGTCTTCAGCTTCATTATCAGTTCGTTGATTTGCCAATTATCCGCAATTTAAATAATAATTTACCAATTATTTGCCTGTTATCCGCAATTATTATATAAATATAAAAAACATAAAATACTAATTATATTAATTAATTGCAATAATTTACCAATTATTTGCCTGTTATCCGCAAAACAGTTTGTTTTCTAAAACTTAAAACTAAGAATTAAAACTTAACTAACTTAAAAAAATTAAGGTTGAAAATAACTAGGTATCGAAGAACAAAAATTATTGATTACGTTAAACTGTTGCATAAAAGAAAAATTTGTCCTTGGATTTGTCTTATGATGACACTCCGGATGACACCTTTTAAAATTATTACTTCAGCGTTCAAATGGTGCTATGTCCACATTGTAACTAAATGACACAACTTCGGTTTCTAGAAGACTTGAAGTTTTTGTTAGGTAATGTTGGGCTACTGAATTAGGAAAAATCTAGGTGAAATTGAAATAGCATTTTATAAATTAACAACCTAATAAGAACATGTTGGTTTTACATATTACAGTCTAGGACAAATTGTTTATCATTGTAAAGTACTGGAGGTCGATTTCTATTTGGCTAGGAAGTAATAATTGCGTTAGTATAAAACTTTTGGAATGTATTTTGGATCATCTACTGGGATACTCTTCATACGATAAACAAAACAAGAAGAAAAGATAAAAAACTAGCTAAAAGAAAAAAGTTAACATTGAATTTTTGGACCTCCACAACTCATAATAATTGCCAATATTTTGCTTAATTTTGCCAATAATACTTTACAAATATTTTTCCGTTAATCCCTTGTCAAAATTGAACTATTTAAAAATTTTTCGCATTTACCATCTTTATACTTGTACTTATACACGTTTGCTTGTAAATAAACTGTTTCTTTAAAAAATATAAGTTTCTGAAAAAATGTAATAGGCCTTTTTAGAGATTTGCATATAACGGTACTATTAAATCAATGATATTATTAATACATTATAAACAACTTTTTTTTAAAACAGTATTGTTTTTTTACTAATTAATTATGGTAATACGAATATGTAGGAACTCTGATGACTGGTCTAGAATCGAGTATATAATACACTTCAAATAAACCGGAACTAAATATTAGGTTGCTCAAACTATTATGTAAAATAATATGTTCCTATATTCAATGACCGCTGATATTTATGACTATTAGTTGTTTTGATAGTGGAAACGTTATTTTTAATCAGATAATAAATTATTAAGAGAGGTGAAAGGAATTATTGGATACACGATCGTATCTTATTAATTAATTGCATTATTTTTGAATTTTTAGGAACATCTACATCCCGATCCCAAGTTTTGCAAACTATTAAAAATGCCTGCTTGCCGAAACTCATTTGTGAGTTAACTGCAACGCCGCAAAAGGAAAAATTAACGGATTCCGAGAGATCACTTCTCTCTCTTCTGAGGTAAGCGATGATTATCACATTGAAAGCAGCACACGCTATTAAATAATACCATTTGAAAGTCATTATACGGAAATGTTTCCAACGTCACTTTTTCACATTCACTTTCACCTATTATGCAGTTCGGTAATATAATGAGTTTCTGAAATAATTAAATACATAATCCTGGTTTCAATTCGAATGCACTTAAACCAAATTTGCTTGACGGTAACTTAATCAATATGTCTACACTGCAAATTGTTGAACATTGAACATTGTTTTAGTTATTTTCGATAATAAAACTTTTAACGATGCTAATCGCTGTGCATAAAACGAAGCACGATGATATATAAACTATAACAATAAATTTGCATAAAATAATATTCTCCGTTCTTTACGATCTTATGAATTTGCAATAATTAATTTTCGTTATAATAGATCTTGAACGATTGTTTGCACAAACAATGATAAAAACTGCACGAATTTATTTGCTTTTTTGTGACATAGGGATACGACTATTAGCACAACGGCCGAATTGACTTCGAAATATCACTTCGCCGCTCATATGGGTCAACTAATAGCCGGAGTGGACGGAAATGGATGCCATAACTTCTATCCAACATGTCCTTTTCCAGGATTGCAGGTTCTGCAAATGATGAAAAAAGTCCGAATGCGCTAAGAGAGAAAATCAACTAAATGGTTCAATGTCGTTGTTTTAGTTGATTAACTTGTCTAATTTTATTTATTTTTCAACGCTGCACTGTTTTCCTCTTTATTTCCTTCTTTATTCTACAACTGGAACTCCTTCTCTATACTATTTCTAGTTATTTCTAGACATTATTTCCTTTACTTTACTTTTTTATGTTCTTGCAATGCTGTACGAAAATTGTAAATGCATAAAAATCTGTGATATGTACAGTTTTTGTAAAACAAAGTCATAATAAACATTTAGAAAAAAAAAACTTTAATTATTTTGCGTTAGTAACAATATGAAGTATTTAAGTTTAACATTAATCATATTATATTGGTTAGTAAAATTTACTGGATAGAGATGTTTTGAAATTACTTGAATTTTAATGGTTATAGTCTTCATTTACGATGCATATTCAAATATAAAATACCTGATGCACAATATTTTTTCGTTTTTGACTTCAGTAACGACGTAATAAATTTCTCAAGAAACAAAGAAAAATATATAATTATTTTGTTATGGTATACTTTGTCTTAAGTATCCTTCACATTGAAATAGATCATATTTTTAATACTCATAAGAATGTCTTTTGTTGTATAATCAAGTTATGACAGATCGTAAAATATACAGTTTAAACATGTCTCCCGGACAGATATTGAACATTGAATTTTTCGTTTAAACAAATTACAATGCAAAGCCGATATATGTCTTTAGAAATAGTAAATGTGGAAATAAATTATTTCGTTCGGTGCTACTGTTGACACCTTACGGGAGCATAAGACAGTTCTTTGTTTTGAAAATTATGGGATATATTTGTTCGGTATAAGATAACACACACACCCATCCCATTGGACTAAAATGCATGGTTATACATAACAAATAATATAAATGAATTATGCTTGAAATACTCTTGCGAATTTTATAGCATTGTGTGTAAAATGTTTTTACGGCTTTTTGCTCGATGTTTAGCGACATTAAATATCATACTTTTTGTTCTCTCAAGTAGTTCATATCATAATGTAAGAATCCTCATATAATCATTTTTTATTGCATTCCTTTGACCAGTTACAATTATGATTAAAAGAGAGTCACTTTAAATATAATTCCATAGAGTAAGTCCATAATAAACTATTTTTTTATTGGAGCTTTTGATATTTTCCTATTTGGATATTATATCATTACAAATTATTTTTCTAAAGTTAAAACATTCATTGATTAAATCAAAATCCTTTAACATCAAAACCAAAAATCCAAAACCAAAAATGTTCCAAAACCAAAAATGGTACGTCTTTTTCCAAGACTTAGAAATGTGATTCGAGTTATGGAGTTTCAAACATTCAGTGTCAACTTTGTATTTTAAATACTTTACTTGTTTAACATATAGTTACCATCTACTATTAATATTTCTTTAAAAATATTTAAAATAAAAAAAACTTGCATAACTCGAGGCGTCTATAGTTTTGATGCGAATTACAAGAACCAATACCTTTTCTTAATCCTAGTTTGAATTCTTATTATTGAAGTTATCGGGCTAGTTGTCTATTTGGTCTCTATCAAAGAAAAATTACTTTAACATTCGAAAGATGATTTATTTTTAAAAGCTCGTTTTTTGGTTACCTTTGAGAAGAACTCTGGTGGTTGGCGTAACTACATATCTTTTCCATTCCAGTACTGAGAATATTTCTTAACAATTGCCAATTATTTATATTGCTTGTGGTCTTTGAGTTAATAACTCAAATGGCTTACATAGTATTTCTTATATGAGAAGTTCTGGTAGATGGACTAGACATCATGCAATCAATGATATAATATGTAAAGCTTTTAAAGCTGCAAACGTTCCTTCAATTTTGGAACCAGTTGGACTATCCAAAACTGGCGGAAAGCGTCTTGATGATTCTCTAGTACCCAGCCATAGCCATTCAATCGAATCTGGAAGAAACGCTTGTGGAGGAACTCTTGTGCTGAAAATGCAAAAATTCTTAAGGGCAAAAAATATGAACACGATCTTATAATTTTCCATCTACATCTATTGAAATATTTAGTCCTATAAATCTGGCTTCAATAAAATAGCTGTCTGCATTTTTACTGCCAGTTTTTTTTTTGACACGTTACCAGAATGTGCAGAACATGACAACGGTTATTAATTTTAAATATTTCACCAGCATTTAACTCGTTTGTTGTGGAATATTTATCTACATTAGGAAATACTCGTATCTACAGATAATCTAGAAGGTATAAGCATTTGTGCAAATCGAGGTGCAAAGTAAATGCAATAAAACCTCTGAAAGGGTAAAGTTAATACCTAATGAACAGTTTCTAAAATTGCTAAAGTTTTTGGGTAAATTTAATGTAAAATACATAATTAAACTTGAGCACATTTCATGACCACTTTTAGCTCAGCTAATGCTATTGAACTTCACATTTATAGATATGCATGATTTTTTTATGTAGTGCATGTTTATTGCATAAATCGAGGCATAAATGTACCGTTGATTTAGTAAATTTATAATTCAAGCACAATACAACCGATTGATTACGAAATAATTCTGTCATTTTCCATGGCTACGTGAGGCATCAGTACAACTATGAATACGTGTTGTTTTATTGTAAATTGTTGTAAAATCTATCAACACAAAGGAGATTGTTGATGCAGCATTATTAATTAAAGATGTTCAATTCACTTTATACATTTGGTAATAAAATGTTGTTTAAAAATAGTTCTTATTAAAAGTTTTCAATTAATTTTAAGAGCTCCCATGTAATATAAAATGTAGTGCAAGTAATTTTATAGCAATCCATTTAGTTAGTATAAGAAGTATAATAGAAACGAGCACCAGGGTGAAACTCAACTTTCATCTTTGTATTAAACGAGTTAATAAAATATTTAATTTATTATGAACGAGACAAAATAACTAGTAAGCTATCGTAAAATATTAGACAATAATTACACTATCTGGCATATAATGCAACATTGTCAACGAAATGGGCGTACAATAATGTACCTTTTGTAATACCTAAAGGACTTTCAAACTTAACTAAAGATTAATTTTTCTTTACCAACTCTTTAGCATAAATGATGTTTATGTGGAAGTTGTATAATAATTATAAATCAGATACCAATACGTGTCTAGACACGGAAATTATTGTTTACTTTTACTGCTATTATATTGTTATACATAAATGTGTAAAACACGAGAAATTCATTTTTTTCCACTTCCTATTTACGTTTCATTGCACTAATGTATTAATCACTTTATTATCGATAATGCCACAGTTTGTTACCAAATCAAAAAAGTATACAACTAAACCTATATCTGGAAATGAGATTCTAGGGCATTTCTCTCCTTGTTATGATAACATTTTTAGTGGACGTCTGTCACTTTTAGTTTTGTCCAATTTTGGTCCTTCAGCTTTTAATCAAAATTAACCACAACCAAAATATTCAGTTTATTTTTGCACCTTTCACGTCTTTGGGTGAACCTCACAAGTTGGATTGAGATCTATTAGAAGACAAAATAGATTCACCGATTTGATATATTTTGGCATGTTTTTGGCCCGCGGTGTGCAGGTCTTTAAGAATTCTAATTTTTTTTGTATTATCGTGCTTATGTAAAGAGAAAAAAATCTAACATTAGATTAGATCGGCCCACTAGTTTCTAAGAATTAGTGGTTTAAAGAAATCAACAGACAGACAACAGAAATTATTAAATATGGTGTTTGTAATCTACGTATTCCAAAATGTTAAAACAAAAATTAAAATTTACAACCTAATTTTTGTAAAGGAACTACGAAAGAAATAAATTTTTTTGCAGGGGTAGAAAAATTCTAAATGAGTGTCTTTAATTTAACACACGTAATGGGGCTGTTTACTAGATCGGAAATTCGATAAACGATTAATAGTGGTAGATAAAGCAGTAAAAATTATTAGGAAAACATGTAACAATCTTTAGAAACCCTTAACAGAATTTAAACTAGAAGCACTTTAGTGAGAAACTACGTCATAATTAGAACCAGTGAGGTTACCGCATTTTAAATCACAATTATCCATTTTTTTATTGTGGTAGATGACAAATATTAAAAGTCGAATAGTGGGCCAAGACGTTCTCTAATTCTGACGCCATGTCACTTAAATCTTCAAAACCCTTTCCGAGGCCCCAAAAACGCAAAAACTTACACTTTTATGTGATTTTTATACCCTATCATATATAATTAAATAAAAAAAATTAATGGACTTCTTTCTTTCTCATTCTTTCATGCAAAAAGTTTGTTTCCTCATTTTAAGTTTTCAACTTTAATTCTTGTGGAGTTGGAAGAAGAAACCAGACAAATTTTGTGAGAATCTCAAATACTCCTAGTCTACTGCTATATAGCAGTTTAATATTTAAAATAGCGGATTTTCCAAATTTTTAAGAACTTAATTACACTCGTGGTTCATCAATAATTTTAGTTGCATTTCTACTTTCCAACGGTTTACTTATTTCAATACAAAAATATCAGGGAAATTTGCTTTGGTAAAATAAATCCGAATAAAGTTAACAGTCAACACAGTAATGTCACTCAAACAGATCATGATACACTTATTAAGTACCTACTTTCTAAAAAAATTGAAACAGAAACTTAAACCGTGTACTTGAATTAGGTGTAGTTTCGTTTTAGAAACAAAATTATTTTATTTAAAATTACCATAATTATTTTAATTAATTGATGTACAAAGTGCGTTATCGATATAATATGGCAACATATTGATGTGCCAAATTCATTGACATATTTTCATATAATTATGAAACTAATTATATAATATTGATGTGAAAATATGTATTTTCTAAAATATTCTAACATTTACATAGAAAAAATTGCAAATTCAAATTAACGTATATGCCAATATGCACTTGATACGTTTTCGTATTGTGTTTCCGATGGCATTTAATAATAACTGGGTAATATTAATAGTAAAAGTATTACTATAATAATTACAATATTTAACGCAATTAATAATAATAGTTCATTAAAAAGTACAAACAATAGACAGTATAATTATTTTGATTATAGTAAATAAATAATTTTACGATAATTTTATAACGCTTAATAAAATTTGTTCCAGGGTCTTTAAAGTTAAGTCCATTAGACCTTGAGGAAGTAATATTAGAACTAGAAAGTACATATTTTATATGCATAGAACAATAAAACCATTTTATTTAAACAATATGTTTTTACAGTATAAATAAATGTAAATAGTATTGTAATAATATGTATATTAGGTACGAGTGCATTACAATTATTTCAAAACTAATTTTAATTCAACGGCACTTTCGATTTCGTTGTTCCTATACGTCCACAATTCAACTTTTAAATGAAATTAGCTGCTTATAAAATATTAATATTTATTTATATAAATAAGTAAGGATACGTGCTGAGTATGGTTTACCTTCTACCCAAACGAAACGAAAGGAGTGGTGTGGTGACCACTTTCACTCACATTAGATCTGTTGGTCTAAAAACCATTTAGTTGTTTCGCTTGTCTTTAAAATATAGCTTGGTCGTTCTTTTTCCTCCAATAAATTCAAAATTTTGAGGTATCCTTATCAGTAGTGAATAAAAGATGAAAGTACGTGGGTTCCTGTTTTGGCTAACCGTAGCTATTCAGGTATCATTTTTCATTTTGCTACAGGAAGTTCCTGCTGTTAGCGCTCAACAGCCTGCATTTGAATTGCCTGTTGAACTTGTTGGCTTTCCAGTTATCATCGTTGCAGTTCGACTGTCAAATTTCGTTAAGAAGCTCGCCTATTCGTTAAGTCCAAGTGAGTTATTTTTTTCCATATTGAGTAGGTAGCCATTGCTTTTAATTATACAGAAAAGAAATAGTGCAATCGTGTTTGTTTCAACATTAAGTTGATGATTAATGTATTTTGCAATTTTAATTTGCATGCGTATTATATAATTAAAACATTCGAAAAACATATTAGAGATGGTACTTTCTATTTGATGAAATTTCACGTATTTACATGAAGGAAGACATATTTGAAGTTTTAAAAAGTCTCGTATTCTGTCGAAGGATTTTCAAATAAATGATACTTGTAGATCTAGAAGATAACAACCAAAATTTGAAACCATTAATCATCAATTCAATAATGTATATTGTCAGAGAAATTTTAGCTATGAAGATTTAGTTATGAATGCTACAAATTCATATAATTTGATTTGGTAACAATTGAAGTTCGTTCCCTAACTGAAGTTATATAATTATTAGATTCTCAATTTATTTCGAGTTTTAGATCTTGACCTATCACTTTATCATTGTCACAAGAGATGTGACGCGTGACGGACGGACGCTTGACCAAAAATCTGTGCATCTTCCATCATAAGTTGAAAATGTAGATACAGGTTGACTAATGTATCGATTGATCACAGTGTTGTGATCCACTAAGTTTGGAATTAAAATTTCCGAAACTTTTCACTCTAATTTCGAAAACACTTACATTAATTTGACCAAAACGTTGAAGATTTATTGTTATAACAGAATTGATCAATCCCCAATGCTATACAAGTGCAAAAGATTAACCCTTATCCCCTGGTGTTTACTATAAATAGGAGACATGTCATAATATTTATCTAGAGGAAATATGATATTTTGTACAAAATGGAAAAAAAAAAGTATTTTGTATGGTTGAATATCTCGTATTTATGGGATGGGATGAAATAATGAGCAAATATAAATTGAATATTATTTAATAATATGTCTTCCATCTAAGGGTGCATTTCTTTATTTAAAAACAAGCAAAAACATTCTGGTAAAATTATCAAATCTGCAGTTTTGATACAGTCATGTGTAAATATTCGAAAATTGAATATATTTTTTGTGCCCTAGTTTAATCATTGGTTTGGTAGAATAACTTTAGTTGGTATTATTATGGTTTTAAGATTAAATAAATATCTGTTGTGGTTGGATTGAAAATGAAAACGAGAAAATCAACATTTTTAGATACATATACAAAGCGGTCACGCAGAGCAATCTCATCAGATGACATGATCAATATGGTCGAAGCAGAAAAGCGATTAGTTTCAGAGTTGGGAGAAAAGGTCTGCATTTACACAAAAGTTTGTTTACATCACGCAGAAAAAGCTCGCAAAAGTGGCGGACAACGTGCGAGGACAATGGATTGGGACGATGTTTTCAGGTATAACAAGAAAATTGCATATACGTTTTATTTGGTTGCATTTTTGGTTTACAATAACGTAATGCTAGTTTATTTACATGAATAACAGGTTTCAAATACATATATTAGAAAATAAATAACGTAATCATTAATAACAAGTAACAATGCTATTAAGAGCATGCTTGGCATCGTAATTGATGTATGATTTTACAATACTTTTTCGAGTTCTCTTTTTTTGTTCATTTTTTTTATTAACCGTTAAAATTGCCACACTTTATGCATTTGCAACAGAGTTGCAAGAAAACTTGTTTTACAAATTGTGTTAATAAATTACTATTAGAGTTTGTTGTTTATTATTATGTGATTATAACAGCATTGTAATTATAACCGACGTATCAGTAATTGAAATTATAATATACGAGTATGTTGTAGTACAGTAGTAATATACAACCAATAATCACATGATTTATTTTTCATCTATTTTATCCAAAGAAAACATTTAATATGCAAATTTGTGTTTTGTTGCAGTAGTTACAAGGAATCTGAAGAGAAGCAGAAGGAATTTTATTTATTGAGCGTCTTTCTTGGCGACTTTATTGCATCACCTCGTTTTTGTAATCAACTGGCAAAAAGAGGGCGTGCCTGCAGTGATTAATTCGAAAATTTTTAGTCAAATCGACTTTTTGCGTTTTCAGTATAGGGAAGTCGACAAACCGTATGAAGTCTTTCTATGTTATCTTTTTAGATTTGTTAGTCATGTTAGCATTGCTCAACTTTATGCGAAAGCAATAATATATAATTGTTACGTTATCTAATTTATTTTGGTTTAATTAGATCGTTATCACTTAGTTGAAAAATTCTTAGTCATACAATAGATTAGGTTTTATATGTATTTAATAAAGTCTTGTTACGTTTTTTTATTGCTATTATTTAAGCTTTCCTTTCCGTTATATTATTATTATTATTACCACACTGTAAAATTACTATTTTGGAACAGTGCTTACAGTAGTGTTTTTCTTAAAAATTCAATTATTAAGCATGAACGAATTTACCAAATGTGTTTTTAACGTATGCCAGCAAAACATAATTTCAAAATAGCCCACAAGCAAAATAATCTGAAAAATATCCAACAGATAATATTGTTCCAACAAAAAAAGTTTATTATTAACCCTAACATAAAATATCTGCATCAAAAATAAACTTACACAAATAAAACACACTTGCATATGTTTGGAATTACAGCTCTAACAATATTGTCAATAACCAAATAATTTAGTTTATGGGTAACATTAATTTTCGATATTTCAAGTGTGAGTCCCAAATTAAAAATGGTGGAAATGAGATTCCATAGTACTTCTCTCGTTCTTATATTAAAAATTTTAGTTGACGTCATGTTTTTTATTTGACCATTGGCATTTTTAGATCTATGGACAACTCGGGTAAATGGGGTAAATTTTAAGGGACCCGCCTTTAATATGATATTTTTCAATGTTCTCTTGATATATGTGCAAATTTTTCAAGATTCACCGATTTGACCATTTTTGGCCAGTAGTGCGCAAGTATTTAAGAGTTCTAAACATTTTTCTTTGATATCATCGGGCTTACGTGACGAGAAAAAAGGATCAAAATTTGACGGAGATCAGTCTTTAATTTTATTAATTACTTAATAATTACAATTGGATAAAATCTTTTATTTTTGTATTCCTGTCAATAACGTACCATAATATAATCCTAATTCTCTTACTCGTAGTCGTAAGCAACAGATACGTTATAAGCCTGAAGCTGAGCTTGTGCCTTCATTTTTAAGATAACAAGAGTATCAACTGGAAGTTTATTATACGTTGTAGGCTTCCTTTATGCAGTAAACCATTAGTAAATTAATTTAATACAAGAAAGTGACTTCTTTGCAAAATTCTTGCTCATGTATAAATTAAGTAATCGCTTTTGGACTACCGGGATTTTTTCGATTAAATATGTATATTTAGCAAACCACTTGCGGTTTCGTTCATTAATTCTACTATGCACTGTAGATGTATCAGCAAACAACTACGTAGATTTCAAGCCGAGACTCTTGAAAGAACTCACCCTTTATACTTTTTAATGTCAAATGCACATATATTCGTACATACATATTATTTCCTTCTAGTGCATATGCGTAATATGCATGTTTAAGTATATAGGGGAGTAATGTAGGTCAGGAGTACCTATGTGTAGTAGAACTTTTGTTTTATCAGCAAGATGAATAATTAGAACGAAATGAAAGTGAAGGTTGGGGTGGAAAATGCAATACGTATAAAAAAGAATCATTAATTATGCTATACTTCAAACTTCAATGCGAAACGGTTAATACTAGCTAACACCAACTGGTATGTACAAATAGAAACCAAACAAAACAATTAATTCAAAAACCGCTTCAAAGTAGGTAAATGATTTTGGCAATAATGAAAGCAAAATACTTTGGACGTAGGTTTATGGCAAATCCCGAACTACACCTACAGACACTTTCTTCGGATGGTGAAATTTTATGTATATGTAAACTGTACTAGGATGTACGAAGCATTAATATTTCAACCATCGTCATGATAATCTAAGATTGCTTGCTATAAAATGTTTTATTTGAAAATTGCAATTTTTTATGGGATAGCTTGTGTATTTCAAGGTGCTCAAAGTGCTCAAAGTGTTCAAAGTGCTCAAAATGTCTCATCTAATCGTACAGCAGAAATACTATGGTATGTACTAATAATACGAATTGGTATTTATCAATTCGAATTAATTTGTATTGAGCATACACTGTTTAGTCACCCAATTCTGCAATTAAATTACATTGCTATATTACATATATAGGTACAGATTAACTAATATAATCCTGATTGAAGTTAATTTTAATTACGATATAATTTATGTTTGATTATGTTTACAGGAACTTGTCGCATTTGGCGTTGCAAGGTCGACAAAATTTTCGACCACAATTGTATTCCGGAAAATATCCGCCATATTATTATAATCACCCGCACAAAGAGCAGTATGGATTATCGCAATATGCGGAATCCAATAACAACTATAATCCTCGGCCTGATTATTTACAAAACGATTATTTACAAAACGTTTATCCGGAGAGGCCAAGACCACCAACTTATCCACAAAGACCTTATGATGGCCAATTTTATCCTCAAAAGCCATTCTATCCTCAACAGGTATACAACCCCCAGCGACCTGATTACCCTCCAGCACCTTTCGCAAATATAAGGCCATCATTCATGGACGCACTTCAATCGATTGCAAGAAACGATGATTTGCATTGTGTACCGAAACTATTATGTGAAGCTACTTCTGGAACAATCTCTGCCAGACAATTACCAGGATTCCAATTACCACAATTACCATTTAATTTAGATGCGAATTCGCTGATTGGGTGAGTCACGTAGACAAATAAAACTTTCTCTCGATGCGTGAGTAGGCGAATTGATATTCAAATTCACTGTTTGTATTTTAGATTATTGTCGGCGTTCGGCGGTGTAACCAATTCACCACTTTTACTTTTTGGACAAGCCGCTTTGTTGGGGTATTCATCCAAAGGCAATAATCATATGTGTTCAAACAACTACCCACAATGCCCTTCTGATCCGGACAAATTAGTTGCATATTTAAACAACCATAATGGGGGATTTTTCCGCTTTTTTAACGGACTGCAGCCACAGTACAATCCATCATTAAATTATGCTCCAAACTATTCATCTCAAACATATGCACCGAATTATCGACCTCAAAGATATCCATCGAATTATAACTACCCACCACATGGGTATTATCAAAAATCGAATGCAGAACAACGAATTCAAAATAAGCAAGTCGAATATATCCCAACAAACAAGTATCCCATTGATAATAGCAACGGTGTGAAATTTCCATCAGAGCAAAGTGATTTTTTTTCGGGACGTCTTTTAAAATCCCAGAAGGCGTTAAAATTCCCCACAGACGAATTATATAGCAATTATGCAGAGCAGCCTTTCCGAAAGCCGAAAGAACTACCGTTTAATATTTATTACTACCAGAATAATAATAACAATAATGAATTGGATTTTCAAAGACCCTTACCGAATCACATAGCTAATCCAATGATATTTCCTGATAGAACTGGAACTGGCGAATTAATTTTAGACCCTGAGGATCTAAAAGACTACAGTCAACCTTTTAGAAATCAAAACAATAATATAATAAGCTTTATACCAGATTTAGCTAATGATGCCCTTTATTATACGAATGGAAATTCGAATGGAAATTCCTTCGGGCTAAATACGCCATCCACGAATTTTAATAGAAACGCTAAAAGTTTGTTTAGTTTTCCTAAACAGTGATTGTACCTACTAAATGACTACTATTGTAAATCAAATAATGCTGTTGCATAAATTAAATTTGTTAACAGAAAAATCAATGTTCAATAAGGATTTAAAATGCGACATGCATGTCAAAATGAACATTAATTTTGACGCAGCATAAAATGAAATGCACAATGGCTTGTATATCGAATTAATTTTGTCATAGGATTTAAGATTTGAAGAGATGAAAATCTGCGATCCGCATAATCTAAATGGAATTGAAACCAGTGTCAATCGAAAAACATTATCTCACTTCGTTCGTCACCAGCCAACCAACCCCCGTTAGAGTTAAAAAAAAGTATTTGGCGTTGTGCTGTGACGGATTACCATAGGGCTTAATGTCAACATCATGATTCAAATTACAACTCCTGGTTAACCGAACCCAACCTCGCTATTTCTCTCCCTTCTAATAGTGTTCTAAACATTGTTACAAAACTCTGGTCAATTTTTCGTTAGGAATTAATTAACTTAATACCTCAAATAAATGTGTCCTCTATTATAAAAATGTGGATTTATTAGTTTTTTTGGGCTACCTAATTCCTAAACTCAGCTTCCTAGATGAAGCTCCTCACTGTCCAAATATCTGATTGTCAGATAAGATAATCCATGAAGAAAATTATTGGTTGTTGTTATAGTTTCTGTTTATTTCGAAATTGAAGGAAATGTTAAAATTGGAATACCCCGTATTTTCTGTGTACTATTTATTGAGAAAAGATTATGTTAACCACAAGAATATAACATGCAACAACAAAAGAAAATATAAAAAAATATTTTGCGTTTTCTTTATCACTTCGTCGAATAAAATCCATAGCGTGATTTATCAGGTGATTGTGATAAGCACATAAACATTGAAACTAAACAAGTTAAGACGATTACCAGGAAATGCATTGTAAGTATAAGTTTGTGGTTTCTTTGTTATAAACGTAATTAATTTACGCAATAAATTAAAAGAACTTTGTTGCTGTTTTATGATGTATTGCGTAGCATCTGCATTGGCCCTCGAGATTTGCTTTGTTCTTTTAGACATATAAAAAAGATAATAATAATAATAATCATAAAAAGCGCATTTAGGTGTAGAATATATAAATTCATGATACCTTTCCGCACCACCCTTCTCGATTTCCTTTAAATCTGCGAAAAGAACAATGTCATAAGCATGACAAAAAACCGCGGTAAGCTTTTGCGTACTGTTATATGCAAGCAAGGATTTGTATGGCATTAAGGGATAAACGGAAAGAGGGTTCGATTCAACGTGTTACGATACACTTTGAAGTTCCAGACTGTCAAAGAATCTTTTGTTATCCGTTACTTATTATTACGTTCATTTAAGTCTTTACGATTCTATTCGTGACAATGAATTATGATTTCCCGCTTTTTAATTATCGGAAAACCTTTGAGCGCACTAGCTTACTTAATTATTTTCGCGACTTTAATGTAACCCTATAACATTATTCTAAAGGTTTTTTTGTTTTCCATCACACGCTACGCTATCATACTTTATTGCACAAACCCACCCCATCGAGCACAAATATATTTTATTTTATCAAACACTCCAATTACTACAGTACGTTACACATCATTATCATTTATTTATATAATATGCAAGGGGGCTGTCCACTAGGTCGGACGTCGGAAATCCGATAAACAATTAGTAGTGGCAGATAAGACAGTAAAAATCATTACGAGAATAGGTATACTTCATAGTTTTTAACTTGTCACTCACGTGACCAATATGCATCGATCTAACTCAGATGTTCGTATTGTATCGTTACTTCATACGAGCACAAAGGCATGTAGGCCGCTACAGCAGTAGTCACGTGAGTGACCATCTAAAAACTAAGAACTATACTATAGGTTGAACGGAGGCCTAAAACCACTTAAAACGCCAAAAATTATTTTCGTATGTGATTCGCTACTCTATCATAAAATAAAATAAAATATTTGAATAGACAGCTTCATTGTCCGTTTAAAAATCAAATCTTTTTAATTAATTAAATGTGCCTGGGTAGACAAATATAAATAAATTTGCAATAGGAGAAGCATCGAAAAAAAAAATCGAAAGACATGAAGCAAACAAAATTTGATTGTTTCATATAGTCAACATCATCCCCCTATTATGTTGTATCTGTGTTTGACACGTGCTCTATATATAAGGGGATGCTGGCGCAAACAATCATTTGATTCAAAGTTACTCATCTTTTTAATCTTTTTATTTTCTCTTCCGATTTTCAGTTGCATGGTGTTGTTGGGGGATGGCCAGAATTAATTTTTTATATGGACTTTTTATGTACTTGATTCTTATGGCGACAATATATTTATTCTTTTAGACTATTCCACACAAAAAAATGTGCACCCCATTTTTGGCCAAATTTATTTCGATAATATAATAGCCATTTGCTAGGAAAGGCTGAATTTTAACTTTACGAATATTGATGAAAGACTGCGATTGTCAAGTAAAAAAAAAGATTTATGGTTGCCATATTTTCGACAACAAACACAAGTGCAGATAAGTGGTCAGTAAAAAGGCAATTATTTTAGTTTGAGGAAAGATTTAACTCGGTGGTTGGAACGGAGGGTATGTCACAGTCACCACATGGCTTCATGACATTGCGTAAGGCGTGAAATTAATGGTAATTATGACTGGAATGAACTGTCAATTCGAGGGTTTTCTATAACACTAAGAGGGCGTAACTGTCTGACATGTATTACTTTTCATGTTATATTCGACTGTCTTCCTGACAATCGAACAACAAAGGCATGATTACATACAGAGCCAGAGATAAGTAAAAGTGGAAGGAACAATTATTTTTTATCCAATTCTTTCAGATCGAAATATTAGTGTGATAAGATCGGAATGAGTATAACATAATCAGAGATAATTGGATTGAGATTGGTGGGTCTAGAAAAAAGGAGGATAATCAATTGCACCCTAAATAATAGCAACAGCGTTAATATTATGTACCGGCCTGGTCACATATCAAACAAATCCGATCAAACTATAAGTATATATAAAAGATAATAAGAACATTCTTTTGTGGCCTTAAATACAAATGAAAGAAAAATAGACACACGCGTTTTGACATCAAGTAACAAAAACCCTGATTCATCCCTTATGCAGTCAAATCAGTCTCAAGTCACGTGTCTATCACACCACTATTATTATGTGTGAATGAGACTCTGAAATCTATTTGCTGAGCCTCAGCAGCCTGATCGAGATATGAGACGAGGATTTGGTGTATGATAATTCCGAAACTGGTTTTTCAGTGTTTTGGGCTCCTTTTGTAAGAGTTGAAGTGTGTTTGCAATTTCTGTTTCTAATTGTACAAGTGAATGTAAAATGCACGTCTATCAAATACAGAGGCCGAAAGGGTTATCAACACTTAACAAGAATAATTAGATGATTGAAAAGGGCATTTTGTATCAGTCAACCACACACTATTTGCTAATTGCCAGCAATTAATTATAGTTATTATGGGACGACACTGTTCAAACTATTGTTTTGCTTATGTAAATATTTGCTGGAATATATCATCACAATAATTATACTCAATTTCATGTTAATATTTTAGTTGTACATATACATTTGCAATTTTGCTGACATGTGCATTCATTAATTCATGTAATTTGAAAATATTTTTGTAAATAATTTCGTGTTCAATTTCCAATTAATAATAGAAATTTACAAAACACCTGTGTCTGAACAATATGTCACTGATTCAAGTTTTTCTATGCGTAACTGATTGATAAGACTACTGTTGATAATTCTGTAGTAGATTAATATTTTCGATTCAGTAATAGTTTTTTTTTTTCGGGTTGTTGTGTTTGGTTGGGTCTGTGGAGGACGTTTCACGTGAAAAAAGAATCAATACAACTAACTATGTATTTAAGTTGAATAAAAAGAATTTAGAGACAAATCAAATTCGTGCCGGAGTCTGAGAAAGCTAGAAGAAGATTATCTGACCTTGGATGGCAGACGGCTTGACGCCTTGCTTTTCAACCATTAAAAACTGGTATATTTTGTGAACAACAGATAAATCGAACAACAGATAAGTCGAACCACAACAACAGATAAATATACTAGGAAATTTGATACTTTTTTTATGGTGCAAGACAAGACAAGTATGAACCGAGGAGAACGCAGCCTCCTGCCTTTTGGAGTTGGAGTCGTGGTTGGACGTGAACCCAATAGCAAGTGATAAATGTTTGAATGTCAAATGCGCAGTAGGTCTTTTTATAGGGTTAGTTTTTGCAAGAGAAAAGGGTAAATTGAAACACCTGCTGCTTTACAAACAGCAACAGCAATGGTACAGTTATGTTGCAAATGGTTGAGGCTGATCGCTGCTGATGTTGTTATATACAAGAATGACGGTTACCTTGAAAACCATATATGAAAACAAGACCCTTTGCGAACAGACATGATTCACAATTCTTGTAACTTACTCATTTTTAGTATGTACCTATAAAATACCCGTTACATTATCAAGAAGTATTCTTCAATTACACAGAATTACCTGCAAATAAATTATATACTTAGTTGCTTGCAATTCTTTGTTTCGCTTACTTTTTTTCTTGTCGCGTGATTTTACTCGACTGGAGTACCTAATAAGGGTTGATTACGTACCATGTTTATACTATTAAAATAAAAACTTATCTGCACATACATAGATAGCAATTTATACTAGACCAATCACAGTAATTCCGTTAAATTCAATTTCACCACAAAGCACAAAATTAACTAGCAACTAATAATAAAACTTTTTCATTTTTCATATCAAATCAAATACATGGTATAATAACGACCACTTTCAAACAAGAGTTTTATAACAGTATTTTATGATTATTTTCACTCGTACAATTTGTTTGCGTAGTCCAATTTCTTTATTTCGATCGTTCAATATTATTATGAAATATGATGAAATTTATACGTTTCACGATAACTCAGATAATAAAATCCTTTTGAAGTAGTTAATTATTTATTGTATGCGTAAATAATAACGCTATTTTAATCCATGAAAGTGATATGACGTCACAATTTCAGAACGTCTTGGGCTAATATAGTATTAGACATTTTTGAAATTTGTAGTTTTGAGTTTATTACTAAATTGCTTTTAATTTGACTTCTGTTGGAACTCCAAAAAAATAATTAAGAAATTATTGGACCAAACATAGCTTCAAATGCTGACTAGTTTCGATTCGTTCAAAATCTTGTTCAGATCTAGAATAAATTGAAACTCATTTGAAGCGGTTGTTATTTTTGGTCCAATAATTCCCATCGTTTTTTTTTAACTTTTAAAGACTATCGGCCACACAATTTTTCAAGAATTACAAAATCGAGTAACTGAAGAAATTAATCTTAGTAGACCACAAATGATCCAGGATTTATTAAGAAGTTTGAATGATCGATTATCCAAGATGCGAATAGAACACATTTTGAACATTTGGTGTAGGGGCCTAAAATAAGATTCTCACCAATCAAAAGCATCTATATGTGTTTCATTTACGAAAACAAAATTGAGGTAATTTTTAAAAACATTAAAAACTTACAAATGTACACCTTCATCACCTTCCTTAACTTCAACATAAAGGTAAGGACCCCAAAATTGATATAGCATTTCCCCTTTGAATAGCAACACTTAAATGTTGCATAAAACCTATGCATCGAATGTGAAATAAACTATAGGAATACAATTTGATTCATACGTTTAATGCCTGGGAAAAAGTTTTTATTTTCATTGAATGTTGTAAATTCCATTTAACTGTAACATTTGAAATGACGATGATTATTTTATAAAAGGTAATGTATTTGACAAAATACCATTAATTATCGACTAAACTTCATTGAGTCAATAATTTTTCCATTTCTTTGTAACTTCTATTATCCACTCCATTATTTTTTTGTCAATAATTTTTCTTCTAAGTTAGATAAATAAAATTTGACTAAACACGAGAGGGCAATTGAAAACAAATTTCAAACTACTATTCTAATTTCTTATATTTCAATTTGGTTCCCCGTTTATTAGAATCCACCTTCACGAGGTGGATTCTAATATCACGAGGAAAAAAGAAGACGGTCACTAGGGTCAGTTACCAACAGGTTGAGAGTTACTCCCGAAAGGCTACATTGCACCAGTCAATATGTCAAGTTTCTTAAGGTAAACAAACAGACATAAAATAGTATCCAGTTGAAGTTTAAAAAAGTAAAACTTTTCACACGTACTTCACAGGGCCGTGATGCTTGTTTAAGAAAAGGTCACGATTAACACAATCGAATGCAAAATAAATCACTTACAATATAGTTGTTCGATGATTGTGTTTTTAATTGTTATATAGATCGTTTAGCAAGGTTTATGGTTTGTTTTGACTATTAACAGTAACGTAATAACATAAAATATCATTGTACTATTGTATTTGGTATAAAAATTTTATAGTGACCGGCTGACCATTGTTTATCCTTAGGGACACGTATAGGTATTTAAGATAAGTCCATTTCGTTTCGCGCTATAACTTTAATGCAGATCGAATACTTAATAACGTATTTAATATTGACCTGAGATTTTTAATTATTCTTTTTGCGTGATGCATCCCATACACCACGTATTTAATATGAAGTGGATTTTTTTTGGTTAGTGTTTTGTTAAGTGCATCCGCATCCAGCATCATATCAGAGTTGAGAAGACTTCAAATGAGAGAATCTGGGAGATAATGTTATTACTACCGTCCATTTTTATTTAATTTACCAATTTACGTAGGTATACAAAGAGGTTTTTTTTCCTTGCTTACTTAAAACTTATTGGACTGTGTCCAATTCAATAACAATGTTTTCACAATTTAATCTAGTTTGCTTTGATAAGTGTATTTATTTTCGAAACTCCACATACGAGTATATATCTGAGACTTTTGATTATATTCTTCGGTTCGAGATGCCGGAAAATGCAATTTTAATTTAAAATTGAGGAAGCCACAAATAGTAACGGAATTTGATTTATTTTTCAATATACTACCTATCTATATTTGTTCTTTTATTAGATTTATTGTAAAACGCCTTCGGAAACAAGCCCCGCATGCACGCTAGTGCTCTATCAATCATTTTCCTTGAAAAATCATTTCAAATTCCTTTTGGGGGTAACTTAACCCGTAGATGGAGGTAAATTGACCCATTGGAAAACGTTATCTTTCTTCCATTATTTTCTCGTATTTTCGCAAATAGAGCGAGATTTTGTGACTTCAGTAGTAAAGTAATTTCTTTAGTGGGCCAGCCGATATGGCCCAAACTGACGTCATTGGGTCAACTTGACCCATCGGCGATAGTTCTAACTGGCAAAAGTTAGTAATGAAACAAAAAGCCATAAACCATTCCGAATTTGTATTTGACCCTTTTCGCTTGGAAGCAAGTCGACCCCTATTAACATCTAACATCAAAAACTATCCTATTAACATCTCATTTATGGCCGATTTTCGTGTGGTCTTCAATAAATCTTAAGACAAACCATAAATATTTGTATTCCATTACTAACTTTTGCTAGTGGCCCCCAGAGTGTACTGAGTCCATTTTTTTATTTTATCAGCCAGGTCAATATAAATAGCTTATTAGACTGTTTGACTCGGAACAAAGTGTTGACCTAACATCATGTGGTCACTGGAGCGTCCTAGGACTCAATGTTCTCTTTACTTCTTTTTGTAAGTTATTTTGGAAATAACTGGACTTAATACATTAGGGTTCGAAAATTTGGCGTCAATACTTTGAACATGCAGATTCCAGTTCCACCAGTATCTGGTCTAAACGAAAAAGAAGTGCTACAAGATCGTGCTCTTTTTTGACTATTTGCGATTAAAAATTCTTTGCGTTGAACGCATGTTGGAAAACGATGTCAATGTGACGTCATGACTATTGTGACGTGACTTCTTAAAAGTCCTGAATAGTATTTAGTAGTATTTATTTTGGTCGGTAGTATTTATGGGTTTAGAGATAAATAAAAATCGTCGTGCTTTCGGCATGTTTACATTTATTTCAAATCAACTATATAAAAGTGAAAAAGTTACAAGTGAAAGACCATCGGTAGTAGACGTGAGTATGGCAATACAATAGCTGTTAGTTGCAGCAAATCTATACAAATCCTTCCATACATCACAAAAAATATAATAATATACGTTATGTTATAAACATGTATAAAACTTATTACATTTATATCTGAAATTATAATAATATAATAATAATAATCATAATAGTATTTTTATTACATAAGCAACTCTTAACTGAATTGGTTTATTGGTCAGCCGAGGGCTTTAATATCACGGGCCTCGGTGGCCGGCTTGGTCCAGCTCAGGTAATATACAAGGCGAACGGAATTATTATAAAATTACAGACATTGAAAAAACAAATTACGAAACAATATAAAAAAATGAAATTAAAATATATGGCATAATTATATCAGTTGATAAAATCAGTAAACAATAACACACCACTATCATCATAAAATTCATGAAAATAAAAAAAAATAAAATAAAAATTATCATCAGAACCTAGCCAACTCTAAAAACAAAACGACTATACTGACTAGGGATCAATAATAAACTACAAACAAACAAAAAACATTTCGACAAATGTATTCGGAGATCAGTGGAAACAGGAGTGGCGGTAAATACACTTCCTTGAAGGAAGTGGTATTACACACTTTAAACTGCCTCTTCGGCAAATCACAGAGACGCTTTGAAGAGCAATCTACAACGCAGCTTCCTAAACTTACCTATCAGCTAGACTAAAAACTATACTACATACAATTGCTTTAATTTCTTTAAAAATATCAGCATTTATATAATATTCCTATATTGTATAATATATAAAATAGTAATCAAAGCTATATAACATGCATGACGCAACTGAGATCGCAACCGAAGCTGGGCACATAATAGCGCGAGTTGTCGGAGTTCAAGCTGCAAATTCCTCCACAACCCCAGCTCATGTGACCCGGGAGCGTCAATGGCGATCTCAAATTTTTACAAATATTTACAAATCTCAGGTGCGGGCTGATCGGCACGCGTCCAGCTTTCGCCGCACCGCGCTATTCTAACTACGGAGATCATTTGAAAACCTTTATAGAGCAACCGAATCGCTTCCGTTGCTCCAATTTTTTTTTTTACTTAAACATAACTACAGTCAGACTCATGGTAGCGAAAGCGAACTAAGGGACGACGTCCCGCCCACCCAAAGACGCGGGCCCGGGAAGGCGGTGAACAATTTTTTTTTTGTTTTCGGAAAAATTACAAATGAATGCGACTGAGCTAATAATCCGGCACTGCGCCCACCTGCTTGCTTCTTTCTTGCCTTTTGGCACGATTCAATCTTTGGCTATACTGAATCTAACTTTTTTCCTTTTAAATATATTTTAGAATTATATTTACAAAAATTCATTTACAATTATAAATCTACCAAACGTTAAAAATATTTATGTTTATATAAATTGGAAATCAAAATATCATCTAATTGTAGAAAAATTCCTGAGTGTAGTCCGGTGTACGAGTCACGTTGCGAGCCCGACACCGTCGTACTGAATGAGATCAATCATCGCTTTGATTAGTTTTTCTCTCTTTGGAACTCAACTTAAAATAATCAATTTCATAAAACTAAATCATAGGCAGTGCACAAATGACCTACGTTCAATTCGATTCGACCGTAACTGTGTGTGTTACGCACCTCGTAACGCTTCATAACCCTAATACACGCATACATGATTACTAGTTATGTACGATGTTACTTATATAAAACAAAAAAAAAACAAACTTAAAACACACCGAAAGTATAATAGATATTATATAAATGAAAACAAATATAAAGCAAACAATATATATGGGCGAAACTTTCTACATACTACATCTATCGATTATTCGGATCACTGTGGCTTTGGATGAAGTGGCGATGAGCAACGGCAAAATAGTTACCGCAATAGGTGCCATCCGACCAGGCATATCATTGCCGTCCACAGGGAACCCGTCAAACTGTCGGGCACCAATTTCGACAACAGTCCATCTCGCGAACACGATTTACTTTGCGCTGATGCTGACGGATCCTCCGAACCTGCATCGTTCTGCAACAAAAATATGAACCACCGTAAGTATGGCAAATTGGACGATTATCCGTTCAACTTTAGTATTTCTTTTCAATTACCGACTCAATTCAATATTTTGGGCATAATAGTTTCCGACTGACCGACGGACGGACAGAATAAGGGGTGGGGGGAGCGCATTATTTCATTCTCATATCGTCCGTTTTAAGAGACGCTGATAATAGTAAATGAACAGTAAATTTAATCAAAGTGTTTCCGTAGTTGTTAGATAATATCAATAGCGTTTAACAAAGAAAAGCCGTGAACATGCATTATAAACAATGGAATAAATATAATTACGTTATAATTATCTATAAAACAGTAGTCCAAGGTCAGAAAAGCAAAAGCACGGGAATACGATCGGTATAGCCAATATATGACAATAATGGTAAGCAATGTTTGTCCTTATAGAAAAAGTACGCAGTAAGTGCACAAGAAAGATTGTTGTATGTTTCGCAATTATTTTGTATTACCTCGGGAATGCAACTAAAATTAATTGAATAAATAAATATACATATTCCGCATGGATCGCAGTCGGTGGGTATGTTAATGAACGTTCTGATGTATATATGGTTGCCTAAATAAATCAATTCAAGTTGCGTATCTCGCAGCGACGCAACAGCCAATCTTTACTTTTCCTATGGTGCATAATTTGATTACTCTATGTTTAGGTTGTACGCGACTCGTACTACGAACAGCTGGCACATTACTACTATTTATTATTCGTTCGTAATTTTCTTTTATGCAATTTATATAATAATCATAGCGCTGCAACTCGGTTTTTATATCAAGTCAAATGTTTAAGCAATTAAAATTTGTTGTTGTAAATTGTTTTTATTTATTCGTAAATATTTGCTTAATAAATAGTAAATTATACTACGAGTAGATAGAGGGGAGGTGGAGGAGAATGAATAAATTCTGATCAAGAGGCTATAGAATGAGTCTCCCCCGAAAAGAACCAGCTAAAAATATGATTATTGTGGCCGCATCAGAATGAGCTGGCTCAAAAAGAATGAAGAAGGCAGCACGAAGGCGGGTGGCGGCGGCACGAAAGTCGACACACACACACCCACCTTGAACAAAACTGGTTGAAAGTCATCGGCAATCTTGCGAAGTGTCACACCAACCTGGGTCCAGTCTTGTGCGATTCCAGTGTTAACTATGGCAGTAATTGAGATCTTCGTTTCGTCGCAGCATGACGACTCGGACGTTGTGCGTCTTCGGAGAGATCGTCCGCCGACCGGGATGGCAGCGGCTTCGTTTCCCGCCGTGGCGGTCAGCCAGGCCAAATCGTTGAAGAGATCAGGAAGAGAACTGTTGTGGTTTGTCGTCGTCGTCGTCGAAGAAGAAGTGTGGGGAGCGGCGTTCGATGATGGATCCTCTCCGTTGCGAAGTCGCTCGTTTGCCGCTGAAACTGAACTTCGAGCTGGAAGAAAGAAAATCGGCTGTCATAAGAAGAATTGCATGAAAATATGAGGAGGATGGTGAAGTGGCCGAGCCCGCATTGGCGGTGCATCATCGCATTCTGTTTCTGCAGTCGTCGCCGCTGCTCAGCAAAAGTGACGAACGAGTCTGAGGCACTTAGCGCGTACGCTACGCTACTACACACTACAATATTGCAGATTGCTTATTGCAGCAGCAAACACAACACAGCTGTTGGATTAGCTACTTCGTATCGATTGCACATGCACGTTGCAAATTACAAGGCCACTCGTAAAAGGTTCGTTTATTTCACAACAGTTATTACCTCCAAATGCAATCGCCAATCGTTGCAAGACAAACGCGGCTCTACTCTACCGATTTCATCATCACCACAAGATTTCTCTACTTATGTACAATATAATTGCACTCCAGTGAATTATGGAATTAATGTAATGTATTGCATTGCAATATATTAATTTTACGTTTTTTTTTTCATTTCGCATTTAAATAAATACTATTACTACTACTACTACGATGCGAGTAATTAGCACCATAATACACTTGACCATGACGAAATTAAACGAAAAGAAACGTGGTAAATGTTTATATTACACACGTGAGCGCGTATAGTGAGTTTGCTAAATTACATACATTTTTTTTTTCTTTTTCGAAAACGTGTTCGACAAAGTTCCAAGCAATTCCCGCCCGCCTTTTAAAATGAAAAAGAAGAGGAAAAGCGAAAACGCACTCCACACTTCACGGTCTTTGTTTTTCTTTTCATATATCCATAAAGTGTCGAGTGCGCCAACTATAATATCCGGCCGAGAACAATTTGCTTCGAAATACGTAATAATAATTGTGGCAAGCCATAAATTTTCGAATAAGAATATTTAACTGCAACAGGAAAATTATATAGATGGTTAGATCTTGAGATGCATGTTCTGTATATCAGGAAAGCAGTTGAACTAAACAAGCTAACGTCTCACGCCCGACCCTGAACTCAGCCAGAGAGCGACACAGCCCCGAGCAACAGGTCCACGACTTGAATCTGGGACTCTTGCCGTCCACACCAACCAACCGACCGACCAACGTATTTTTTTTACTTATCCGAATTTTCGAATTATTTTCCCGCCGCAATGAGTCACCCGCACTTTCGATTCGCTGATCGCGTATCAAAACAACGCACCACGCTTGCATTTTAATTTAATCTGAATTACTACTTACATCTTGGATGTGAAGGAGGATGAACACTTTGTTGATTTTCCGGAGCACAGCGTACCGCAACTTGAAGGCGCGATAACAAAGATTGAAGTTGACGAATAATAACATCAACTTCGTTTTGATCTTCGGGCATGGTGAATGGAACTGCCATTATTATGCGTTTTGATTTAATATTTTTCTCAGTCAACTGAAGTTAATTTTTTTGTCCGTCGAAAAACTTGTTAAAAAAAATTAAATGCAACCACTGACACAAATGCACATCAAATTGAAACACGAGGCGAGAGCGCGCGACCGAAAGCACGTCCACACACTACGGAGTCGGAGAAGAGTTTGACGTTGCCAGTCGGTTACGCTATGCTTGTATTATTACGCTCCTGCTCCTGGGGCTAAAATCTCCAACTCGGTTGACTTCGGTCTCTAGCTTCACCCCGCAGGCTGTTACGAAGCATTTACGTGTATAAGGACACTGTTCATAAGGTCGAAACGTAATTTACCACTTGCAACCAATAGCTAGCCACTTTCGACACGCCTACCGAAAACCAGGCAAAATATTGGCCATATATATTTAGAAATACTCAAACTCCTTATACCTTTGTTATTAAACTGAGCTGAGTATACCACGATTGATAGATCGGGGATCGGGCCACTAGGTTGACGACACTGAACTATATAATAAAGTTCAAATTTCAACTTCTTAACTTTCCACACACTTTAAATGGCAATGCACAAATTATTGTGGTCTCGAAAATTTTTTTGTTTGATCTTAATGGAAACTCCTCGCGGAATACTTCCCTTTCTTTATTTATTGCAACTATATAAGCACTTTTCCTTATCAATTTATCGAAACCTCGATAAGATTGATTTTCAGCAAAATATTTATTTTTTTTTTCAAAAATTTTATTCAAATTTTGTGCGTACGTATTATTTTTTATTGAGTGATAATAAAAGTTGCCGTTTATATTCGATCTATACATATCAAGATTTTCAAAGTTAGAAAGTCGAGCATTGCAGGTGATAGGGCATCAACCTCCGCTCTGTATACCCTCAATTATGATGACATGGTATTAGTATATTTTGAAGCATTAACATTATTAATTTGTATAATTTAAAGATTTTTTGAAATTTAGAATATTCCATGTACTTCCAGATCTTACAGCTACACCACACTCCCATCCATCGTGATGAGATAACTGCGTCATTCCTACTACTACACAGGACTGTATCAGTCAATGCCACCAGAAAGTCTGCTTTGACACTTTCATAATATTTTGATTTCTGCTGATAAACAATACAATTCGTTACTTATAGTCTCAATATTTATCATCAACGTGTTGATATTGAATTGGGCAATCAGCACCGACAACTACTCAGCTCATCTTCTAAACAAAAAACTATCCAACCTCCCCAACCATTGTCATTGGGACATCACATCAGTACCGGTCCACATCCTAAGCTCCTTGGCCGAAATGCTTCAAAAGTTCAAAACCAAAAAAAAAAAAAAGTTTGACCAAGAAAAAAAAATTGGAAATTACTTTGGTCATCTGATTTTGTATCAGCATGATTTTCTCATTAATCATGAAAAACAGTGGATAAATAGTCTCGTTGCAAAGAATATAAAAAATGATCAAGAAATATTTTGAACTCTGTTTTTTTCCTTCATTATTTTATGCTTCCACTGCGAGTATGCAAACTCTCTTTGATGTAGAGCGCACGAGTTTGAGACTACTCAAATTTGTCACGTATCTTAATTTTCCGCCAAATACTCAAATACAATACGCTATAAAACCACCTAAATATAGGTGATTTTATCGTATTGCATTACCCAAATGAGTTACCTAAAATTTCGTTCTATTTTTAATACTAATAATATTTTCGCCACGTGTGTTTGTTTTTGTGTATAAAATTATTTATTTATATTACTATAGATAAGATTTTTTGCGTTTCACCGAATATTGTAATTCTAATATTCTAATCATTGACAATATAATAAATTGCTAATTCCAATAAGATTTTGTTTTCGGTCGCCTTAAAAGATCGTATATTGTATATTTTTGTAAAATGGATTTTTGTTTTCGTTTACAATTTTTCTCAAGCCTTTATACTCTATTCTGCAGATTTATCATATATATGAATATGTATGTAAATATGCATATCAAGTGTCAACATAGACTAAATTATTGATTTATTTAACATCACTGATAAGGAAAAGGCCATTTATTTGCTTTTGGTTGGATGCGTATTATAAAACAAAATGTCATTAATTGCTGCTTTTCTATTTTAGTATTTTCATTTCAGTTTTATTCTAAAACGCGATAAATAGAGTAGACGTTGACGCAATTTGGTGAAATCAAGGCTAAGATTAAGCTATCATAATTCTATTTTTAATTAATCCATATTTCCTAATTATCAAATCGGATGAGATGCATCTCGGAATGAGATGAAGAAGCGTCCTCGTAATTGATCATACACCTTTTATGAGAAGATATTGGTATACTGTAGAAGGAAGAAGCACACTCCATGTCCTCCATGGCCATTGGTCAAATAAGAGAAACAAAATCATATACAGTTGTGTATAAATAGACTGTTTTTCAGTTTGTTGATATCTCTCTCGGTAAAGTTCCTGATATCGAATGAGTGAGAAGGCGGACGGACGGACGGAGGTAAGAAGAGTAGGCAGAAGATACGCAACACCTGCAACTTGGTTAAAACAATCAAGGAGTTAAGACAGGTTTTGACCTGTCTTAGACCTAAACCACTCGACTTGATCTTCGACTAGAGTGGACCTAGTTATACTACTAGTAGTTTTGATCCCTTCAGGCCATATGCTTGTGCATTTATCTTGGCCATGAAACGTCAACGGTGATTAATAAAATTAAAAATGTAAATGAATGTTGCATACAATTATATAAGCATAAGCTATACTATTATTGACATCTCTTGTAGATAAATATTGTGTTTTTACACACAAAAAAAAATTGACACATTTTTAATATGCGTACTTTGCAACAACAGATGCACTTACAAAAAAAATGTATTTTTGATTTTTAAACCGGTTTTGCTTGAAAAATACAGTCCAGATTGGATGCGAGTACAACTGACATCGGTGGCAAGTTTCAGATTACATCACGCTATTCAAATTCATTTTTTTTATGTACTAAATTTACACAAAATGCAATATCCATTTATTAGTGCATACCTAATTGACCTACAGAAATGAAGAGGTAGAATTTCTTGACGTGATTCATTGCACCCTAGGTGGAGGATGACTCATTTTGAGAGATTTTCTATTGTTTGCACCGTCATTTTCCAAATACCTGTAGTGTAAATTGTAAATAGAGATTGTTATCTACACCAAATGGAAAAAACAAACACATTGAAGGAAAAAAGTTCATATCTCCCAAATTCGTCGATATTGAAATTTGGATAAGGAAGGCATCAAAATTAGGACACAATAGTAAGCGATATTTACCGTTTCAAGGATGAATTCTAGATTAGAATTGATATCAAATTTTGATCAGTAGCTTATTAAGTTAAAAATATATCATTACGCACTAGACATATTAAAATAATTCATTGATACCCAATATATTTTTGATTTCGGATTGATCAAATATTTTTATTGTAGATGCAATAAGGATTAATTACAATGATTAGTCATCGAAAAAAATTTAGGCTTAAGGTGCAAAATTGTGGAATGTTGCACGATATTGGATAAATGTTTAAAGAGTTTATTGACTTTTCTTTAACTAAGAAAATAAAAAATACATCGATGACACATATGAGCTTATTATAATAAACAAATTCTAGACGCTTCTACATCGCAATTAATTAGAATACCTCCAATATTCTTGTTTTCATACTATTTTCTGTTATCTGCAATAATATTTTGCTTTTTATCACATAAAAACACAAAAAAAAATCAATATGTAAAATAAGCCACAATGCCTTGATTTCGAACCAATAAATTAATGCGACATTAGTTTTAAGTTGAAAATATTTATTTGTGATGAGAAAGTGTGAAATAATGTTATTATTTCTGTCCTTCAACTTCCGTTTTTGATTAAATATTGAAACAAAAACAAACCGACAATAACAAAATAAAAATAAAAAATATATAGCGCTTCAATTTTGAAATAAAATTATTCTTATCTTGATACGCAATTAAATTAAAATAAAGGTATATTTAAAAATTAAATTGCAGGTGATTTCTGTTATTATTATATCGTCATGTCAAGAATAAAATATCTGAGAACAAAGAAAATTATCATAAAAAGCAATTAATTTCAGATTTTTCAAGTTGAAATGAAATGCACCGGCCTGATGATGTGACTTATCAGAAAAGCATCTTTTTGCCATCTACAACCAAAATAACCAAAAAAACTGGTTCTTTTTAGGTAGGTACTTCCAATCCAATGTGCTTCCTGTAGTACGAGGCGCTGATTTTTCTGAAGATCGTTCAGTAATGAAAAATCAGCAAATATTCCAAGAATAACATCACCGTATTCCTGACCTTGACATTTAAAACAGCTGCATCTTTGCTAAACAATATTAACTATTACAAACTGAAAATTGTTGTTATATTACCATATAGAATAAAATATGATTTTCGCTGTTTATTCGCTTAAAATAAGATGCCTATTTTTTTAAAAAAAAAAACTATATAGTTTATTTAATAGGTGTGTGAAAGTTTTTTGAAAAAAATCTAGTAGATTTTGTAATAATAATTTTAGAAATTTTCAATATTTTGCATTTTCAGAAAACGCGCAGCATATCTTGACGTCACATTAGCCTCCAAAAACAGAGTGTTTTAATTCCACATCTCTTTTTAACTAACAAGATAAAAAGAGAGGTGGGACAAAAACGCACCTTGTTTGGAAGCTAGTGACGTCAGTGGATATGCTGCGCTAGCAAGAAGCGCGTTTTCTGAAAACTACAAAATCGCAAATTTCTAAAATCATTATTACAATATCTACTGCACTTTTTTCAAAAAAACTTTCACCCATAAATAAAATAAACTATATATTTTTATTATAGATGCAAATAAATAAAAAAAAATCTTATGCATCTTCCCTATTATAACAAAACAATAAAACAACGGACAATAAATCTGGTGCGTTTGTGTGCGCTTTATCAGCCCATCAAATAGGATACTTTACTACTAGCTAATGCAAACGTATTCAAGTAATTAAATCTGAAGAAAAGAATAATAATAGATGCCTAATGGGTGCCATTGTTTATCGATGAAGAATAAATTGTTTTCAATAATGTTTATAACTTTCGCTTAAAATACAAGTGTAAGTCATTCACCGCTAAAGGCTAAAAGCCTATTTGTAACATACAACTGTAAATATAGTATTAGTAATATTATGTTATACTGCTAAACAGGTGGCCATGTAGTGGGGCCACAAATATACAAAAGTTAGTGAATCACAAATACAGATGATTCACAGCGCCTAGTACATACAAAGATGCCACCAAATCGTCACTTACGAACTTATCATCGAAATTATGTATGTCCTTAAATTTAAGGATGCCGATCGATAATTGCCCAATTTGTAAGCCCTTCAATTTTAATTATCACCGCAATAATTAATACCGATTGATTTCGCCTCGATTTGCATTTCAATGTCACACCATATTATCAAATTTGTCATAAACAAATAACAAAATTAATCGCATTTGTTTACATTAGGATTTCGAGTTTTTTGGAAAAGCAGACAGCAATTTAATAATAACAAAGACATTTCACAGCAATGCCATTATCACGACCTTGAGCTAGATCTGCTCAATACTTCTGCATTTCCTCAAGAACGCACAGAACAAAGGAATGACTATTTATATTTTACAATACAATATTACTATATGACGATTTGAAAATAAATGTTGCGCAATTTCGTTTCTGCAAATATAGAAATGTCGCTAATAGATTCAGTTTTGGAACTGAGCCATAACTATTCTGCTATAAATGATACCAAATTAACTTTATTGCAATTGCACCTTATATTCAACTCTAAACTTAAAGGAGTATTTCAATAAAATAATGGGACGGTCTACTATTGTTTTTTTATTTAAGTTTATGATACAATAAATAAAATCGCTAGATTCAGATACGAATATATTTTTTTTGTGTTTTTTTTTGAAGGCTCGGAAGACATTCAAATTTCAAGACATGACGTCACAATTTGAAATGGTCTTAGGGCACTATGCGAGCTATAGTATTTGACATTGCATAAATAAACACCTAGCGCAGTAAAAGAAGGGGGAAAATGGGAGGATTGTGATGCGATAACTAACTGACTAATAAAACTGGATAACTAACTGGAGCTAATTATGACGTAGTTTTCTCACTAAATTGCTTCTAATTTACATTCTATTAACAGTTGCTAAAAAATTTGACTTGTTTTTGTAATAATTTTTACTGCCTTATCTGCCACTATTAATTGTTAAATTTCCGAACGATTTAGGGTATTGATTTATCGATTTATTACACTTTAATAATAAGCAAATTATTAATGAAACACCGCTAACATTTTTGTAACATATTTTTAAATTGTCTATCTTTCTACATCTTGTAGTAAAAGTTAAACGGTTAAAAAAATATATACCACTAGCTTCATGTGTCTAGCTTCCAAAATTGGTTCAATCATTGTTCCAACCACGATCAGTATCCAAAAAAGCCTAACCTAATTGAACCTGCTAAGTAAAGCTCTCTAAGCTTACCAACGATAGTCTGAGACAAGCGTGAACCCCACTTAAAAGTGTAAAACTTTGATGAACAATTTCAATCTGTTTGAAACGAGGTTGGAAATATTCAAGTCACATATAACTAAACGTGATTTACAGTTAAGTATTGTGTTGTAGTTTCGGTTATTTCTTATTCATATTGAGCGTGAATATTATTGCAATTTTTTTTAACTATATTGTTGGATATCATTTTTTATTTTTATATAAAGTTTGATGTCATTAAGATTTAAGAGGGCGCCTCGGTTTATTAGGCGATCTAGGCAAACTAGTAGACACAAATCTGTTAATTTATAACTTTAATTTAAACGAAAGCCAACTAAGGTCAGATTTTTCAATATTTTTGCTTCTAATGGATGAATTATTAGAGTAAAAATATAAAAATTATTTGCAACGTGTCAACTATTTTTTGCTAATAATTCAAGCTTTCTTGAGATATGAAAAATATTTTTAAAATAATTTAAATTAAAAAACTATAAGACACAGAAACAAATTAGTAAGTATTCGAATAATTACTTTCGAGCCAGTTATTTTCAGACCTTTACTATTTTGGCAAAACTTACCGATTCCACGCTACAAAGACAAACGGTATATACAAGGCCTCAAGGCAAGACACCCGGTTTAAAAGTGAGATATCCTAGTCCGCACAAGAGTTAAACCCTAAACAACTCTGTTCTTGTCAAGGACATTTCTGCAAACGTTTATTTTTTTGATGAAATGTTACACAAAATAAAAAATATATTTTGACAATTATTTAAATTAGTGGTTGTTTGGTGGTAATTTTGTTTTTATCTTGATAAAATAATTTTGATATTAATAAATATTTTTGAAATCTTAAAGTAAAACAATACTATATTGCGTAGGTATAATATGACACAAATTAAGGTATTATTGAAATTAATAATCTCGATGAACTACATACATACGGAATACTTAAAAAGAGTCATGTTTTGATATCTACTTTAATTGAAAATAAAATATATTTTGTAATTAGTTATTTATAATACATGCAAATTAAAAGATTACTTATCTTTTCGAGGCGTAATAAGGTTTTGTCATAAAACATGAATCATTTATTTATATTTCTTCTATTTTCGTTGACAAGTCTCCATACAATAGTAAATAATAATTACATAGATTTTGAGGTCTGTTACATGTGTTGGGTATGCAAATAGATATTTATATACAAATGGTCCACAAATATTTGACGTTGTGCTGGTTTTGAAATCTTTTAAGAAAACATCTGGTATGTTTGGTTTGATACCAAGCAGGTTCCAATTCCCAGAAATGGGCAGAAACTTCTTAGAGCTTGGTTGTAAAGAGTGAACACCTGATGTTTTTATGCGGGTAATGATTTGTTGCCTTTTTCTTTCCGTCCCTTTTTTCACATTATTGACTTTAACTTTTATTTTCGAATTAACACGTGCATTTTTTATATCAATCTAGGCATCGATCGATCGCGCAAAAATGGACGATAAAATTATTGCAAAAAATCATAAAACACATTTTTTCCATACGGAACAGGTTATAATTTTATTTTAAATAAGGCATAAAGCTGCAAGTATTATGTAAGATTGGAGGTGTGGCAAATTGAATTGCAGAAAGGTTTTCCTTTGTTATTATCCTTATTATTGTCACTATCATTGCATGCATTGAGTTGAGCGTTGAACAGACAAAGGTTGGCTATTTCAAGTCCAATATCCCAATCCAATCGAATTTTGAGTGAGAAAGTAAGTTTTGTGGAGAGCTGTGGCTTGGAATTGATTTGAATCAAACTGAATTCTGCTTTACCTGTATACCTGATCTTGTAGGGTGACTCACCTGTATTGCAGACGAATAGCAGACATTAACTGTAGAGACGTTTATTGAATGACTCAACGTCCAGCAAGTGGTCAAGGACAACGGCCCAGCATCTAACGCTCATCTGCCCAAATCACAATGCAGAAAAAATATTTATTATATATAAGTATATAGGTAGATGGGTTCTGTTAAGGCTGTGCAATTTGCATTGGTGGGCGAAAATGTGAGTGAAAACTGAAGAAATACGAATATAATTATAATAGTTATAAATGGTTATTGTTTGTTATTTAATAAGCTTTATAGCATATTTTCATTTACATGTTCTTTATTCATGCTCACGTACCAATTTCTCGCTTCATTTGTTTAATAAACTCAAGCCATATTAATGTTACAGTTCATAAATTGTCCAGAATTAGAAGCAATTCCTATATAGTTGCATTTCTCTTACAGGTGTACATATTCACACATATACGAATATGAGCTTTTTATTATAAACCATAAAGCGCTGCAGTTTGGCAAATATCAATCTGCACGAAAATAGATGCTTATAGGAGTTATATGGTGCTTGAAATTATATCGTATGCAAAACGCTAGCCAGCGGACTGGCATGGTACTCTTTGTTCGAAATGAATCTTGAGAGGGACAATGCGGCTACCTTTCAATCCACTTCACTATTTACATGTTAATTTGTAAGAAGTACATGCCATATACACATACAAAACTGGAAGCTAAAAAAGGGTTCATATTAAATGAAGTGCAATGTTTGATAATCATTAACCGTTGCCCAACAAAATCCAATTCACAAATCATAATTTATTCTCAACTACGTATTCTAACAATACACTTTTTCTCCAAGGACCCCTAGCATTCAGTTTTATCTTGTAATTTTAATCAAACAAAAAGCGTTCTCGAAAACGCAATTGACTTACCTTTAAACTTATAAGTAGCTTTCAATTTAGAAAAATAACTAAGCGATTAATGTATTAGAAACTTAACTGAGCTGTGTAGCATGAAATATTAGAGCACACCTCAAGGCAACATTTTCAATCAACTCTGAACTTATAATGTTTCTCTGAAATAAAGCGGATTTTAATGCAGAAAAGTCCTTGTAATCAATTTACGGTTCAAAACAATTCACAACCAAATCTGCTCAAAAAACAGGAGTTGTCTCTCAAAAATTGATGGCAGGAGTTACTTCCCTGCTAAGATAAGAGAGCATTTGAAATTAGTATTGGTTTATGGCAATGTTGTAACTGACATCAGAGTCTACATACGAATAATTGATCAAACTATTTGACTGGTTTGATGGTGCTTCCGATGGAGCGCGCCGATCGGAAGCACCATTGAGAGCAGCATTGGTCCAGGAACCAATTAAAAACATTGACATAGTCTTAGTTTATTAGAACACTTCAACTCATTTTAATGTTTTTGAATAAAGAACTTTTTTACAAAATAAAACGATCAAATAACTCATCATTCTGAATATGCAATATTTTTTTGCAAATACGACTTCTTGTCTTAGGAGGCCGCAGTAGGTAGTAGGTATCATCTCCATTATCACTCTGTTGAAAAAAAAATCTGAAGACGTCTTGGTCTAAATTCCTGTAGAAGAGACAGATAATGATGATCATTTTATTCACAGTTGAACGTTTGATAGAAGCTTTTGTTATGAAAATTGCTTCAGTCTAAGATTTTCACATGAACAATTCGAGTTGCATTTGCATCAGTACAAAAAGATTCATTTTTAATTGCATAAAAAAGCATCATCAGGTGCGAAAAAAGAAGTAACAAAAAAAAGTTAAATGACTGTATGCAAAAATGCACCCTGTTTTCTATGCATCCGTCTGACCGTCATTAATAACTATGTGTAAACATTGTCACCGGCCATTAGTAGATTGTTAACAATAGCGCTGTGTAGAGTGAGAGTATAAAATGACGATAATCATTCACCACACTGGGCGCATATTTAAACGTCTGTAAATATAAAATAAATAAAATGATTGGGGGTGCAAAAGCTTCCCCTAATATTTGAGAGATTGATTTGAGAGTTTTTTAGTTTACAGCTTGATGAACACAAATGAATTTTGTGTGTGTGTGGAACAATTTCCAATTAACTCTTTCTGATAATCTTCCCATCTTCCTCCGCTAATTAAGAATGGGCTTAAATTGCCTCGTGCAGTTGAAACTAACCCCCAAATAATGAGAGGCAGATTGTACGCAGATTGGGTGTCAAAACGGCAGCAAGCACGCGCTTCATTTATCATTCCTTGCGTTGCGTTCTTAACTCTTCAATGCTCTTCATTACGCTAACGTATATAATTTCTGAAATTTTGTGTTTGTGTTGTTATTCAATAGAAGTGAATAGTAAATGTACATGTCACCTTCAAATACAACTTGCGGCAACTTGTCTGATAATCGCATTAATAACGCTGGCTTGCACATTAATTAGCGTTTGTTTCGTCAAAGGTAAGCCACAGCCACATATCGATCATTCACGATGAGCACTGGCTCAACTGGCTCTAATTTCTTGATCAACCACCTGCAAAATTAAAAGTCACAACCACCTGGATTTACGTAACGAAACTTAATTAGATCCCAACTCTTCTTCCTCCTTTTCCTCGAACTTTTTGATTACTTTGCCTAAAATCCGGCTATTATGTAAATAAACATTAATAATGTTTGAGAAGAAACTTTATAAGTATAATGGGACATGTGCGTGTAGTTCGATATCTAATGAAGAGAAAGTGGGTCTCCCGCCCTGTTTTTGACGAGACTTTAAAAGCCCTCTCGACTAGGAGTAAACGCCTGGTACATTTGGAAGTGTATGAGAAAGACTGGGGACCATTTACTGCAAAGCTCCTCTAATATTCATAAATTTCAGTTGCTAGTTGATTTTGACAAATCGACAAAAGCATCAAGGATATTCCGCATCATTATCAGTTTTTAGGGGTGCTCGCCGGTCTAAGACAAATGATATTATAGATGCATTAGGTGCCTGCTTGCGGCTTCAATGTTGACCGGATAAAGTAAATATTATCGAAATATAAAAAAGTAACAAACCAAGATAAATGATAAAAACTAGCAGCCCGGAAAAAGTCTGCAAGGCATCACCAAGACCTGCCAAACAGACATTATTTCTCTCTATTATTGTAGGAAGTGACATGCAGCAATGCACATGCATTTATATAGAAAAGTGAGTGAATAAAAAAGGCCACACATCATTTATCAAGCAACGATATGAAATAAATAAATTATTCTTTACTGAATATAATGGTGGTAATTTTAATTATTATATAATGATTGTAGTGGTTTGAGATTGACAGAGTGAAGAAGGGGAGAGTTGGATAGCAGGTCAGCCAAGAGTGCATGTAAAGGGGGAAAAGGTTACGATCTGAACGGGAATTCGACTTTTACAACTTTCGGGAGGTTTATGTCTTCTTATAATGCCATGTATTAGACTTTAAAATGTTCATTTTACTGCATTATTTTATAAACATTACCCCCGCGGCTATTAAACAAAGAGTTTGAAAATGCCATATACTTTTATGGTTATTGAACGGCAAATCCAATTTTTGGGGCTATTTAAGACGTTCAGAGGCTGTAAGCAGAATATGTAGAGTGACATTTATTACTTTAAGAAGTCCATGCTTTTTTATGTACCGTATACGTTTATAATTTTAATATATAAATTAAATTACTTATGCCAATATAAAAATATGTAGGGCCATTGTTGCTTTGTCTGTTTGGATGGACTGTGGAGGGTTTATTATAAAAATATACTCCTCGTAGTTGCCAACACCTGTGTGCAACGCAATGTAATTGAGTTGTAGAGCATGAAATCCGATTTATTGAATCAAAAAAAAAATGTTGGCATCATTTTTTTTTTGTGTAACCATAAAGCAATTATGTGGTATTATTATTTAGGGGTTGCAGGACGAGCAGGATGATGATTTTTATAACAATATGGGACATTGAAAAAGTTGTGTAGAAATAATTACAGTTAATGAGGGATCACAATAAGTTGAGTCCTAGTTACATCGTCATTTGTGATATCAGTATCATTATGTTTTCCCTTTGAGCTTATTGTGGAATGCAAGAGAGCATTATTAGGGGACAGAACGGGGATTGTTATTTTTTAGCAGCATAGTTAACAATGAATGAGAAAAAAAATATAGTTGCCTGGTAAAAATGAATGTGAAACATCCGCTGGGGAATTGCATCGTTATTTCGTTAACAGAATTTTTTGACGCTACTTATATTGTTCTAATCACGCAATTAGGGATATAATTATGGTGATTATGGTCGATTCAATTAAAAGAGATTCGAAGCGTATTAATCGAAATAATAAAGCGAACCCCCAGATGATAACAATAAATCGTTTCAATTTACAGCCCTCTTGAGCAACTCGCGAGCAGTGTGTAAATAATAGAAGTGTTCGTATATTACAGATAAAAGTATGATTGAACGACCATTCCCAGCTCAGGGGACATATTCCGCTTGTCACAGTGCATTCTTATATGAAGATTGAACCGCAACAAATAAATGTGACCACTTGACACCCCCATTGCCATTGCTGCACAATACAATTGAGGTGTTGCACTTTTCATTTCCATGCTGCTGCGCCCACCACTTATCGAATGCCTCGTCTCGTCTTATCAGTACCCAATTTTAGTATACTTCCAAGTGTTATCGCGATGTCACTCAAGATGATGTGCCGTTTCATTTCCATATCACCCTGACATCCGCGCCTCATTCTTCTCTTTGTATAAAAAAGATATATTGTTATAAAACTCATTTCATTTAAACGTATGTAAATTGCACTCATTTTTCCTCACTACTATACCGCTATATCTATCACTTAAATATATTCTCATATTTTGCAGACATTTTCATAAATATCCACATAAGTAAAAAAAGGAGCAAACGTAAAAATATAATCAATATGTGGAAGTTTGGAAAGCAGTGCAATGTTGGAAATGACAGGTTTCCCTTGGGATTCTAAGTCCCTTACTGTTTCTCCGTAATCTGTGTAATCCGCTCTGATACTCTATCCTCTCAGCCACAGTTTTTTAACTTACTACAGTGCTCAAATTATATTACCTTTCATAATTTTCATATTACCCCCATGTTGATTAGATTTGAAAATGCTAAATACAGCTCTCATCATAAGCCCCTTTCATTACTATACGAAAAAAGCAAAATATGTAATAGATTTACTGTTAAAAAATGATAATATATTTCGTTGTTCACGTTAATGTGGTTCACTTGTCGTCTAACCTTTAACGATTTGTAATAGGGGTAATTTTCTTAATCATAAGAATGGAATGTGGACAGAATGGAATTTATTGATCATGTAATTCGCGTGATTCGGTATAATCGTAACTTAGAAAAAATCATTAAATTCCTTTGTCACACTCTCTCATCGCTTGGACAAATCAATAAAATTCTTTTGTTCTGCTCAAATATACATTTACTTCTATACGAAATAAGAAAATAATATTATACATAATTCACACAATATAGTCAATAAAATACTCAGCAGAAAGGATTTTTCTTTGAACTTTATAATTAATTTGAATTATTAATTAAATAGGGTTTTCACAAAATACTAAAGGCCAATTTTTGAAGTAGTGAAAAATACAGTTGAGAAGGTCTTGCAAATAACGTTCAAAAGCTCCTTTTGTTTTTCATACTATCTGGTAACGGGCATGAAGTAAATCTGGAATTGGATTGAAATCTTGTCAATAATTTGAATTCCACGTTGGAAGGAATCTTTATCCTAAAACTGCGAAAATGAGTTGTAAAGATTAGCCATAACTAAAAACTCCAAGTGAGTTTTGGTAATTGGTTTTTGGACCAAAGGTGCTGTTTGTTGGTGCCAAAAACTAGTCAAAAAAGTCAAATAGTCATGTTCAATCAATTGATCGTATGTAGACTCTGATATTAGTTACAACCTTGCCATAAACTGGCATTTTCTCAAACAAATGCTAAGACCTGCAGGGAAAAATAGTCTGTTCCAGCAATGCTTCCGGACCGTCAACATAGTTTGTTGACGGTCCCGGACTCGGAGCGTTAAAAGTACTCAGCGAAACCAAATTTTGAGTATGCGGCGGAGTCTTGATGTATGTTTCAAAATTTCACTCTAAAAGAAACAAGTTTTTACTTGTTTGTCTGAAACTAGATGAATAAAGTTGGATAAGTCTGTTTTAAGTCAATAGAAAAATGTGCAATATCTACATTAAAAAAAATTAAGCTTGAGTCAATTAAGGATTTATGCGATAGAATATGATGATAGTGCGAACAGATATAGTTTCAAACAAACAAAATGAAACATACGTTGTTGTGTTTATAGTAGAACAAAACTGCGATAAAAATCAATAGCGTACAATAAAGGATTGTTAACTTGGTTATAAAATATGCAGGACAAATGAATATGTAGCCACTAATTATTGAAACGTCAGTTGGCAATAATAGACTAGTTAAAAGCTTTTTTTTACAATTGAGGGTGTCAACGCCAAACAATAGAGTACTAGTTAGTGTAAAAGTAAATAAGTTATACTAATAATGATTACAACGGCATTATACAAAAAACTGTTCAATACCACCACTATTTGACGCCAGCTGAATAATTATGAAACAAAAAGCATTTTATACAACTTCTATTAAAAAGTGGCGTTTTTAATTCAAATTCAAACTGCCTTGATTAAATTTTGAATATTATAAATTTAGACGGCTAAATTTACTTTTAACACTATAAAAGTGTTTAAAGTAAATCTTATTGATTTCTTGGGCAGCAGATAAGTTCGTGTGTTTTCAACTTTTTCAACATCTTGGAGAACATCATACGAATCAAATTCAGAGTTCATTTCACCATTTGTAGCATCCAATTCTTAGAAAAACTTTTTATCGGTTTCATCACTTTGACGTTATTTTAATATTTAGAATAAACATCGATTGTTTTGCTGTGAAACCATGGCGATTAGTCCATAAAATAAATAACTGAAAAATTTAATAAAATGTCCAAATTGACAGTCTAATTAATTTCTGTTTTTTTAAATTATGGCAGTCATACCAAAAATCTTGGATACCATTTGTGTTAAGAGTGACTTTAATTTGTTCGTGGAGTTACTCCACTCACCACGCTCGTTCCGTAATCTTCTCAACTCAAAATATCTCACTTTTAACACATATGATAAATAGCTATTTTGTAGAGTAAATCCGAAAAGCGATAGAAATTAATTACAAATCATAAATATTGAAAAATGTAACAAGCAGTTTCTCGTATTTTTATTATTACAATAGAGTGGATTTATAGTTTAGCATTCTCGTTGTGACATGAATAATGCAAGTAGTATCTCTAATTTTTCAGTGAGCAGTGGTGTATTAGCATAAATTGAAATTTGCATATAGGTAATGTACCACAAATAAAGTCGTTATATGAAGAGCCTCGTAAGTTTAACGACAGCAATTTTTAACAATCTCCGGCAGCTCTCCGATATTCCCGCTGATAAGCAAAGCGAGAAGCTGGAAAGTTCACTGTCGCAATTGTCTTGGGGATGTGAACTGTGTTGTTGTTGTTGTATCTGGTGTGTGGTTTGGGTATTGTCATGTAAGAAAGGACAATTCCACTATGCTCCATCTACAACCAAATTACGGGCGCCCGACACCGCTCTTTTGCCAAGTAGACGGAAACGGAAAGAGTTCTTTGACTTCGTAAAACTGTATCACTGTTACATTGTTTCCATTTCTTGCTTCAGTATTCCGAATACGTGATTTTCGAATTTCGTTCTCTAATTGCCATAACGTAAATGCTTTCCATTATTTAGATAAAAAATACACATTAGAATAGAATAATAAGTTATAAAATGTTAGTTATTGTTTTGTATTGAAATATTTTCAAGAACAAAGGAGCTTGCGTGATATAAGAAGAATTGGTTTTGTATACCTATAAAAAGTTTTTTTATTCTAATTAAACCCTTTTTTTGTGTACAAAATTTTGAACTAATATACTATTTAGTTTGATACTATGGTTTTATATTCTATCACGACATGATAATAACGGGTTTTAAAATTTTCTTTAACAATAAATTACCCTTGCAAAAGTTCCCTTTTCAGTAATTACAGTGCTCGCGTCAAAGAGTCATATTTAGTTTCCTGCAATCGTGTTTTAGCTTAAATTAATATGATTGTCGTTGGCTTGCATTTTGTTATTGTAGTCTTTTTGGTGCGGTGCGTGGTGTCAATTTCATCCATGCTATTATTAAAATTGTATTAGACTAATTTAGTCATTTGTCATAATGAACAAGGTAACACAATACAACAAAAGCCATAATTATTTACCAACTTTCATTTTTACAAAATATTACAAGTTAGATGATTAATTTACAGTAATGAGTGCCTTTGATAGTCGATTGTTTTACATTAAATCAACAGCTGACTGCTTTCCTTTTTAAATCCCAAACTATCATTAATAATCATAAAAAGTGGTTGATGTTTATTTATTTATTTGGTGTTTTTGGAAAACAAATCTCTGTTTTTCTGTTTATTTAAGGGTCACGTTCTGCATCACTGCTAGGGCTCTAGTTATGAACATGGATTTAAATTTTCTCAAGAAAATCAGAGTTTACACAGCACACAGGATCTCAGAAGCAATTCAATCTGTTGTCAGAGCCTTTTAAAATGGTCTACAATTTAATAGCGTTATCATTGGTGTTTATTATTTGAATCAAAATGTGAGGGTGTAGTGTGTGTTAAATATACAGAGTGTCCTGGAAATCAACCGACCTTGTTTAATTGGAGATGATTTTATGATAATTTCACCAAATATGTCTTAGTCCAATAGTGCATCATATAGTTTTGGAGTTGGATAAAATGTATAAAGTTGTTAAATTGTTATGGTTCAAATATTGTTATGGTTCAATTTTATTAAATTAATTCTAATAATAACACAAATAAGCAATTTAAAAAAAAACTTTTATATTTATTAAACGTCAACTTTGACAGCTAATAACTCAGCAAGCGTGCACTATTGGGCAGATTGGACTAAGGTATATTTGGCCAAATTATCATTTCCCCAATCTTCAGTTAAACGTGGCCAGTGGTTTTTCAAGATCCTCTGTATACAAGCATTTTATTATTTCAACCTAAATATTATGTTGCATAAGATAATAGAAGACTACCTGAAATCTGATCTGTAAAATATAATTGTACATAAATGCAGCATTTTATCCCCATCGTCTAAAAATATTTATTTAAATTTTAGGTATTTAGTTTTATGAAATTAGAATATAAATTAATTTGTATAATATTTCAAGAAATTATCTATCTGTAACATTTTTAATCACAAGGAGAAGTTGTTTATATTGATATCTCAATTAGCAGTAAAATTGAAAATTATTTTTTTGTTCTTGTTAATTATTACAATAATCGTATCATAATATTATATAACATTTTGATACTTTTTGAATAAACATTGGCTTATCGCAAATATAGCAGTCGTTTATCATTTTTAACAGGTTATAACTTGTTGAACGTTTATATTACGTAAGCAAATGCATATAAAATCAATCGAAAAAAGTCTATGCTTTAGTCATTTTGCACACAAGTCATGCCCTTCTAAACTACACTATGGACGTGATCACAAACTTGTAATGCAAAAGAACCTATATTGTAGGTTGTTTACACTTGCAAATTAAATAACATATTTGCGCATTAACTGGTCGCAACCATTTGTCAACAATGGTTTTGAACGAATGTACAATCGACAATTTATTTCAATCACCATCAATAATGGATATTTTTACACCTTTAATTGATTTATGAAGGCATGAAACTTTTTTCATTTTCAACTCACACAATGTAAAGTTTATTACAATAAGTGTTGAATATCAAATTTTTCTACTATCAGTTCTTATGTCAACACAATTATACTTATGTTGCATTTATATCTCTTGAATTTTACATTTAATTAATTTTATTTCGTTAGATCTAAATTGTCATGATCAAAAGCCACTATTTTTCTTTAACAAGTACTCAAAATATCTGAAAACATATTTTTGGTATAACTTTAGATTTATAACTCCTGGTCGTAACTCCAGATTTTGCCTAATTTGTACAAATTCAAATCTTACATGATCACATTTTTACATATTAAAGAGGAGTCTTTACCTAAATAAGATTCATTGGAGAGATTGGTTCCATCCAACTAGTAATACATCCAAATTTCAATTTATCTCCTATTTTGACTTCTTGTGCCAATACCTAAATAATTTTGTAAATGGAGATACAAGTGTTTTCCTCAATGGTATTGAATTATATTACTTTGAACTTACAGGGAACCAAGAAACTAACTCCCAGATATTTTTTAAGAAAGAAGTCACTAAATATTATCTCAAAGTCCTCTCCAAAGAATAGATGTTTAATAAGGAGACAATGTTGAATTGGTTTGTTTTCAAACTTTTGGAAAGCCAGTGCAATGTCTTACAATCCTATGCTTAAAATTAAGTTTACCGTTAGATCTTTCAACTTTCCAGAAGTACCATCAAATGTTTTCTATGCAGGAATGAGTACTAAAGATGAGACTGTAAGGATGGTCCTTTACTGGATGGCCATTAACGATATGTTTCAAACATATATTCCACATCTGCCAACTTAAATGATTTTTAGGACCTGGACAAATTTTTGGAGACTTTCGTAATTGAATTATAATTTATATTTAACCTGCAAAGAAAAAGTCCTTTAGTATGTGTTGGATGTACTGAACCTATGTCTACTTCTTGTCTACTCCTTGTCGTTTACACGTAACGATTTTAAATAAATTGATCGGAGAAAAGCTTTTGCCGGAGCAGGTCAAATAAGTGCATAAAACACTAGCACAAGGCAAGGTGATTCATAACGTTGGCATGTCCGGGCTACATAAACTCACGCCACTAAATAGTTAATAAAATATCGGATTAATCTATTTTAATCTTAAAATGATTTGAAAATTCCGCTAATAGAAATGTACTTATATGAATCAATATCCCTACGACTACATTGAAAAGTTTTTCCATAGGATTTCCTCTAAATTTATGTATGATTTGATTTAATAAAATATTTATGAGGAGAGAGTTTTTATATTGCGAAAATATAACTAAATTGAATGCAAGTGTGAGTTAATGTTAATTCTGTATACGAGTCGTTGAATAATTTAGTAAGTATCGTTGGTTAGTTGGGCCGGAACAAGCGGTTTGATTTATTTGGTCGATTTTAAACATGAGTTTAACTGGCCGGACCGCGGACGAAGCGAGCAAGTCGCGTCCGAGTGTTTTCTCCCCAAAAATATTGACGGCAATATTTCATTTAAATTACGCACAGATGACCATCTACAATGTTATAAAATGTAAATGTGACCAATCTTTGTCTGATAACCCTTACGTCCTGCCATATCGAAATGCTTCATTTACCTTTTATATCCCCTAATGGATTCCAGATAGCTGCAGAAAAAGAATTATTCGGGCAGCAATAGTGACAATAAAATTGTACGATCGCCACCACAGCAAGTGGAAAATATATATATTTATAGTTTAGTGTGACGGATGTGCAAGACAAAAAGGGGCTTTAATTGATTTATCAGGTGGAAAGCGTCGACACAAGTTCTCAGATAGTTCACGATCTGATCTGATGAGAGAGGATATTGATTACAAGGGGCAGGGGTGAGTTTTCTGAGTTATAGTTATGGTTATGGCTGGATCAAGAGTACCGGATCGACCGAACATTTCATAGATTATTTTATTATATCACCACAAACAGCGGACAAGACACTCTTACCTACTATCGTCGATATGTGAGATGATGGCCCATAACAGCCCCTGCTGACAGTTTGTTTCGTGTTACGACAGTTGATTTAAGCAATACACTTTCCATTGATTGCTATTGCACGGTCCAGTTCTAAGATACAGGCCTTTGTTTCTACCAATGCAGTCTCTCTTTTACGACATAAATTGCTCTATAAATAATACGACGCCCACGAATTTATTACTCTCTCGAGTAATCTTCTCTCTACCGCATTAATTATTACATAAATATCTGATCAATCTTTTCTTTATTATACAAGCTTCATAGCTTTGCTCTTATTTTTCCCAAATATCTATCACTATTAAAACACTTCATTCGTTATATCATAAAATTCATTTCCTTTTCGAGTATACTCATATTATTTTCTTAAACTATTACGCTGAATATATTGTAGTCATGACAATATTTAAAAAAATTCATCAACCAAAGAACAATTAGCTGCAAATGAGAGATCCGAGAAATATGCGCTACCAATTATTTTAAGTTTTGCAAAATTTTGACTCTTCATTCTATATTAACTAACCCTAATTAATATCTGCAAATTTTTTTGCAGCGTTTTTTTGCAATTTTATTTTACGTCTTGAGATTTAATCTCATACGTGTACAAAATTTGGTGGAGATCGGTTTGTAACTTTCGATTAAGTGGAGTCACCGATTTGACCATTTTTGGCATGTTTTTGGCCCGTTCCAACATTCTTCTTTGCATTTTCATGATCTCGTGACGCGAAAAAGCTTCCAAATTTGGTTTGGATCCTTTCAAGTAGTATATGAGATTTAGTGGTTTAAAGAAAAAAATTAATAGACGGACCAATGGAAATTAGTGAATAAGCTTTTCGTAACCTACGCATTTTAAAAGGAGAAAAAAATTGGGTATGTCAAAAGTTTCTCTATTAAAATAGTTCGTCTACGAGAGAAGTACAAAATAGGTAAAAGCAATAAAAGACAACATTTGAAAATCAAACTTATTGTATTTAGCAAAAAGTTTTTGCAGTATTTTCTAAATTGTAATTTACAAAGTATGTACATATAAATTAAAAAAAAAATCTATCTTATTGTTGACATGATTTTTGTAGAAAAACAGAATGTAGCCACGTAAGCATAAACCTCTCTTACAGTTGTCTTAATTATGCAAGTCCATGCAGTAAAATGCAATTTACTGCTAAAACTTCTATTGTTAAAGACACACACAGAGAGCGCTAATAAAAAAGAATTATCTTCTTAAAAATCACAATTACATACATATACATATAAATAAATTAACTACGAAACAAATACTATAATAATACTAATTGTAAGTAAAAAATAAAAGTAAAAACTATGTAATACCGATGCACAATTGCCCTTGCAAAAAAGTACCTGTATTAAAACACCTGCAAATGTGTCATACCCGTATGTGGTGTATGCAAAAAATGTTGGACCAGGAAACAGGAAGAAAAGGGCGTTAATGTTAACTCCGCGGGTGATATATATATTCGGAGCCATCGGGAACACTTCTACGCCGAGTTTGGAAATTTGCGGAAAACATTCTGGAGCACATGTAGTTGTACGTAATGTATGAACGTGGAGGCACCGTTGGTTCCACAGAGTTTCGCTGAAATATAAAGAAAATATTAAACAATTACAACATATGAAGCTATAATTAAAAATAGTAACAATACTTGTGTCAAAAAATTTCTATTAGAAGTTGTGGAGAAAATAAATGAAAAGCTTTTGAACATCAGACTATACTTGATGTTTCCTGCAGTAACATCAGCTGGTCAACTTGTCTCTTCAGTGGAAGACTTTACGTATCAGATCAGATTGGTAGTTTGTTAAGTCAATATGATGAAAGAAGAGCGATGTTAAGGCAGTGCAATCAAACTTGGTTCTGCTGAAGAGGATTTGTTAAAACTGACTATGAGTGTCGTGGGATTGGAGAAGCAAATCGCAACAGTTATAGCTCATATCAAAGAAAACCAAAACCAAATTGCAATAATGAAGAAGAAATTGAAGGATTTGAAAAAAAAATTAGTATTGAAATATGCGGGCATCAAGGAAAACGCAGTTTACTATAACGGCTCGTTGGAAAACTGTGAAACAACTATTATCTAAACAATTTGAATGATGGCGACGATAGACCTATTTCTATAAGACCCATCGAAAACCATTGGTGGTTCTTACTGATCACTTGGAGTGTCAGACCAGATCCAGTGGATCCTCCCGGTAGATTACAAATAAATAACTACAGCTACCGAACATGTAATTTTATACAACTAAATAAATAAATCTATAATTATGTATATTGTACATTTATTTATATGTACAAGCTTACAAGAATATAACTTTTAATTAAAACACTGGAATGTAATTTACATGATAATAATCTGAAATTAATTAATGAAATGAAATAAATGTAAACATAATCACAACAATAATACTAACGAAATTGACATATGTAGACAAATTAAGTATTTAATTACATGTAAATTGTTTTACACCCATTTCCTTTGTGTACGGTACGTCGATTTCCATGAGACGGACTGATACTGAAATTCATTTGTTAAAAGCGAGATAGGTAAATGAGGCGTAGGTGTTGATTGGAAGAAATTCTGTATAATTAGTGTGTGAAGCTCTCGGTGTGATTAGCAAGACCACGGCAACGGTAGATTTGTCGTAATACCCTCGGCGTTATTCTACACTCAAATTAACATATGCAAATCAAACTAAACCTCCAGATTAACTGTCAGAGGTTTGTCAAGCTTGTGATCCCCATATATCACCATTAGACGCAGCTGATAAATGCTTCATTTGCGCTAATTCACATTTTATTCTCATTTTCTACTCATATAATATTCATGTATGTCCACTGCCCGCTCAAAAAGGTCAGCCAAATCCCTTATTCAAATTCTATTATTCTCTTTTATAGACGCCAAATTCAATTCATTCATATCACATTTATGGTAACATAGATTATTCCAATAGAAAACTTATTGAAGAGATAGACCTCTTCAATAAGTGTTCTATTAGAATAATTTATGTCACCATGAATTGAATTTGTAGTGAGATGATATTAAAGACAATTTTTGAAAGATCGTCCAACAAAATTTGCTCCCTTCAATTTTGCTGATTTTGTCATTACTTGCACATGTTTCATCTTAGGCTAATGAACATTCTGTCATCTAAAGAATAAGGCATGTGCAACAATGGAGTGAAATTCTTTAGGTGACAAAAATGAAACATGCACCAGTAAAACGATTTATCAGAGTGCACCGGAACGTGCAGTTTTTGGGAGGTAAACTCTCGTCTTAGAAACTCCATAGCTCGGAGCTTGAGTATTATGTTTCAAAATTAACTGCAGATATTTAACAATTATCGCGACAATTTTGATTGTTGAGATTTAGGTAAAATGTAATTAAAATTATAACATGGAATACTATCTAAAATTAGCACTTATACAGCCAAAACGTGATATAAAAGTGTTTAGGCAAAATTCATTGATTAATGCAATAAATCTAAAAATAATTGTTCTTAATAAATCGCCGTTAACGACAATGGTTCTGGAAATTGCCTATAAATCATTCATTTTCAAACATTCTATTTAAGTATTTCTTTAATCATTTGCAATCACATTTTATATTGCTGATTCTTAATCCCAAAAATAAATTTTATGATCGCAAACTCAATCGTTTATAAATATGAAAAAAGCCATCAAATCAAATGGCATTTATGATTTACGGTTTGTTTTGAATCTTTTATAATTAACTATAGGCTAATTGAATCTAGGCAGTTTCAATTTGCAAAACCCACTCAAATAAACTGCACGAGGCACGTGCAAATTCAGTTTTCGTTTTAGAGCATGTCCTCTGAACTAGACCTTGGTATTAAGTAAATCAAAAACACGTTTAAGTTTCTTTTTAATTAGTAAAGAATATAAATAACACTATAGTTTTAATTGTATGTTATTAGTTATGAAATAATTAGTTTCTGAGAATAGTATGAAAAGTCTTCGATTATTTTTAATTATATATCACGGAAGTCAGAGAGCGCTTGAATGGATTACAGAATAACTAAGATCTTGTATTAGGTGCCTGAGGCATACAATGTTGGTAAGCCCAGTAGCATCAATCTAATAGTCAAGACAGATTTTGTTGTTGTACAGTCTGTATGAAAAGTTGTTTTGTCTCACAACATATACATGATTTATTTCCAATTGTATTATGAACAGACGAAACATATGAACTTGTCTTTCAGACAAGTAGGTATTTTTTCCTCTCCTATTCTCTCTTCTTAGATTGCAGCTTCCAGCTTCGAAATGGACAAATGTTAGTCGTAGTTAAATTAATAAACTATTTTAATTCTTTAAGTAGGTTTAAAGATGTGCAATACTTTTTCTGCATCTGCACTAGGCAATAGTTGTGTTATTAATTATTTGTTATTGGCGAGGTCTGGGATAAGCGTTAGTCGTAATTCAAATGCGTTAAATTATGATGAAAAAGGATAGTTAAATGATTGCTGGAGGCAAAATGGTCATAAATGTCAATGTATATGAGCAGTATACTGATGTTTTAAATAGTTATAAATCATTATCTTAATAGATCATAAAACAGTACACCTCAGATGCGTGTGTCTAACTTATTGTACACACTTTGCCATAATATAAATCTTAGCTGCAATTTGATTCCATCATATTTTTTTACCAACTAAAATTAATTTAATGTGCATACTATAAAAATTGTCATTAGAAACATTATGAATGCATGATACTATCCCAATATGCCATAAACTATCAAGTTCCTGCTTTTTATCCAAATCCAAGTCATGTATGTGATGGACATTAATTTGAGAGAGTGGACTAGAAAGAAGCAGATGATGACGTTTGTGTTCATCTCATAAATAATTAAGACAAAATAAAATATGGAATAATAATTAATGCAGATAAAATACCAGTAGCACTAAAAGAAGTAAAAAGAGTGCATTAAACTTATTCTCGATGACATATAGTTATTTAAGAATTACGCTGCTTGATGAGGATGGGAGCGGGGCCTGAGCAGTGGGGCCGGTAGGCGAACTTATACACGGAAAGGTGGTTATTAAAAGCTATAAGATCGCCCACTGTTTTTAAAGAACTCATTTCATACGTGCTACTTGTATTACCCAAGGATCTGGTTCTTGGCCAGCCTTTCAATTTATATATTCAAGATATCTCTACCTACTGTGTTTAACTCTCGGTTGTATTTTTGATCTGACATATTGTCTGAACATTTTTAACGCTACGTCTCGACAAATAAAAATACCACAAAATTATTTACTACCAGAATAATTACCAGTTGCCATTTTTTGCAGTTTTATTTTAACCATCCTACAATTTTTTTTTGTTTATTTAATTTTTTTCCATTGCGTTTCATACACTTTCCTTCCAATCAATTTTTCGGCCAAAACGGTGCACTTTTTTTTCGATGGCTTTAAATTATTTTGCCAACGCTACGTAATGTAGTTCGTCGCAGAAAAATACTGCAAAATCCGGAGATTATTCAGAAAATTTTGTTTGCAGACGAGTGTGCTTTTGATTGGATTTTAAATTTTCATGATAAATATACATGTTTCGATAAAAACCACCACCATCACATTTTTGCATCAAGTTTTTAGGCGGGAATGGATACCTAATAACCATATAATAGATTCGCATGTGAAACCTACAGGATTGAATGGTAAAAACGAGTTGGGTTTTTTAATTGTAAATTGCAGAACCGATTGGATTATATGTCTCTTGCTTTCAATATTTTTTTAACAATTGCTCATTTTTCAAGTTTCTTCCAGTTCGAGTGCAATAATCCAATTATTTTTCATTTAATTCCAGCAAAAAATATCTGATTTCTAAGGTGGAGAGCTAAAGGATAAAGTGATCGTAATGTGTTTCGAATATCAGTGTCTTTACATCTAAGATGAAATTTGTGTGAGCTCCACCCTTGTATTAGCGGCGAAAAAGTAGAAGGACTAGGTACTCATGGACTTTCTTTCAAAAGAAGAGCTGGACGACAATCTCGTCCTCATGAAAATTTTATACTTCAGAAAGCTCTTGTTTCGGAATGAATCCCTTCAATCTTAGAACCAATTGAATTATTCAGATATAAGGGAAATCGAGTAGATGCGATGTCATTAATTCCATGGTCCAAAGGAGAACATCTAGTTTGAGATGCAAGATGTATTGACACATTAGCTCCTTCACATTTGTCATTATCTTGTAAATAAAACACAAAAGAAGCTAACAACCCAGAAAACTACAAAAGAAGAAAACATAATGAGATGACGCTGTAGAAACACAGGGACAAATTTTGATGAAAGCTTAAGAAAAAATGCATATTGCAAATGGAGATCATTCTCTTAAATATTATCTCATTCAGCGAATTAGCTTAGCAATACAGAGAGGAAATGCAGCAAGTGTTATGGGTACATTGCCATCAACTGCGCCTTTGGAAGAAATCATTTTGTTACTATAATATTAATAATTTAAATTTGTGTTACAGACTCTTCATATTTAATAAAAAAAATGTTTAGAAACTCCAAAAAGTTTTGGTCGCGTAGATACCAATTTTTCTGTTACAAATGGTTTAATCAATATTGTGCTACATAACAATACAGCAAAATGCAGAACTGAGCAATTCTCTGTATAATATCATCAGTGATGGCATCAACCATCGAGATAATGCTTCACATCCCTTGATTAATGAGTGCTAGGGTATTATATGACATTTTAGTTTGCCGCCTCGCATATGTATTCATACACAACCCTAAATATATCTAAAATCAAAATAGGGTTAAGTGTAAATGTCATTAACTATAGTCAAACTCATAACAAAGTGGTTTTCGTAAATGTACTTTACGTGAAATAGTCACACACACACTTGATAAAACATGCCAACTACATTCTGAAATTTTACTATACTTGACTGATATGTTGGAAAATTAATTTCTTTGAAGCATCCACTTCTATGGAAATAGTACCTATGGGTAAGAAAATTGTATTTGCATGATGGATCTCAAAATGGTATATCAAAAAATATTATTTTTGTAAGGAAGGTTGATTTTTAACAAATCAATTGAATTCTCTGTACGAATAATATAATACAAAGGTAATTGAGTTATTTCATATAGCATATAAAAGCGGTAGATCAAAGTATGTATTTGCAAACCATTTATTAGCAGTAGGTATACTATAAACATATTCAGAGAGCGCAAGGCAAAAGTAAATGACAAATTACCTCGGAAAACTAAAATTGTTTAATTTGCTTTCACATAGTCTGTGTAATTAATGATATTTTGCGGCAATTTTGATATTCGAATCCCTAATGCTCGTCCTGTTTCGCAGCGTAATTTCGATTAATTCATTTTATAGGGTCGACTTTGCAAATGCTCGAATCCAATTAGGTATAAGTCACAATACACACTTACACTCGTCCATCAATAAAATGACTTGCATATCTCACAAACATATTTTCTACATTTCCACTAAATGTATTTGCAACGTGACGATTCAGTTTTAATCCACTCTATTTTTTTTCTCCCGTCTCATAAAAATGCATAATCTCATTTCAATGCGAAAATTTGCATTTATTTAAGCCGTTAATTGAATTACAAATTACACTAACCTGGAAGCTGAACGAAATTGAAATGATTATATGCATCTTTTTTTTTTATTTCGAATAAATAATCTTACAAAAAAAAAAAGAAAACAAAGAAAGCTAATTCTCCATTTTACCAGAAAAAAATATTGCACAATAGCCAAAATAAAATCTGCTTTGAGACGAATTTAAGGGTGAATTGTTAAGTAGCAGGTAAAAATTAACCTTCAGGTGTCTCCCTATTTTTTTTAACATATCCTCAAAAGCAGGTTGCAGACCGTTTGAATACATTATTCCTACAATAATATAAACGTTTAAATATGTATATGCCAACAAGCCCATTTATTTTTTGCAAGTGAAACGAATATGTTTAGGAGGATAGAAGAAATTTCCATTATAAGGAATACAATAGAGATTTGATTGACAAACATAATTTCCATACACATTCTCTTTGCAAAGGTTCTAATCCAACAGAAAAGTCTGAATAGCGCAAATCGAAAAAAATAGATTAGCATGAGAAAAATTCGAAAAAAAATCGTTGGTTAACCAACAATTGAAAATTTACTATTTTTTATTTGAATATGTAATACAACAGCTAATTTTATAACACCCTTAAATCATAATTTGGAAATGTAAACCATCTGGGTTTGATATTTTATTATTAAAGAGATTAGTAATATTAGAATCTTTTTGAATAATAGAAAATAGTATAGTAGAACCTGTAAAAATGCTTCATTGTGCTTGAGAGTCAGCATCCTCAATCATCATCTAGACAAGATTTTTATATTATATTATTTGCAACCGCTCTTTTCTTTCTATACGATCCTCCAATATATTCCACCCTCACTAGTATTGCATAGCTACTTATCGTTATGATCTAATACCTGCGTTTTTTTTCTATTTATTATTATACATATATAGAGCCTAAAATATGAAACACTAGAGTAAAAGAGGTGCTGGTACCATCATCTTTTTACCCTGAGTTAAAGTGCGTAATGCTGAAAGATCTTAGTAGTATACTTACTGTATAGGTGTATATGCTTCATATATTTAGTAGAGCCCACCGGTCAGGGGCTCTACGTCGTGATATTACTCATCGTCGTGATCATTCAAGGTATGGGTAAATGCTATTTTGCTATATAATTATTGAAGAAACCACGGGATACTGACCCCTATAACAATTAATACTACACTGACTGTAAAAGAGGGATAATCAAATATAATAGTCGAATCTGTGAGACGAATATTATGTAATAGCTACCTGTATATTAATATTAATTTTTCATCGATGATTAGCAGTTTAAAACGTAATTTTTCCCAATAAAGTTGAAAAATGATTGACTTAAATCAGATGGCATGACTAATATATTTATGATGTAGATATAATAATGATTTCACCCCATCCAGAACAAAATCCGCTAAATTCTAAACAAAAGCTTAGGATGTACCTGGGTGTTGAAAATGTTGACAATGACGTATAATAGTAGCCAACATGTATAATAGCATTACTAGTCCGTTCAACTTGAAAGGGTATATTTGGGATGCGTTTCAAAGGCACAACAGGGGTCCCCACACATAGACCATGGATCATTACACACAGGTGTATATGCGACAACTTTGCTTTCCCCTTTGGATCATCATTACTTATCTAGTCTACTATATGGATCGACATCTTGCTATTATTCACTTGGTAATATTCTTCTCATAAACATTAGTATTAACGGTCTATGTTCATGTCTTGCAATTATAATTAGGCTTTCTAAATCAGTATCATCAAGTTAGACTTGAATGCTTCGAAAATGCTTCTGTTTCATTTTAGCACCTGATAAAGCATATTTTTTACATCAAATATAATATTATTTGTCAACGTATTTATTACACATTGTGAAAAAACAGATGAGGCATTATTTGGGTGAAGATTTAACTCATATCAAATAAGTCATGTGAGTCAATATTTTTGTCACTTTATCAGCGGATAAAAAAACAGAACTTTATTGGAACTGGATATTGTGTCTGTTCCTTTATCGATGAGGACGACTAAAAAACATCAAATGAAAATAATCTGATATCAAATAAATGTCTACTTGTTAACGTCTGACGCTAGGTGTTACTATAAATACTCGTATATGTTAAAAAAACTAGCGGAAATGATATTCTACAGTACTTCGTTGTTATGTTAAAATTTTTGGCTGACCATTGAGATTTTTAGATCTCAACTATCCAATTAAGTTGTTTTACTAAGTTTTGTCCAATTGTGATCCTTCATCTCTTAATAGAAAATAACCTTAATCAAAATACTTCAGTTTTTTTGCAGTCCTTACGTATGGGGCCAACTTCATAAGTGTATAATATTTGGGCGCCATCGGTTTGCAACTTTAGAAGTGTAAGAAGGTTCACCGATTTGGTCATTTTTGGCATGTTTTTGACCCCTAGTGCGCAAAATCCCTCAAATTTCCAGATAACCAAAGAAATATAAAGAAATATCCAATTAAAAGGTATAGTTTGAAGAAGCGGCTTCCTGAACCTCCCAACCTAGACCACTTCGAAATAGGTAGCTATTTGTAAATTGTTTTTTATGTTCCTGGGAACTCAAAACGTAAATTTCCAGTGTTATCTCAAACTCAAATTAGGTGTTCGTGATTGCAATTGCCTCCCATTTTTATCGTTGGTTGGGAAGTTAAAAAGTTCTAGAGCAATAATTACAATCGAAGAATAAATGGTTAAACTCTAAAATTAGCAACATCACTTTGAACACAATATAAGCACTAAATACATGATAATTTAATCGCAAAACACAAAATTGTTTCTGAATTAAACCATTTAACAGAGTTAACATTGTACTTCTGCATTTGACAACAATGAAATTGCATATTACAATAATGCACGTTGATTGTTCAGATGTGGTGTTGTTTAATAATGGCCTGTGAATGAAAGTTCATGAAATCAATTTCGATCATGGTGCTAATTTATAATCTAGATATTTTTATAAAATGCACAAAATCGGAACATGTGGTATTCCGGAAATTATGTGAGGAATAGAACCATTAAGCTCTAATTTTATTCACATATATAAATAACAAGCACGACTGCTCGAACGAACACCTTATTCGAAACACCTGTGTCAAAAATCTATCATATGGTGGTGAATTACCATTTCTGATTTAATTATATATTAACGTTTGGTAAATTATAAAACTAGAGTATCTGGCATTAATGCATTATGTTTATAAATATTTTTAAATGCATTTTTGATTTACGAAACAATTAATTTTGTAGTGGATGAAGTAGCCTGGCTTGGGGCATCGTTTCTTCGTACAAGATAAAACTGAATAAATTATAAGAGTGAGTGAAAAAAATGAAGCGTAGTGTTTAAATGCAAGTACTTATAAGGTACTAGTTTGGTCTTAAAATGATTTTTAGTTTAGTCATGCAGAGCAGAGAGTATGTATTGACTATCGTATAGTTAATTAAATATTATCTGAATTACCACTCGTAAATAAAACAAGATACCATATGCCCTTTTTAATATGTTGATATTCAGTTAATCAGAAAAATCCACGCTATACAGTCGGTGAACACACGTGTGCATGGAACATCACAACGCCCCCTACTATTTTCATATATTTAAATGATCTGTATAAAATGCATTTATATTTGCATTTTGCGTGTAACTATCTCACATATGGTAGACGATTTAAAGCGAGTCTTATAATTTCATAAAAAGCTCTATCCTCATAAATCACGAGATTCTTAAAATAATTCCGTAAATACATTTTGAAAAATATGCTCGATCAGTTTAGTTTCGTTCAGTTTAGTAATTGAATTGAATTAAAATAAAATGCCATATGTCACATTGTAAATGGTGCATTTTTAGAGACAATTATTGTGGGAGAAATTAGAGGAGAAAACGACAGTAACCCGATCCAATACATGATGCCTATGCCGAAATAAACGAATAAAAATGTTTGCGTTTAAAGCATATGTTGACATATCGAATTATCATTTCAATTACCAATACATTTTTAAAAAAGAAAAAGCTTAGGGGGCTATAAGCTGCAATTACCAAAGCTCGTATTGCGTTTTGTCTAAAACCTACTTTTAGTTTAAAGCACTTAAACATATATTCCGCTTTATGGATTGAAGGAACATTTTATTTAGGCGACGTAATTTTTAAATTTTACGACTTTAAGACCCTTTAAAATTTAAACGGTTATTTTTATATGTTTATGCTACCAGATTTATGGGCAACAAGATAGGAAACGAAACTTTGATTCCCATTGCTGTTTATTTTATGCATCGCTCGTATATACAACAGAAAGATAATACTATAAGAAATCTCCAACTAAAATCGATTTTATATTTCAATGCCAATTACTTTTCAATTATTTAAATGTACCGATAAAATCATTGAATTAATTATGCATCATAAAGATGAAATTAGTAACACGTTTCACCAAAACATATTGATTTATTAATATTCAAGTGGTGCAAAAGTTCTTTTATTTTTGAAATTAAATTTACAAAAAATCTCATAGGAATATAATTTGACATCTCAAAAACTACTGGGCTTATCAAAACCAAAGTTACCTCCTTTTTTTCTCATTACGTAAGCATAACACCGCAAAGAAAAATATTTAGAATCCTTAAAGACCTGCCACTACTGGTCAAAAACCTACCAAAAATGGCCAAATGGATCGGTGAATCCACTTGATCTTCTAAAGTCACAAACTGATCTCAACCAAATTTTGTACATCTGTGAAGTTGGCCCCATGACGTTAGGATTGGCAAAAAAACTGAATATTTTGTAACTCTTTAATAAGTCTTTAATATTAAAAACAAAAAAACTTTTGCATCACCCAAATTTTTGAATATTTCCAAATTTAGATTGCACCCATGTTCAGTTTTAATATGTTTAGCAAATATTTCGCATTAATTAATACACTTTGTCAGATAGCTTTTAGTATAATTTATATTTTTAAGGCCTATATAAGTTTTTATAAGGTTATAAATTTGTTAAAATTAACCTATAGTAAAACGGTAGCAAATTACAGCAGATACGCACATCAATAAAAACGAAAGACGCGGATATTTAAGCGATTTAATTTTGTAGCCACTATAAAAAATAGCAACCCCCCTTTTTGCAAACGTAAAAGAAACCCAAAAATAAAAAAGAGAGAAAAAGCCAGAAAGAATGGCAAGGTTTAATTTAAATTTAAAACTAAAGGTATAAAAGGACCATATAAATGTGAAGTGTCGTTTGGAATAATTGCAAATAATGAAAAACGCGCAATATCAAAACCGGCAATCGGACTATTACATGTTAGTGCCATGAGGGGCCGGTGAAATTTGCTAGGCCTCCTGGATCGTAAAATAAGTTGCCAGCAAACGTAATGAGGCATCGAGGAGGTTTATCACTCTATAAACTAGGCTGGATTCGTGTGGTGACGAACGGTAGTTATAGTTAGTAATGCCATCAGGTCCTGTTTGAGCTGGACCATTATCCTGCACGTTGGTCAATGCGGCACTCACGAAATAAAATCTGTTGCATTATTACATTCCACGTACATAAAATACACTTTACAGATTATTGCTCAGCTTTAGTCATTTGCAATTAGACTACAGGATCAAGCCAAACAACTCATCTTGGTTGGCACAGTCGCAAATTATTGGAGGGTTTAAGCACTTTGAAATCTTTACAGCTGAAACTCAGTCAGTTTATGAGGTTGGATTTAAATTTGAAATGTGGTAGATCTGAATCTGTGCATTGCTCTTTAGAGCGGAGTGCTGGAATAAAGAACAAATCTGTCTAGTAGCTAGCACATGCTCAATCATGAGTCTTTGTCGGATTCCGCGCATTTTTCAGTCGCTTTAAATGATTTGGAAATAAGCGATAATTAAACTAAGTATCGATGCAGACATTGTTGGGTAAGTCGAGTAAGTGAGCGTTTCAATTGTGGGTAATTATCAGATTGTAGGATCGTAACCTATGTTTGTCTACGTGATCTTTCTTCGACTTCGTCCACTTGCCCTAATTGTAGTCACCGAACGAACAACTGTTGTCGTTGGATCGCCTATATGTATATACCGTGTTTGTCGAACCGTGCACTATAATTGTAAACAATACACATTGTATATACCATTCTATATACATACATAAATGTATGTACCTATACATAGATATATATGCGTGGTATATGTGGTTATTTGTCCTACACCACATAATTACAATAATTACTCCCGTTTGTTACTTATAATTTTTATATTGTTTCTCTTTTTTGTATTAATTAAATTCCACATTTACCTTTTCAACTCATTTAAATTTATGCTATTTTCTTAATTATGGTAATTTTACATTAAAACTAAGTGACCATACATGATTGCAAATTACTCATATAAGTATTAGGTGTGTATTTTAAATAAATTATGATGGCACAACATAAAAATTATGCACACACGATTTACATCATTTCACCACTGTGTTACAAAATGCTATCCCTAAAATGCTTTCATAATTATTAAACACTGATTTTTTTTTAAAACAGCTTATACATTTCTTCGTAATTGTTTTATAGTTTTGAAATGTTGGTGAACTAAATCTCTACTAAATTTTTTTAGCAATTTTTGTATTGGCCAAAGTACCAAAAGCGAGACCAAAAGTATTTTACTTCTCAGTTTTGAAATTTTCGTATGTTATTTTACTATAGATTCTATCGCTATTTCAATCTTCTTCATTGGTCCTAGAGAACTTCAAGGTCCTAGAGTGAAGGGTACGCACTCCTCGAAGACAATATCAATTTTTTTATGGTGTAAAATTTGACATAATCTTGTATTTAAAGATTCTAAACCACGTTCCAAACGTTTTAGGGCATTCTGTCTGTCCGTCTGGTGGGCTGTCGGCGTCAGTCTGTCTGCTACTCTGTTCGTTTCTTTAAACCACTTAATATTGGAAAAAACTACAAAATGTATACACATATTAGGGATACAGTGATAATGGTATACATTTCATCTATTGAAATGCATCCCTTTTGCCCTTTAGGTTTCTATTTTTACTTTTTAAGTCTAGTGTGTAGCGTCCCTTAATCGGTATTTTAAAACATTTTATCTATAATAATTGTGTTCATATTTATAAAGAGCCTGATAAAATTTTTATTATTTGTTAACACTATTGGTTTATCCAGGAAAGTAGGAATAAAGTCAATCTTCACATGTGAAAATTGTGCGTACTTTCAAGATCGAATTTGTTTCAACGATTATCTGTAACCCAACCGATATTAATGAGAACTGGATAAATATATCCGATTGTCTTGGTACTATTTTGCTCCAAATAATAAATGCATATGTAACATGTGTATTAAATCTTTATTGTCATAAAACAATCGGCTATATAACATTAAAGCAGTAATATTAAATGAAACCATATTAGTTGTACCAATTTATGAAGGTTAAAAAGCAAGTCAAACAAAGCAAGTCCTAAAGGCCGTACAAGAACTAACCTGTTAAAACTCTAGTCCAATCAAGTTTGTAAAAATGTTAGTATCAAGTACATTCAAGTTTAAATTTTTATATTTGAACAAGATATAAGAATCCAACCAGATATTTATGTTGGTTCAATATTCACAATGTACGACAATAATATAAAATTTGATACTCTTGAATGCCAATTATTATTATTACTATATATTTTAAAACTCCATTAAGACGGCTGGTAAATATGATTTATGGAAAAGAATTGGAAACGCTTATGGTGTAGTTATTGAAATATAATGAAAATAATTGAAAACAAATTTGTATCGCTGATAGGGTTGTGTTATATTAATGTTATTTATCTAGTGAAACTGTGTACAAGTCATATAGCCATCCCCACAGTAGTGAATGTAATATGTCATGTTGTCATTCACCAAATGAGTAATTACCATGTACTGGCATTACCTATTGACAGATGTGAGGTGGACTGACCCCAGAGATACTACTCGTACCACTTGCTGCACCCGCACCACCAATATAATAGTATGTAACTTTACCCTAAAAACCTCAAAATCCCTCCCTATACTTTTATTGTCATGTAGCATTATATGCTAGAATAAAGCACCTCGACAAGTCTATTGAACAGCACAAAAAGATGCTCAAAAATTAAAAATTTATGCTAACAAATCTATTGTTAATAAAGTCTATACAAGGAAATTGCCACTTTAGTTACAGGTTGTATTGAATAAAATATATCTGATGTGTTAAACTACTTTATTATCAAGTTCGATTATCATTGTCACCCCCAAAGTACAGAATAGTTTTAAATATTTTTTTAAATATGTATTTCGGTAACAATTTGACTTTAATAAATGTTTACCAAAATATATATATTTTCCGTTGTTTAGCAATTTTATAGAATCTATACTTGCTTGAATATTTCCTGAACAATAACATCTAAAACTATTTATAAATACAAACAATGCTTTCCAAATTTAAAGTTGTCGTATTAAATGTGCACATGAATTAAACGATTTATGTCTTGGATAATAAAAAATGTAGCTTTATTTTTGGGAATTAACTCATACATTAGCAAATATGCCACGTGAGTCAATATTTTTGATTATCAGCGGATAAAGGAACAGATCCTTTATGCAAGCTGTTCCTTATCTATTATAAAGACTCAAAAGAACTTCAAAATCAAACTTCCAGATAAAACTTTCCAGTTCGTCAAATTTCCAGATTTTTGTATAGAATGAAAATAATATCCTATACAAAGGTTCTAGTGCAATTACATAAATTACCATTTCAGCTGAAGAATAATGAATTTTGAAGGTATAAGGGTGCCTGGAATTACTCTTAATCGCATAATTTTGAGAGATTTTAGAACTATTTACACATCTTATTTTGTTCTTATTTAGCACGTCTTGAATGAAGAAGTAGATGTTAACAACTCCATATGTCAAAACAATTACTATATTTTAGATACTACACGATACATCTTAGGCCTGATTATCTATAGTTTTTTGTATACAAGGTCTTGAAAAATAACCGACAATTTTTAAATGAATATTGCTGAGATGATTTTATGATGATTTGACCAAAGATATGAATAGTGTACGTTTGCTGAGATATTAGCTGACAAAGTTGAGCAGTTTAGCTGGTAAACAGTTAAATTGGGTATTTTGAAAAGCTTTTAGAACACTTCGAAAGTCGAGACTCTTTTATACTTCTACATACTAAAAAGACATTTTCTTGAATCTTTAGCCACAATTCTAAGTAAAAACGTAATAATTAGCATTTTATTTACGTTTATTACTGAAAAAATAGTACAAATGTCAGGAAGTGATAGTATCTCTTTTATTTCTACTATTAATTTTATTATATTATAATGCAGCAATGTGTATGCAGTTTTTAAAAATATGTACATTTCTGTGCACCCTTTAATATGATTAATTTATATTTACATAGAACTCCTATTTTCGTTACATTTCCCTTATTCATAGAATTTCCGTGGATATACTAAATTACTTTTTTTTTAACTACTTTTAACGTTTTCTAATAATTAATCATGATAATTATGCCAGATAAAAAAAAATATAATTTCGTTAATCAATTTTATTTGTCTTCTAGAAATTCTAATTTAATTATAAAACACATTTTTAATATGCACCTACCTAACCTAGGACAATATAAATGAAATTAAATCCGCTCCCAAAAATTTGTGGTTTTACAAAGCGATGGTAAAACTAGATAAAATTATGTAATAATTTAAATGAATTTAGTTACGGAGAATACCATCTGATATAAAAACCGCATTAGTTTATAATTAATTTTCTATTCATTAATCATATCAATCTGCATTAAGAGTCAAATAGAAAAACAGTTAGTAATGCATATTTTTTTTCTAATAACGAAAACGTACTGTAAAGCTTTAAAACTCTGGTTTTTGTTTACTATTTTCCATTCTTACATATAAAACTAATAGTGGCATCTTAATTTATGCAAATAAATTATCGATAGCAATTAAAACGTTAATTATATAATTTATATTCAACGCATTGCAATATTTTTATCATTAAAATGTAATCATTTTATAAAATGTATTATCTACTTAAGAAGCTCCATATTCAAATATCAACCAAATCAAACTGCGCTGTCTAATATTATTATTTTTACTTCTTCTCTCGTAGAGGAAGTATTGTAATAGTGATTAATAAACACCTCTGAAAATCCACCAATCAGAATGTAGCATTTTGTGCTGTTGCATAGCAACGTGGCTATTCACACTGATAAATGAGTTACTAACCCATTTATCGCTGTGAAAATCGTAGTAACTTTTAAAAGCAGTACTCTGAAATTTGACGTTTTTAAAAAAAGCTCCAAACCGATCTTAACCAAATTTTGTACCCATGCGTAGTTCAACCTCAAGACATGAACATGACCAAAAACACTGGACATTTGTATTAGGGTAATTTTTTAATTAGTTTAGGGATGTCGCGTCAAAATTAGAAATACTCAATAAAACAATTAAATTGGATTGATGTTGACTAAAAATGACAAGTTTCAACTAAAAGACGACATTTGTCCAAAAACGAGAGGAAGTACTGCGGAAATGCATTTCCAGATATTTTTCCAATAAATCACGTTTTTTTAACGTTTATTTAGAAGCTAAAGTGAGCCACTTAAAATTCTGACTTTTACCAACTGCCTAATCTAATTAATTAATTATAAAGAAATTGATACAGTTAGTTTGACAGTTATTAAAAAGTAAGAACATAAAAAGCATTATTAATGATTGCTTAATAGAAACTAATAGCTTGAAAAGCATTATCGGAATGTACTTCATTTTTAAATATATACAAATATATCTCTTTAATTTGTATGTGTATAAATCCGCGATAAGAATATTACCAGTTTTTTGTTGACTAATACATTATGGAACACTTAGACACGCGCTCGCTGCATTTAAATATTTTTTCCTCTTCAATAAATATTGAGTAAATCTGTTACAAGATTACATAGTTTGGTAGGAAGATAATAAATAAATTGATTATGCAAAAGAAAAGGCAGCACGTATAATTAGTTTTATACGAGAATAAAGCGTATACGTACGTATACTATATAATGACCAAAAATAACGGACGAAGTGAGGTCAGTTAAACAAGTGCAATCTAAGAAGCCTTAGGGCTCCACAGGTCATCGTATTCAGTAGTAAACATGCAACGCACTAGGAAGAGAATATGCAAGTTAGAATTTGCGTGTGCCAGGCTTTTTATGCGAATGCCAATCATCTCATCCAGATTGTAACCATATTATTAATCTGCAACTACCTAGTGCTAATTAAAGTTGAGCCGTTGCATAAGCTCATCATTGGATTGGACTGGAACTGGAAGGGTGTTGTTGGTTGTGGTTCTTGGTTCTTCTAGGCTTCTAGGTAGTGACAATAAAGTGAGTGAGAAATTAACTTTTTTTTTCTCGTTGTTTCGGATGAATGCGAAAAGTTAGTCGATGAAAAAAGTTGGATATGTCAGTAATGTGTCTTTGAGCTGTCAAGTAATAAAAATGTTAAACATTGAGGAAGCAAAGACAAGAAGAAACTAGGAGTTATCGAACAATACTTAATTCCATGAGTTTAATGTTCATCGGTCGCAAGTTCCAGTAAATAAAACAAGCTGTTGCCGGAGGCATGTCGGCGATCTGGCGCCTACCGTTTGGAGGTTAAAGTAGTAATCCTGCTGGCTGACTGTTGGCTATTCCATGTTCCATGTTTCCTCCAGTCTCTCACTTGTTGTCATTGTAACAGACGATTAAAAATCCAATCATTGTTGCATCTAATAGCCTCTTTTATTTATTTATTTAACCATTACAGATAAAGTGACGCTAATTAATACAACCATGTCTTTTCCTCAAGAATAATTAATTACTGATAGACGGTGACCATTTAATTCATAAACCTCATACTCATTATTAATTGCAATAAATTTATTAAATTACACCGTGCATTAATAAATTAATTAATGCGCCAGAAAATTGTCCAATAAATAAATATCCTACTACATGTATATTAAGCATAAATTTAACGGAACTGAAAACCATTGAAATATAAAGCACCATATTCTGCTCAACTGCTGCTATGTCATGATTGAAAAAAAAATATATATTTTTAATTGGTTCTGTGAGGATGAGTGTTGCAATTTTGCATAGAGGTGGTGATAGGGGTAGTACTTAAAATGTTCCACATTGGATGACTATGATGGTTATTGTCGACAAATTTGAATAAAGCTTCATTATCTGCCTACCATTGTATGATTTGGCTATGATTTATTATTGTTCGAAATTGTTCCATCGCTTTTATACTAACCAAACACCTGGACCTGGTGGTGGTGGTGGGCATTGTGCATTTTTCGACGAATATTATGTATTAGGACAAATTAATGAAAAACTGAAAAAAGTGAAGCAACAAATATGTAAATAGGTACATTTTTGTTGTAATATGACTGTAAGTGCAAAATAATAAACACGCTACTGGTTAATAATTGTAATTAAGGGAAGTCCACAGGTCAACGCAGCCAGGTGTCCCTCACTTTGTACGGTAGCAGCCAACCTCGCTACGCCTCTCAGTCCCTTCACCCATCAACTTTATAATTTTAATCAACTCTCTCGGTTGTGGGCTTCTTCTTTTGTTGTACTCATTTAAAAATCTATTTCTTTTAGCCTATACACAGTATAATACGTTTTCTTGTAACCATCTATCTTTCTAAATTCAAGATTGATGTACCAAGTTCAGGTCTTATGAATATTTATGTGAATATATTATAGAATAACGCCAGATTGAAGTAGTAGTAGTTTGCACAATAAGTTATTAACTATAACAAGATGTCGCGAGTTTGGGGACCTCTGCGACTTGTATGGAGACTCGTTCTGTGCCCAACAACCGGATGGCCACCTGTGCCAGCGCGTGGCCCGTCTTCAGATTATAATCTAACTTCGACCCGCCTGACCCCTATGAAATATTTCCTCCTACACTGTGTAACTGGTTTCAGTTCAGCCTTTTTTTTTTGTAATATTCCATAATTACACATTTTACAACAAACCAGACTTGGTGTAATAAATGGTTTGAATACAATTGTAAGCTGTTTCAGGACAATCTACTAAATTACGTGTTTCCTCGCCTCTCTGTCCATCCAATCCATATACTGCTCAGTTAATTCTTTCGTGGTCTTTACTTTCTAGGCACGTTTCATGAAAATTGTTAAACATTTGTACAAATCTTAGTTACAAATAACTTTACTTTACTGCATCTGTATTACGTACAGTAGTTCTCTTTTTCTACATTATTGAACATGCACTATAATGTTAAACCAGTTGAAAATTATGAGTGGAGTGGAACAAAAAACAAGACTAGATTGTGGTATAGTTATAGGGTAAGATAGTGCAATAATCGAATAAAAGCAAAACTAAATCATAAAGAGTATGTACAGTGAGAAAGAGCGTGGTCTGCGATGACCTGAGGTCAACAACTCTTACTGTCTCCGCCTACTTCGTGTCTGCTGCGTTGTACGGCAGCGAAATCAGCGGATGGTCGAGTCGCGGTCATTTAGGGTCCCAGTGGAGAATATTAATACTAGCATATCCAGAAAGAAAAATATGCAGGGACCCAGCATTTTTGCTCTTGTGCTTGCTTGTTCAAGCCTGTCTGTCTTTTCGAAGATGCTGAGCTACTAACTAACTGTGTAGTGTGGTGGACATAGTGACATCTTCAGCAGAGATCCCGAGGCTAACTTACTGACTCCACTACTACTGAGTGTTGCAGGAAAGTGCAAGTGGGGCTTGCACGCGTGATCGTTCAAGGCCGCCAAGTGCAGCGCTAGCCTTGGCCGCAGCGCGCGCTTGGCTCGCGACGTTCTATAGTGGGACCTCACCTCCCGACACCCCGCCCCCGCTCTACACCAACGTACACGCTTCTTCTTGTCCCGCTACTGGGCTACTGCACAATTATATTTCAAATCAGATCACTTATTCCTTATATGATACTCGTATACACGTACTCACTACTACTACGATAGGACGACTATGTCTAGTGGTTCTATTTTTCCAGATTGAAAAACAATACAAAACAAATGTATTGTTGAGTAGCAGTAGCTCTCGGCTTGCCGGTAGCAGCCTCCGGGTCTAATCAGCAAATAATTACGAAAGGGCGGTGTACTCTGCACTTTACGATGTAGAGCTAATTCAGTTCTCTTCCTGAACAGCACACATGATTATCATTGCCAGAAGTAACGGATCCAAACACCTATCATTATGAAGATCAATAATTATCAATCGCTGTCAGCGCTCATATCTACTTATGTTACTACGACTATCACTATAAATATAATAGGTGTAGTAGATTTTGAACCCATAAAATGTCAAGCTCACCAAACGGACTCCCGCCCCCCTTGCAAAACCGTTGATCTTATACTTGGCCAGCATCACTTGGCTTGGCTAGCCAACGACCATCGTAGCCACCAGTCCGCCCACCTGGCCTGGTGCTGGTGCAGAGTGCTAATCGTATACCACAACTTAACTCATCTTAAAAGTTTGATTGTTTTTCGTAATCCTCCGTTCCATTCGAAAACAAAAAACTTAAACAATATAAATCATTTATTATCCGTTTAGTTTCATTTACAATAAACACAAGTCCTCAATGTCAAAGATATAAAAATTTTAAACTGTTGCAATAACATACAATTCATGTATAATAAATTATACGAGTCCGTTGTATTTCTTTAGCAATCTGTTGTGTGTTGTGTGACATGACATTTTGTACTGTAAAGCACACACGTGGCAAAAGAAAATTTATGGGTCAAATGTCACTTTAACCTATCTAAATTACACCCAAACCAAAAATTATGACAGGAACTACAAATCCATAAACACAGAAAGAAACGTTTTTATTTCATACTATTAATTAAAGTTAAAAATAGGTAGTCGAACACACGATGACCCATGTCGTAAAATCTCTATTATATTATGTGTTTTTGATGACATAGAGGCCTTATACATTTTCTAAAAACTGACAGGTCTTGTTTTTTGACGGAGTTCAACAGCGTTATGTCCTTGTTCATTGACCTTAAAAAGCACCTCTATATATTTTTAATAACAATATAAATAGTTATTGACTTGACGTTCTTATTGGAGTTGTTGTTGTTCATGAGGACATGAAACAATTGTCGAAAAAAATGGTGGTTGGGGTTTCAAAAAATAATACTAGATTCAAGTGTTGGTTATTGGCTGTTCTTGTAGATAGTATAGATTGTACATAAGGTGTTGATCACGAATGTTATGTATAGTATATTATATTCTGTGAGGTATATAATATAATAGCAAGGCATATACTGGTGTAGATTCTGTCTGTCCTATACCTGAGGTAACTAACAACTCATCATCAAATCTACTACGTAGTAGCAGTAGTAGTATATACGTATACTACAAGAAGAGAAGTTGGAAAGAAAGAAAAGGAAAGCAACACAACAAACCGGTTATCGTTTCCAGCTGATGTGCTTTTTATTTCTGAACTTTTTCTTTCGTTTTTTGTGTAGGTATACCCACCGTGCATGTAGAGTGATCTTAAATATCCAGAAGACGACTGCTATTCACTGCAGTGCTAACCTGTTTAAGAGTTCTCTGGTCGAATGGATTTGTATTTACTGTCCTCTTGGCCAGTATCATTAAGTTATACGTATTATATTTATATTTAAACTGGTAAAGCTAACGCACCAATTACATAATTCTAAAAATAATACCAAATTATATGCTGCATATGCTATTGTTTAGCTCTCTTCCCTCTTTCGAAAGAAAAGGGTAAACAAACTATTCAAAATCCGAGATTTATTGTCATGTGAAGTATTAATTAAGAAAACAACTCTTAAACCGCATTTGAATGTAGTCAGGCGCTGGTGCAAAAACCACCAAATGTCAAAACCATAAAATGTATAGTTTTCCATTGTAAGATTTGGTTCGAAACAGTATTATTAAAAATTGGCGCACAATGTTAAGGAGCGAGTTCACTGTACTATACGTAAAACAGATTCAATGCTCAAAAAGCTCTGATCCAAATCAAATCAAAGAGCTCTGGTCCATTATACAAATATATCATGGTACTTCTGGGAAGAAGTAAGGCCTTAGTAAAGAAATTCTGAAAATATGATTTTTTTGGAATAATCAATGTTATCCATGTATTGAAACCTTGAAACCTTAAAATAATGACAGACTATAGACCTATTCCTATAGGGTCCATCGAGAACCATTGGTGGTTCTTACTGATCTTCACTTGGAATGTCAGATCCAATGGATCCTCCTGGTGGATTCAGATAAAAACCTACCAAAGTTTTTTAAACTTTTTAAAAACCAATAAGATTTATGTAAAAATCCTTAGGGCAAATTGAAGGTTGACCTTTCCAAAAGTTTCATAGGATAAGAGATTGTTACTGTTAGTACTGTGGTTACAAAAAATGGGTACTTTGAACATGAGCCCCCTCTTACAAACTTCTAATACGATCATCCATCCAAATTCTATTTACCATTTTTTCAGCAACTATGGTTTATAATAGTACTTCAAAATCCAAACAACGAATTGATGTTTTTGTAGCTATTAAAGTTAATTTCTGGAAATCATAGCAGTGTACCTTGAAGGGAAATTACTACAAACAACATATTGTTAAGTATGGTAATTATATACAATGCACCTCACTTTTTGCAGATAATAAATGACGTTTAAAAGTTCTCGGTGCAGGTGTTGTTATGACACAATCTAAGCATTATGTAGGAGTGGTTATAGCTCATTTTACGAAATGCCTTATTTCTTTTTATCATTTTCTAATATGTTATTTGTTCAATTTTTCGATCAACATGCATTATTATTTCGAAAAGTAAAAGAAGAGAGAAAAATATTGAATATATTCGTATAGTTTGCAGTAATGTGTAATTTAATATACGTAACTGGTTGTAAGATGTCGTGGGGTAATTTTACGACGACGTTTTTCAATAGATAGTTTACCTTAAAGCATCTCGGCGCCCAAGCTTGAAACGTCTTTGGGAGATCTGCGGGACGTGGAGGGACGGTTTGGAGGATGCGACACTGCCTGCCATCACGAAATACAGAAGCCAGACATACATCAGATAACAACAAACCATTTAAATATGTTTTGTTTTAATATCTTGAGGTAATCTTTATCCATACAGTGTCAACTGCCATCACGACCCAAAGCTCTTTCCTCTCCTATTACTCACGCACGCTTATTAATATAATAAGTATATTTATAATCTATTTATTTCATACAAGAGTATTCCGTCTATTTAACTGTTTTCTCTCAGAGATCTTCAAATTAATGAAGCAGTTACCGACTATATCAGATTAGGATAATTAAAATACCACCGTAATCTAAATGCATATATACTAAAAAAGTGTTTAGTTATTTTTATGAGGTAATTATTGACTTCATTGGATTCAGTTGTACAATTCAGTTTCAATGGGGTTATCCACACAACTTTTTTTTAAGAGCATCAAAAATGACATACGAATATAACTTTTTGCGTTTTTTTGGGACGCGGAAGGGGTTGAAATTCAAATTTAAAGTGTCATGACGTCACAATTTGAGAACGCCTTGCGCCAATATTCGATCTATAGTATTTGGAATTGCATAAATAAACAGCTAGCACAGTAAAAGAACTAAAAGAAGGGGAAAATGGCAGGATTGTGATGCGCTGACTGGAGCAATTATGACGTAGTTTTCTCACTAAATTGCTTCTAATTTGAATTCTATTAAAGATTGCTGAAAAGTTTCTTATAAGCCACATTTAAACTTCCAATAAGAATGATATTAAAAAAGTATAGCTTTATTCAAATGCAAAAAATGGCTTTAAGAAAACAGTATTCTCTGGTAAGATTTATTTAATTAATAATAATCCCGTATCCCCACAAAAGAATGTTTTCAATTTTGTTGTGGTTTCAAATAAAGTCTCCAAAAGATCTTCCAATTTTTAAATTAATGAATCCATCAAAGTGTTCCATCCGATTAGGATCCGATTAGAAAGGAACAGTTCTAATAATCTAAAATTTATCATTATCCAGAGTAATTACTTATTTTTGTGATTAAAGTTTTGCATTTCAAGTTTAATTGAATCTAAATTACTTGCATATATTAATATATTATATAAGTAACTTTGTATATTTGTACTTAATCAACGTTGATTTAATTTGTAATGATTATAGGATCATTCATTGAGTTTGATAAAAAATATTGCAAAATGGTGAAATAAATTATAATTTGTTTGGTAAATTAATCACTATTTTTGTTTCATATTTTTAACCTTAGGCGGGTGGTATACATTTTTAGTATGTAACCTATTTTAATTTTTCATACTGTTTTGGAAGCATGTTTAAGAAGCAAGCAAAAAATACCAATAAAAGAACATCATTTTTGATTTTACAAAAATGCGTAATTGCGTAAAATGCGTAAATTAATCAAGTTGGTTTTACTATATTGTTACCATTACACTTTATTAGTCAATAAAAATAATAATAATTTATTTCAGTTAAAAAAAGTGCCAAAAAAATAACGGCTAAAATTAGTCGGTTAATTATCAATTTAAACAGATATTTTATAACTGAAATAAAAAGCTGCAAATTTCGATTGAATTAATGAAATTAATTACATCTAATTATATAAACTGAATAAATTACAACGCAATTACAAACAATTTTATTTCCTCATGCAAATAAATAGAAGTTTATTGAATTATTGATGTTTGATGCATATTTATACTCGTATCTAGTATACCTACGTTTATTTAGTAAATATTACGTTTACTTTAATTAAATAATTCAAATTAATGCAACTATAGTATATACGACATTAAGATCATATATTTATACGTAGATAATAAACCTGCCAAGGTCATTTTAATGTTTACATACAGAAATTACGCTAAAGTACTTATGTGTATACATTAGAAAATTAAATGTCAATTCCTTCAATTATTGTACTTACAAAACTACATTCTGCATGAACGATTAATTTATTACTTTATTTGTATTTACAATTTACTACAACATTAGTCAAAACAAGTTTTTTGTTTCTTGTTTTCGATCAACATTTTTCAAAAATCGACTAATGAATGCATTTTGCATAAATTCTTGTAGTTTTTGCTAAATTCTGTAGTAAATATAGTAAATTTATTAATAGCACGTTCGCCTCTGCAAAATAAAGTATATAATATACATAAATGTAAATAAATATATATGTATAGTACCATAACAATGTGTGCGCAAGGTTAAACAATACCTTCTGCAGTACCGCGCAAACTTAATAATATTACCAGCATCTGAATAGATGCTGAATATTTACAAGAACAACAATAGAAAATATATAGCAAATAACCATTTTCCTCATTCCGCCATTAATAACTTAACAACAACAATCCTATTGGAATAATTACATTTATGCACTAATTAAAATTTCATCGAATTTAATAACCTAACTCAAGGTTTCTATCATTGTCGTACTACTACTCTGACTAGTATCCATCTAATTACAGTTAATAAACGCTATACAAATATTTTTATAGAATAAACAATATTATCATGTCGCGATTTGCATATAGAAGAATTGAAATCAGTTAATATTTTTTTTCTGTAGTGCAGTGAAGGTCCACAGGTGCTATATTCCGTTACAACCTGTTTTTTCGCCATTATAAAACAAAACAAAAATCCGTCGTTTTTTTTTACTGATTTTCTCTTGAATATAAATAAATATATAATGGGATTTTTATTTTTAATTTAGTTGGACATGTAAAAATATTCGTTCTTATTGCAAGGCCACATTAGCTCTTGTAGGTCTTGACACTTCTAGGGATGAGATCAATTCTACCCACTCCACTCTCTCTCTCTAGATCTAGAAACTTGTCAGCAAAAAATATATGCCAAAGATATAAGTAATAACAATAATTTTTTCTGCATAATATTGGATAAGAATATAAAGTATGATATTATTATGATTACTATTTATACAATTGAAAGTTATAGTATGGAATAATTATTATACAATATCGTTTTATTGCGCGTAAACTTTTATCTGGAATTTTTTACAAGTGTTAATAATACTATAGTTAAAACGTATATCGTAAATAGTAACGTAATAATTATGTATTATCACTGGTCTGGTCTTAAAAAGTTTCCGAGAACGGATCCATCGATGGCCAAAATACGATTTTGGTGTTTTCATTTAGGAAATTGTTTCGTAAGATTGGAGAGAGAGTTGGTTCTTAAAATTACGGTCAACTTTAATCGTTATCGATCTAAAAAAAGGTCTAGTAATTGGAACACAATAGGCAGTGTCAATAGCCAGATTAAAAGTACACAAAGATGGATTGAGCATGAAGAAGAGAGAGAATGAGAAAGAAACCTGTAACTACGTGTACAAGTCTCACAAGTGAGGATAATCTGACTTCATCTTTGTTCTGTTAGGTTTTTTGTTTATTTGTTGCAGCTCCCGGTGTTGGCTTGCCTCTGCTTGCCTGGGGCTAACTTGGAACAGCCATCATTTATAAGTGTAGCGATACGAAGAACTTGATTCTGAGTTGGCTTTGCTTTAAGATGTTGATGACCTTACACACGAACCCTGCTTCTTTCGTGATTTTAGAACGCAATTTAAATCCCCTTCAAACCACACAATCATCTAAATACACCAATATTTTTCAACATTTCGATACAAGTGGTGATAATTGAAACCAAACTGATTGGGGTATTTTAATATATGGAACCTTTTTTTTTCTTTCCTTCATTTGAGTTGATTTTTTCTGGTAAAAAGAGGGTACAAATAAATAATGAGCTTGCTGAATTAATGTTGAACGGGTTTGAAAAGAGGTACAACAACAATCCAGAAGAAAAAAGGGGGACTCTAGATGAGGAACAACAGGTGCAGGCAGGCCTACCTGCTCCTGCAGACGGTCGGGATAGTTCACATGTCGACAAATACAAAGCACCCCTCTGGTTGTACTCTTCAACCTATAAGTCGCGAGGTCAACCCATCACAGGCTTATAAGCAAAGGCGCATCGCCCTCGATACCTTTAGTTTTGTACAAGCATGCTCGTAATATTTATAAACCAAACGTACATAAGCAACCAGTATTTTTCCATCAGTTTTTTTTCTAATCATTTATTCAACGTTTATTTATGTAATGTTTTTTTATTATTTATTCCTTTAACACATAGCTTAAGATTGATGAGATGTTAGACATTTGGGTATGGTGCAAGAACACGTGGTCGTTAGATCGAAAGCTGTCAATTGTATTTAGTTTCCACTTTTCAATCAAATCAAATCAGATAGATTTTTTATTCAACCATATACAGACTTCTAGGATGTCTGCATCTAAAGAATTCAAATTAGATTGCAGAAATGGAACGAAAAGCGTTTTTTGGTTAGTGTTACCAAAATGTTACCAATACGAAACCAGCGTCTGTAATTGGAGTAACTGGACTAACTGCAATTGGAGTTATCAAAATGTATATAAACCTTTATTGTCACAAAAAAACATTGGCTATGGTCTTTCGTCTTTCTACCAGTTACCAAAATATTTGAGGAGCATCATGAGAGCATCACATTGAAATTGGATCCGTAACTTTAGATCTAGTATTGGTGCTAATTATAGCTAAGATTGATCCTTTCCAATAAAGTATTAATTATTGAGAAATATATTTGATGTACGACGTACGTAGTACTGGAGGATGTTTTTTTTTTGTGAAAATTGTTGGTTTATTTAATAAGGAAAAGTGTCCGTTGGCAGTGGGGTGAAGGCATTAAGTAGAAGTACTAGTTTTGCGTCAGCAAGTAAAAAGGACAACCAGTGCCTGCAGCTACCTGTTTATAGCGCAGATCGTAGAATGATAATAATTCTGATGGAGAAGGAAGGGAGTAGTGCAATGGTACTCTTGAGTCGATCAGATAGTCCTTCAGCGTGCGAGGAGGATGTAAATAGAAAAGGGTTCGTGTGTATATTGTCGTGGTCAACCACCTCTAGCAGGCTGTTGCCACATGTTTCGTCAAAACAAATCGTAATTGGTCCCGCCAACTGTAAGTCGATGCACTGGGGTACAGACGATCTTGGTTCTGTTTTGTTGTGTAGTAGATCTGCTATAACCACAGCACAGCCAGTCAAACAACAGTATCTCCGGAACACAAGCGATACAGGCGAGTTTAGCCGATCACACATAGAAAATCACGTGTAAGTAACTTAAGTCATACAACATACAGGCAAGAGGCAACAGGCCACAGGGAGCAAAAGCAAAGTAGAGGAGAAGCGAAAGCAATGTGGCAATGCTGTAAAGGCGCAACAGCAGCGTTTGCCTCAGCTGACACCTGCAGCGTGTATCCCTGTGGGGGCGGGGAACGGGAGGCCAAGAGATCGACGACGATTCGTGCAGTGTGCTCTCGCGAGCGAGTCGGCCACCCTGCACCTCCCTCGCCGCGCGTCACCTCTTCAGCCGTCACAAATCCCCAGGACACGACCAAGATATACACACTGTAATCATCTCTAGCACTTGGTTGCCAGATTTCAAGCTGCGTTGCAGCCGATATCTGCGCATTTAATCGGATCTGGGTGCATTGGAGGTCGCGGGGGCGATGCAGCATGGCGTGATGTCCGTGACGTCATCGAACAGAGCAACAGTGGGGTACGGGTATATGCAGCCACGTGTTCGTTTGCTCGCTGGCTTCGTTCGGTCCAGCCTAGCCTGTACTACGCGACCCACAGATCAAGGACAGTTTTACGAGCTCCTGCATATAGCTGTCTTATTGTACTTTAGTAAATGCTGCAAGCAGCGCGCACAGCCTCAGGCAGGCTCAGCTGCAACCAAGGTCACGACAATCATGCCTGCCTGCTTTCAATGCATGTAAACTATCATTAAATTCAAACTACAACTACAACCAAACAGATTATTTTCTAGTTCCAATATTTGCGCCTAAATTACGATTTAAATCCAGTCTGCACCACATATTGCTTGCATTCACGACACCTTCAAAAAAAAAATTAAAAAAAAAACGCTAACGCTACCAGATGTAGCCAATCATTCAATGCAGTTGACTTGATTCTGATATAAATTATCATTTATTTTCAAATACAATCAATAGAGGAAAATGTTAAGCAGATGGCACAAAGGCGTTTATGACTTAAGTGCGTCGCTTTACTCGTTAGGTGGGGGGCTTGGGTCGTTTCGATTTACGAAGTTACGATGTAATCAGTATATGTAGTGGCAAATC